>CM060313.1:48072055-48079555 GCA_030674185.1 Monoplex corrugatus
TGTGTGTGTGTGTGTTTGTGTGTGTGTTTGTTTGTGTGTTTGCGTGTGTGTGTGTTTGCGTGTGTGTATGTGTGTGTTTGTGTGTGTGTGTGTGTGTGTGTGTGTGTGTGTGTGTGTGTGTGAAAAGGAAGGCCACACACGTAAAAACCCTCTCGCATATACTCGCACATGGGTACTGCTGCTCTCTTAGCCTT
Source organism: Monoplex corrugatus (assembly GCA_030674185.1). NCBI lineage: Eukaryota > Metazoa > Mollusca > Gastropoda > Littorinimorpha > Ranellidae > Monoplex > Monoplex corrugatus. The sequence continues at coordinate 48,072,250 of CM060313.1, forward strand.
ACACTTATATATATATATATATATATATAACCTTCTAGTTTGAGACTAATCAGTTACACACAGAAACCTGTCACAGATGATTTCTCTATTATAAACTTATCCTCTTTTTTCTTCCTCTTTTTCCTTTTTTTTCCTTCTTTTCTTTTTCTTTTTTCTTTCCTCGAAAACTCATGTATTCATGAATTGTTATTGTGCTGATCGAAAGTGCAAATTAAATAAATTTGTCAAAACACAAGAAAGTTGAGAAGTTTTTGCTGATGCTTATTTACATTTTGGTGACAAGAAAGCTAGAAATGAAAATAAGAAAGAAAAGAAGAAAGAAAGAAAATAAGGGAAGAATGAAAAAAAAAGTCTAAACATCGTATGTATGCATTGAAACTTTCCGTCAGTCTAGAATAATGACCCAGATTTCTTTCCACAAAATTTCATTCTTTTTTTTTTTTTTTATATAATCCTTTGTGAATTCTTGTCTTTCTTTCTTTTCTTTTTTTCTTTCTTTCTTTCTTTCTTTCTTTCTTTCTTTCTTTTTCTTTCCTTTCTTTTCCTTCTCTCTTTCTTTTTCTTCGTATTTTTCTGTTTTATATATTTTTTTCTGTTTTTTCACACTTTCCTTTGGTGTGTAAAATCTACGCGTCTGTGTTGTTATGTACACTCGCTCACACACCTGAAAGAGAGAGAGAGAGAGAGAGAGAGAGAGAGAGAGAGAGAGAGAGAGAGAGAGAGAGAGAAAATCCATGGGCAATCTGAATCAGTCTGACCCCATTCAAAAGAGATTTGAAAAAAGCAAATCAACAATGTTACTGATGTAATAATTACAACAGATAAGGCATAATCATTATTATGATCATCGTTGTCATATTGGTAATGAAAATACTGACAGTAAATAATTAGATAAATGGATGGATGAAGCTTCACCACTCCATTATTTGTGAACTTCAATCTAAAACTGTCATGCTGGCTCTTTTTCAAAAGATCAGTGTGTCTCGTAGTAAATATTTTAAAACAGTCTGCCGAAGACGTTGTGTATATCTATAATGCAATATTTGTCACTGTCAGACGGTTATTAGGAATCCTCTCTCTCTCTCTTCTCCCCTCTCTCTCTCTCTCTCTCTCTCTCTCTCTCTCTCTCTCTCTCTCTCTCTCTCTCTGTGTCTCTCTCTCTCTGTCTGTCTCTGTGTTTGTGTGTGTGTGATAATGTTTGCGTTTAGGAGGAATTCTTTTCTCCGTCGTGTTTGAGACTGTAAAACAGACTGTGTCACTGCTTTATGTCCTTTCTTTTATATTTGTCTTGTCTGTCTGTTTCTCTGTCTGTGTCTATGAGTGTTTTTTCCTACCTCGAAAGTTAAATTCAAAAAAGAGAAGCTGTCTCTGTGATTTATAACCTTTGTTTTATGTCTCTCTGTTTTTGGACCTGTCTGTCAGTCTGTTTATCTGTCGGTCTGTGGACCTGTCTGTCTGTATGTCAGTCAGTCTGTCAGCCAGTCTGTCAGCCAGTCTGTCTGTCTTCTGTCTGTCTGTCAGTCTTTCTGTATGTCTGTCAGTCTGTTTATCTGTCGGTCTGTGGACCTGTCTGTATGTCAGTCAGTCTGTCTTCTGTCTGTCTGTCAGTCTTTCTGTATGTCTGTCTGTCTGTCAATCAGACGAGTTCATCAGTCTGAGTGTGGTCAAAAACGGTGGTTAGCAAGGCTTTTCCCCTGATGGACGTGGTTTAATGCAGCGTTGGTCACAGGTCAGGTCTCATCAGCCAGCGACACACACTGCCGTGTAAACATGCCGGAGTTGTTCTCAGGGTCATTGTAACCCCCAACCATCACTCAAACAAGCAAGCAAGCAAGCTAGCAAGCTAGCAAGCAAGCAAGCAAGCAAGCAAGCATAGCAAGCAAGCAAGCAAGCTAATCGATACGATCGTAAACACACGAAACAAACAGATCAGCAAACATTAAGTAGCGCGACGTAACGCTTACGGACACAAACATTAATTTTAGATAGACGGACAAAGACAACACAGAAATGTGTGATTGCGCACGCATATTAAGTGTGTGCGTGCGCGCGCGTGTGTGTGTATGTTTGTGTGCGCGTGCGCGTGTGTGGTGGTGGTCTTTGATTTAATGTCTATTCACTAAAGTGATTTTAGACAACAAAAAACAAAATCAAAAGGATACATGAGGAGAAAAGAGAAAACTTGGAAATGGTTAATCTTCAGGAAAAAGAAATGAACCAGAAAATCAACTACGCTTTAGACGAGAAAGAAAAATTAACAAATGACGTTATCACAATTAACGATTGAAACAGCAAAATTGGCTAACCATAACATTGAACACGAGAAATAACGGAACGTTAAAGATAATTCGCTAAAGGACTTTTTGACAGGCTAACAAAAAATTCATATGTTAAGGATGATGAGGCAAATATGTCAGAAACTGTCTTCGTTGATAGCGTAGGTATATGTCCGTTTTACCCGAACGCATGAAAAAATATGACTATATGCGCGCGCGCGCGCGTGTGTGTGTGTGTGTCTGACGAGTAAATAGAGACTTTAACAGCTCTCTCTCTGTTTTTCTCTCTCTTCTGTCTGTCTTTTTCTCTATCTCTGTCGCTCGCTCGCTCGCACACACACACACATCACACACACACACACACACACACACACACACACACACACACACACACACACACACACACACACACACACACACACAACACGCACACATACATGCATACACACGCACACACATTCACACACACACGCACACACACATGCATACACACACACACACACACACATACACACACATCACTCATGCACACCCCTTCACTCGTTTTCCTTCCTTACTTTGAAATCCCCCACCCCCCACACCGCCAATGCAACGAACATTTTATCGTCTGTGATTACAGATAATTCTTTCCTAGTTTGCTTTGTAAAGGAGAGCAATTATGCCAAGCAGAAAGGTTTTGCAGTGATTGTATTTCTTCAAACATTTCTCGTCTGTTCCAGCGTGATATTTTTACGCACACTTGGTTGAACCATGATTCATTGTGTGCTTCACGTATGGCGTTTCTGCTTCCAAGATCGGTTCATCTGTCGCCGTGGTTTAGTGGTGAACGCAATGGATTATCGACCGTAAGAAAGGTTATGGGTTCGAATCCCCGACAGTCCTTTCAAAATCTTTGTGAGCATTTGAGTGTACCGTTGGCTCTTTGGGAAGAGTGAGACCACACAGTTGAATCCTATCCAGTTTGTGGATGCGTCCATTGAGGGTGTCGCTCAGATCTTCTGACCAACATTGCAGGTGTCTGTATCCCTCGGACCTGGTTGTCGGGAGAATATATTACGGTAGTTTGTATAGAGTACACCTCTTCACGCAGTCTCAATCTTGGACCGAGTTCCATAGCATCGTGACTATTATCTTCATTGTCATCATCATCATCATAGCATAGTAAAAAGTGTCCCAGCGTATATGGCCATTATTGAGGCAAAAAGAATGAGGAAAAAATGACGAGAACAGAGGAAAGTGCCTGAGCGCAGTCATCATTATCATCAGGTGCCCTGCCGCATGGCGTTGGCGTTCATGGCCCTCCATATGTATCTATCCCTTGTTGCTGCAAGCACATCTTCCACCCTCTCTGTCCTCAGCCACCCTGCAAGTCCGTCCAGTATTTCTCCTCTTGGATCTACCTGGTGCTCTCTTTCCCTCCAGCTTGTCTGTTGAGACCAGGTGCTCTAATTCCCCTTTCCTCGTGAAATGGCGTATTTATTAAGTGTTGCCTGTCTTTTCCTAGTCTTCCTTATGAATGATCTTCTTGTGTTTGCCTCTCTGAGTGCAGTAATCCTAGAAAAGCAAAAGCAGAAACGAACATTAAAAAAAGAATTGGTTCCACGGTTGTCCATCAACACTGTCAACCAGCCAGCCAAACTGTTAAAGACTTTCTGTTAGAACAGGTCGTGGAACATCGACCTTTCGTGAAACAGATGACACTTTGTTCACTTCTATTCACTTCACTTCAGCTTGTTTCGGTCCGTTGTTGGACATAAGCCTTCCTCATCGCACGCCACTGTTGCCTGTTAGCTGCTGTTCTGGTCCTTTGTCGAACTTTTCTAGATCGTGTCGCCGTCTGGTTCTCTGATGACCTCTGTTCCTTTTTTTGGCTTTGAGGGATCCAGCGCGTCACTTAGGTGGTCCGTCTGTTGTCGGATCTCCTAATGAGATGACCAGCCCACTTCCACTTTCGTTCACAAACTGTGTCTATTATGTCTTGGACCTTCGGTTTTCCTCTTACCCGTGCCGCCGTTTTCCGGTCCTTCCAGGTAATTTCCATCATGATCCGTTCAAGGGGCCTTCGCATGGCTCGCAGTTTTAGGATCTGACAGGTTTCGACAGGTTCCATGTTTCAGCTCCATATATCACAGTCGGCGTTATGCATGCGTCGTACACTCGGCGTTTTAATACAATCGGCAGTATGTTTATTTCTAAAGATGGCACTTGCTTTACAAAATGCTGAGTCGATCGATATATGCTGACCAAGGTATCAGTGGTCGACCTCTTCTGCTGGATAGACGTAAAAGCATGCAATGAGCCAACAGCCCAGTGTAAAAAAAATGTGTGTTGTTTTGTCGTGGGCTGCTTTTCATCGACTGCTGTGAAACCAGAATGTCTCCGTGTCAACAGCGAGATCGAGTAGGTCTGGTCGTGGGTCATAGGGCTGTTCCCTATTACCCCCCTCCATCCTCTCTCTCTCTCTCTCCTCTCTCTCTCTCTCTCTCTCTCTCTGTCTGCCTGTCTGTCTGTCTCTGTTTGTCTCTGTCTGTCTCTTTGTCTGTCTGTCTGTGTCTATGGTAGTCTCTCTCTCTCTGTGTGTGTGTGTGTGTGTGTGTGTGTGTGTGTGTGTGTGTTGTGTCTCTGTGCGTAAATGTGTCTGCGTGATGTGTTGTGGTGTGTGTGTGTGTGTGTGTGTGTGTGTGTGTGTGTGTGTGTGTGTGTGTGTGTGTGTGTGTGTGTGTAAACCCTCACCTTTAAGGTCAGTTTTCTCCTTGAATAAATGATAGATCCCATGGGGAGGGTCATGGGTAGAACTGGGATTAGAGTTCAGTCTGAAATGGACCCGAAAAAAGTCATCTGGGACTTTTTGACCACTCTGTAGAATTTAACCCGATAAAAGATCTAAGTAGATTTAATTTCAGTACGTTCATCTGCCAATAACTAAACTTGAGGTTCCAGGGTTCGTTTCCCGTTCAGGCCTCGACTTTTCTCTTCAGTTCGACAGGAGAAACGAACTAAACGTCTGTGTGTGTGTATGTGTGTGTGTGTGTGTGTGTGTGTGTGTGTGTGTGTGTGTGTGTGTGTGTGTGTGTGTGTGTGCGGCGTGCGTGCGTGCGTGCGCGCGCGCGTATGTGTGTTTGGCCAAGACCAGTTGGCCTGGTCTGGTATAAAGGAGAAAGCACAGGATGCCAGTGATTTGGTTCATAATCTGCCGAACCTGTGCGGATATATCCTCTCTTTCTTTGGCATCTGTGTGTGTGTGTGTGTGTGTGTGTGTGTGTGTGTGTGTGTGTGTGTGTGTGTGTGTGTGTGTGTGTGTGGTGTGTGTGTGTGTGTGTGTGTGTGTGTGTGTGTGTATGTGTGTTTGGCCAAGACCAGTTATGAAACAAAGTGCCCGTTGTGAAATTACCTTGAAGGTTGAGTGTATGTATTTGGCCATGACGAATTATGAAACAATTGCTTGTAAACTTACGATGAACATTGTGTGTGTGTGTGTGTATGTGTGTGTGTGTGTGTGTGTGTGTGCGTGTGTGTGTGTGAAGCCAAAACCAATCATGAAAGAACTGCTCGTAGTGGAAATTATGGTGAAAGTGGTGTGTGTGTGTGTGTGTGTGTGTGTGTGTGTGTGTGTGTGTGTGTGTGTGTGTGTGTGTGTGTGTGTGTGTGTGTGTGTGTGTGCGTGTGTGTGTGTGCGTGTGTTTGGCCTGGACCCATCATAAAATAACTGTTTCTTGTGAAATTACCTTTAAGAACTGGCCAAGACCTACAATGAAGCACCTGCTAATGGTAAACGTGTTTAGGATGAGAGTGGATGTGGATGGTTTACTTCATCATAATAATAATAATATATTTATTTTATTTTATTTTATTTAATAATATATTTTATTTATATAGCGCAAAATCTTGATAAAATCAAATCTAAGCGCTGAGCGTATACATGCATACATACCAACATACATATGAGCGTATACATGCATACATACATGCTTACATACTTACATACATAAATCTAAGCTGAGCGTATACATGCATACATACATACATACATACTTACATACATAAATCTAAGCTGAGCGTATACATGCATACATACATGCTTACATACTTACATACATAAATCTAAGCTGAGCGTATACATGCATACATACATACATACATAAATCTAAGCGTATACATACATACATACATACATACATACATACATACATACATACATACATACATACGTACGCACATGCATACATAATAATTACAATATTTATATAGCGCAAATCTCGACAAAATCAAATCCAAGCGCCGAAAAGACACACACGCACACACGCACGCACGCACGCACGCACACACACACACACACACACACACACACACACACACACACACACACACACACACACACACACACACACACACACACACACACACACATGCATGGCCACAAATGGGGAGAAAAGAATAAAAGCAATAAAAGCAAGAATAAAACCAATGGAAAACCACAGAGAGCACATCATATACAATTACATATTAAAACAAAGTGATTCCCCTCCGAGCGGAGACAGGCTGCAGAGGGGGGTTGAGTGAGGTTAGGAATTTATGCAGAGGAGAAAAGGTGAGTTTTGAGAGCGGACTTGAAGGAGGCAAAAGTAGGTTGCTGACGGACTGAGAGAGGAAGTTTGTTCCAGGAGAGTGGACCAGAAACAGAGAAGGCTCGTGGACCATAGGTATTGAGCTTAGTGCGTGGAAAGCGAAAAGTCAGAGGATCGGAGGCAGAGCGGAGGGTACGTGAGGGAACATAGATCTCAAATAGGCTTGACAGGTAATCGGGGGCTGCGTTATTGAGGCTTTTGTAGCACATGGTGTCTAGTTTGTACTGTATGCGCTTTGATACAGGGAGCCAGTGAAGTTGTGCCAGGAGAGGAGATATGTGGTCAGCTTTTTTCTTTTTGAGTACAAGGCGTACAGCATTGTTTTGAATGCGCTGTAGGATGTGAATGGTGGAGGCAGGAAGACCAGACAGGAGTGAATTGCAATAGTCAATGCGAGACATTATG
>CM060313.1:48084555-48089555 GCA_030674185.1 Monoplex corrugatus
TGACATTGTAGGAGCTCCAGCCTGTGTGACATTGTTAGAGCTCCAGCCTGTGTGACATTGTAGGAGCTCCAGCCTGTGTGACATTGTTAGAGCTCCAGCCTGTGTGACATTGTTAGAGCTCCAGCCTGTGTGACATTGTAGGAGCTCCAGTCTGTGTGACATTGTAGGAGCTCCAGCCTGTGTGACATTGTAGGAGCTCCAGCCTGTGTGACATTGTTAGAGCTCCAGCCTGTGTGACATTGTAGGAGCTCCAGTCTGTGTGATATTGTAGGAGCTCCAGCCTGTGTGACATTGTAGGAGCTCCAGCCTGTGTGACATTGTAGGAGCTCCAGCCTGTGTGACATTGTAGGAGCTCCAACCTGTGTGACATTGTAGGAGCTCCAGCCTGTGTGACATTGTAAGAGCTCCAACCTGTGTGACATTGTAGGAGCTCCAGCCTGTGTGAAATTGTAGGAGCTCCAGCCTGTGTGACATTGTAAGAGCTCCAGCCTGTGTGACATTGTAAGAGCTCCAGCCTGTGTGACATTGTAAGAGCTCCAACCTGTGTGAAATTGTAGGAGCTCCAGCCTGTGTGAAATTGTAGGAGCTCCAGCCTGTGTGACATTGTAAGAGCTCCAGCCTGTATGAAATTGTAGGAGCTCCAGCCTGTGTGACATTGTAGGAGCTCCAGCCTGTGTGACATTGTAAGAGCTCCAGCCTGTGTGAAAAGAAGAAGAAGAAGAAAAAACAAAGAAGATGAATGAATTGCTCGAATTTCTGATTCATTTTTTGTACGATCCCATTTCACAGTCACAGATCAAAAGAGAACACTGTTTATAACCACACCCGGATCAAGCACAACATTTATCTTAGAATTCCTCAATCAGAAAACTCACTCAGACGGTTGTACGTAGCTGTCAGAAGACTGTAAGAAAAAAGATGCACTGACATCATCTTTCGACCACAAGCTGGTACTGTGTTTACCCTATGTTTGGCGATATGACGCCTCACGTGCTGATGCTGATTATGTTGGCGCGTGCGTCTTGACGTGTACAAACAGACCGTGATGACAAGATGACTTATCGAGTCAACACCCAACAAGTGGACTGCAGGGTGTGTGTTGTTAGTACTCTCTTTCTGGGAGAAATTACCGGAATACAGGATCGTACCGAAATCACCAGTATATTCGTTTGTCACTGACTGTGTGTGATACTTCGCTGCCTTTCTATGCTGTCTTTGTGTCGTTGTCTCTGTCTGTTTGTGTGCTGTCTGGGGTTTCTCTGCCAACCGTCTGTGATCTTTATTCTGTGTGTTGTATCTTTGTGTGAGTTGGTCAGTCAGTCTGTTTGTTGTTCTTTCATTGTCTGTGTCTGTCCTCTCACCATCCCCTGCGATCTCACTGTGTGTTTTGTACAAACTGAAGAGATGTTTGAATAAGAACTGTTATTCAGATATTTCTTGTGGCTTTCTCGTTCCGCATCTCCGTATGCCTCGCTGTTGCATTTGCATAACGATAGTATATATGTAAATAGTGTGTCTGTATTTGTGGAGAAGCCAAACTTAAAAAGTTTGTTATTAATGTCCACTGATTTTCCAGTCATATACGATTTAAAATATGTGAATTTTGATTATAGATACAGTAGCGCTAACTATCAACATGTTCTAGTTTTCACTTGATAATATCCAAGTCTATATCAAAGTGACTGCCAGCGTTCTGACGAATAGGAGCCAAAAAACAAGAAGAACAACAACAGCAACAACAACAAAGAAATAGAATCAGAGCGCGTATTTATTTTAACAAAACAGGACAGGCGCAAATTTTCGGCCAGCTGGCCTTTAACCAAGCGTATACAGAAGACAACAAAGACTACATGTACAACACTTAGTGGAAAAAGTAGACAACCTCTCTGAGATGGCGTTGGGCAGGAGAAGATGGCACATTTAATGACAACTAAATTCGATTTCAAATCCGTATCACAAAATAGTCTCTCGGGATTAATTTGCTGTGATTACGAGTAGGACAACAACAAACAAAAAACAACAACAACAAAAAGTGGAGTGAGGGGAGATAACTTTTCAGAACAGTGTACGGACATACATCAGATCATTAGTACATGTCTTGATTCTTCATGATCAGGTGACTAATGATACCAAACATGGACATTTTGTGTCTTTGAAACATGTCGTTGACAATCTAGTGAAAAGGAACACACTGAGACAGGTTTACAATAAACTTGTAGACAGGAACATGAAAATTCGCATTGAAAAGACACAAAGAAAGGAAAGAAACAAGAAACCTAGCGCTTGGCAGATTTACCTATCCATGATTTAATCAAGAAACTGTAAATTAAACAGATATGGTAGTTTCACTTTTTGACGCTGTGGTACAATGAACTGTCCATGAGTATGACGATGTGTGAGGATGAGTATGACGTGCTTGCATACGCACATGTCGAAGTTCAGAATTGCCCACCAGACACTATTCTTACAATATTAGCCTAAGTACTTTTTTTTACAGTTTCCTTTACAAAATTCCTTAAACAGTCACCCAAAGACCAAGATCCAGACAGACCACGTGTGCGAGCACCCATGTACCTCAACCACTCACCAACAAAGATGTGGGCGTGTTAGTTCACTTGAAAGAGCCGTGAATCTGATGTCTTAAGTTCAGTCTCAGCCTGCAACATTTAAAACTGACATGTTTGCTGCCCGTCATAATGTTTCCATCATTCTGGTGGTATCAGTTTAGTGTTTTATAGGTTCCTTCTCACCTCCCTCGCCACTTCAAGACCTTGCCAGCGCAAAATTTTGTGAGGACGCAGGAGTTAGCCAGATAATTGCGGCAAATTTGGGTGGAGCGTATATCGAATTCTCTCAGTGCGATGAATCTCTCTTATCAAACTCCAAACTCCAACAAAGATGGCGCCAGAAGTCACCAGTCGGCAAGCCAGACACACTCGTCATAATATTCAGTGATCCCAGTGTGAACTTACTGATGGTGAATTGTAAGAGCATTCACTGTGTGTATAGAAACTACCAACGTATTCATTTTGTCATCAACTGTAAGATTGTACCGTGTTTCTTCACTACCTTTGTGTCTGTGTTTGCTTTGCAAACATGGATCTGTAAACTGTCTGCGTTGTCTGTCTTGTTGGTGTGGAGGTTCAAGTCAGAGGACGATTCACGCAAAATGTGTAAGTCAGTGGACTCAAGATAACCTTGAAGAGTCTCAGCACAATCTGATACAAGTGCCTGGTAGAATGGACTGAGTACTATATGATACAAGGGACCCAATGTTACCTTGTAAAATCACGCAGAGAACTGTCGTCAACTTTGAAAAGTCTTCAGAAGTTGTCAACTTTGAAAGACAGCTTTGAAAAACTTCAGAAGTTGTCAGCTTTGAAAAGACTTCGGAAGTTGTCATTGAAAGCCTCAGAAGTTGTCAGCATGAAAAGCCTTCAGACGTTGTCAGCATTGAAGCTCAGACTTGTCACATGAAAAGTCTTCAGACGTTGTAGCTTTGAAAAGTCTTCAGACGTTGTTCAGCTTGAAAAGCCTTCAGACGTTGTCAGCTTTGAAAAGCCCTTCAGACGTTGTCAGCATTGAAAAGTCTTTCAGACGTTGTCAGCATTGAAAGCCTCAACTGTCACATTGAAAGCTTCAGACGTTGTCAGCATTGAAAAGTCTTCAGACGTTTTCAGCTTTGAAAAGCCTTCACGTTGTCACATGAAAGTCTTCAACGTTTCAGCTTTGAAAAGTCTTCAGAATTGTCGTTGAAGCTTCAGACGTTTCATTGAAAAGTCTTTAGACTTGTTAGCTTGAAAAGCCTTCAAAATTGTCACTTTGAAATCTTTGAAATTGTCAGCTTCCAAACTAAATCTTCCAAGAAATTATTGCTCAAGTTTCAGTTTCAGTTTCATTCAGTTTCTGAAGAAGACGTCTCCGCTGTCTGAGTAAATGCCATATGCACTAACGTCACAGGTGCCATGTGATGGAGAACATCCAGAATGACCATGGCACAAGTCTTGACTCTGCACATAAACCCATGAGCTGGACTGGTCCCGAGTTCCTACCTAGTATTTTGTCTTTATCTTGTACTTGTGTTGTATCGGTCTGTCATTGGAATAGTCTTGGTTGCATTGAAATGACGTGTGCATCTGTGTGTATCTTATATTGCGTGAGACATCTGCCCATATCAGTACTGATGCTTTCATGTGTTAGTGACACAAAAAATAGAATGGAACCCTATCACACAATCTTGGTCCTAAATGGAACTCCACAGTATCATCGTTATCATACCCATTATTATTGTCGTTATGGCATTGTGGGAAAAATGTCCTAGATTATATGGACATTACTTTAGCGTAGAAAAGTAGACAGCAAACAACAACAACAAGAAGAAAAACCTCCACATTTAAGAAACATTTCGGGAACAGTACCATTTAACCTGTACAAAACCCACTTACAACGTTTATTTGAGACAGAGAAGCAATCGTGTAAGTATGTCGATACGTCATGTAAAAATTAAGCTGTCTGCGTTTGAGTTGAATTCGCATGAACACGCACGTTAGAACTCGATATAGCCAGTCACGAACTTTACATGCATTAGACCAAGTTAAAGCTCTTAGTGTCTGCCTTCTGCTCGTTGGCACCTTGTGTAATTTTGATGGTTTCCTTTTCCAGAATCCCTTTAAACAGTCATCGCAAAGCCAGGATCTAGACAGACTAAGTGTATGACCACTCAAACATCTCAACCACCCATCAGTCGGCAAGGCAGACAGTCGTTTCATAGTTGTCAGTAATCGATAGAGATTTGCTAATGGTAGGTCGTGCCAGATTTAGAACTGGGGGGAAATTATCATACCATAAGTGGCTTTTTTATCACTGAGAGACAGGTTCAGCTAGGTAGTCATTATATACATAATTGTGAGATTTTTGTAAATGTCATCTTTTTCTTCTCCCTTAACTTTTATCAAGAGTCACTGGGGCGCCATACTAAAGAACTGTTTACCAGATTCTTC
>CM060313.1:48094555-48112055 GCA_030674185.1 Monoplex corrugatus
TCTTTCTTGGTAAAGCTCGATCTGTGTTGCTCTTGGTCTCTGTCTCTCTGTCTGTATCTCCATCTCTGTATCTCTGTTTGTCTGTCTGCGTGTCTTTTCTGTCTCTCTGTCTCTCTCTGTGTCTCTGTCTGTCTTTCTCCATCTGTCTGTCTGTCTGTCTCTCACACTCACACACACACACACTCTCTCTCTCTCTCTTCTCTCTCTCTCTCTCTCCCTCTCTCTCTCTCTCTCTCTCTCTCTCTCTCTCTCCCCTCCTCTCATGTGTGCGTAAATGTGTGATGTGTTTGTGTAAGTGTGTGCCTGCCTGGATGCATGCATACATGTGTACCTGTGTGTGAATGATAAAACTGTGCTTGCTGTAGTTCCGAGCTGATCACTTGTGGGTTTCCATTTAACAAGTTCAGAGGATATGGCCCAGACAGGGGTGAATGAGTTAGCTCAGAGAAATGGCCACAGACCTTACCAAGACCAACAGACAGCGCTTCAAGAAATATGAACGTAGAAAAGATTTTCCAGGGAGGATTTGGCCCAACCAACAATCAGCCAAAATGGCATTGAAAATAGACCAAAAGCGGAACTAGAACAAGCAGCCACAGCCAGAACTACATTCTTCACACAAAACCAATGTATGACCAAAGCCAAACACAAAACCAGATACCCAGCAGAACAGTTTACCACAAAGAAAGCATAAACAAGCAAACAGTAGAAATCCACTGTCAACACTGCGCTGAAGAAAAACAAGAACGATAGCAAAATAAGAGGAATAAGAACAAGAAGAAGAGAGAAAACAATGCATGAACCATCTTTATCCATCTGTAAAAAGGTATAAAAAAAAAAGCCCCTCCGAGACTACAGGGGCAGAATAAAAGATGCCTTAATCTGCTTGCATCGAGGAACACAGTGAGAATAACTGATCCGCAAAAAAGTTCACAGAAAGAGAGGTGGTAATGCTCTGAGAGAACAATGAATAATGTTTTAATGCATTCAGGCCTTAAACATGGGGCTAAAGAACAGTGTATTACGAATAAAAGAATACAATAAAATCAAAACCTCATAGCATGCAAAACTGAAACACTTTCAACAATGATTATTTAAACTGTAGTGTTTCGGCGCCCCGCAAACACACACACACACACACACACACACACACACACACACACACACACACACACACACACACACACACACACACACACACACACACACACACACACACACACAATCACACACACACACACACACACACACACACACACACCACGCACAGAGAGAGAGAGGGAAGAAGAGACCACCATCATCTTCAACAAACATGACACTTTACGCACTAACCAATACCATCATGCAACCTTGCACACTGATCCACACACCACACTCGAGAACACAACACACATGATGACAAAACAACATCACACACACAGACGGGACGATCATGTACCATCCCCTGAGAGAGAGAGTGGCACGAAGGTAACGTCGTCATCATCTTCTAACATAAAAGACTTTAGACATATCTCTCATTGCAGGACCTTTGTTTAGTTTTGTACTTGTTGCCATTCATGTGGTCCGTGCTCTTGAGGTGTACACCGACGATTACAATGACTACCGCACACTCTGTCGTGGACTGTTTTATTCATTCTCTTACAACCCCCCACATGTCTAGGTCTTTTGTCGTCTTTGTACTTTCTCCCCTTGTATTACCTGTGTTGTTCTTGTCTTACTTCTCTCCCTCTTTCACCCCCTCTTCTCTGTCTTTCTTCTCTCCCTTATCAACCCCTCTCTTCTCTGTCTTACTTTTCTCCTTTATCACCCCCTCTCTGTCTATCTATCTATCTATCTATCTTCTGCTATATATCTGTTGTCTGTCTTCTTATCTATACTTCTATCTATCTATCTATCTATCTATCACTCTATCATCTTTTATCTATCTTCTATCTTATACATATATCTAATATTGTATTATCTATCTTTTCCTCGCTCTATCATCTGATCATTAATGTGTTACATGTTATTTTTCCTCACTCTGTCTCTGTCTCTCTGTTCCCCCTCCCTCTCCCCCCCTCTCTCTCTCTCTCCATATATTTATATATTAATTTATATTTGTTTCTCTGTTTCTTCTAAAAGAGTGCAGAGTTTGAATGGAATCACACTGACTGCTAAGATTACAGAAACCAAAAATAGAATGCCTTACTGGCGAACATGTGACTTTCATGCTGACAGACATATTTTTGCGAGATCAGTTTATATGTGATAAAAGAATTAATAATAATGTTTGTTTACAGCAGATAAAGATGGGTCAGTATGCACACACACATCACACAAGCACACAACGCAGCACAACACAACACAACACAACACAACAGAGAGAGGGAGAGAGAGGGAGACACTTTTGCACGCTTGAGCACTTACTGTCTGTCTGTCTCTCTCTCACACACATCACAAACAACACACACACACACACACACACACACACACACACACATGCGCACGGGCTCGCACACACACACACACACACACACACACAAAACAAAACATATACAGCGATGTGGTCGTTCCTCTGTCCAAAATGTCCACAGACCATTATGTATCTAGGTCCAGTGCACTATTTAACGAGACACTTGTGTTGCTGCACGTGCTAACGGTAGAGAAGCTGGCGCGTGCCTGTTGTAGCCAACATAAGCTTATGATGACAGATGACATAATATGAAGTCAACGCACAAGACATGGAGCACAGTCAGCATGTTGGTATTCCTGCCCTTTTTGGAGAGGCGGCTCATACCTATGATATTGCAGAATGGTTCTGTACATTTTGCATTGGCCGGGGCTTTCGAGGAATTTGACTCTCTCTCTCTCTCTCTCTCTCTCTCTCTCTCTCTCTCTCTTCTCTCTCTCTCTCTCTCTCTCTCTCTCTCTCTCTCTCTCTCTCTCTCTCAACAACTCAAAGAATATGATGTAGCGTAAGGTTGTAGATTATTTGGAAGTACACGCCATCTAGAGAAGAAGGGGGAGGGAGAGATAGATAGAAAGATGGATAGAGAGAGAGAGAGAGAGAGAGAGAGAGAGAGAGAGAGAGAGAGAGATACTTCTTCAGATTACAGATGTTTATACGTTAGGCCAAAGTCCCGTAGGAAGGGGTTATGAACTACAAAATAAATTGATTAATAAAAAAAAAAGTATGTTGTAACCACAGAAATGTTATTTTTCAATGCAAGCCAATCAATCTTGCGTGAGAAAGAGAGGGAGCGAGGGAGGAGAGAGAGAAGAGAGTATCTGTGTGTGTGTGCTTGTGCGTGCATGTATGTTTTTCGTGAATATGTGGTGTGTGTATGTATGAGTGAGGGGTTAGAGAAAGGGAGAGAGTTATAAGGCCACGCTGACACGAAAAAAACAAAAACAAACAACAACAACAACAACAAACAGGAGAGGAAAAATGCATTACTGAAAATCTTTGACTTTCATGCTGACACAAACTTTTCTCCAAACAAGTTTATACAATAACAAGTTTGCCAATAAGTTCGCTCAGAGTGAGAGAGAGAGAGAGAGAGAGAGAGAGAGAGAGAGGGGGGTTCCTGTCAGTTTGTATATCCACGAACCGTTAGGTATCTGGCTCCTGTGCCTTATTTGGCGAGACGTTTCACAGTGTGACGCTGTACGCGTGATGCTAATTACGTTGGCGCGTGCCTCTTGGTGTAATCACAGAGACGATGATGACAGGCGAGTTGACAAGTCAACACATAAGGAAACGGAGCGAAGTCATCACGCTGGTAGTGCTGTGTATCTTGGGTAATGGACATTGTATTTACTGTAGATCATCCCCTACTAGACGTTCTCTTTCTCTGTCTCTCATTCCTCTGTCTCTGTCTCTGTCTCTGTGTCTGTCTGTCTGTCTCTCCCTCCCTCTCTCTGTTTCACTTCGTTTCTCTCTCTCTCTCCCTCTCCCTCTCTCTCTCTCCCTCTTTCTCTCTCCCCCCCTCTCTCTCCCCCTCTCTCTCTTGTTTAACTTCGTCTCGCCTTTTCTCCTCCCCCTGTCTCTCTGTTTAACTCTGTCTCTCTCTTTCTCTCTGTCTCTCCGTCTCAAACGACAGTTGTTGATTTGATATCATTATGCAGTATATTGCATACTACTACTGATTTATTGATTTTATTTAGTATCTATAATTGAAGGCACGAAAGTAGATCCTCAAAAACATGTTTGAAAATGGCTTTTAGCTGACAACTTTCACATTGGAGAATTAAGTCATTGTGATACTTACAACAGATTAGAATAGAATAATTGACAAAACGACTTGCCTATATCATTCTGTTTTCTTTTGTAAAACATTTAATCAGTTTATTCCTTTTCTCACACTGGACGAAGCAGAAGGGAAGCTTCAGTCTTTTTCTCCTATTTTTTTTTTTTTAATCTGGTGTTTGTTTGTTTGTGACCTTACGCTTGACAAAGGCCAGTTGGCTGAATATTTGCGCCTGTCTTGTCTGGTTGTATTAAATACGCAGTTCTGATTCTTTTTTTTCGTGGTTTTTTTTTCCTTCTGGTTCCTGTTTGCTTGAACGCGGGCAGTGACACTTGTTTTGGATTTAATCCTGTTTTCGATGGACCTTGTATTGAGTGAACCACTGCAGTGTTCAGACTTTTTTTCCTGCTGCTCAAGGAAAGTTTTGACGTTTATAACAGTAATCACCACGGGCGTGATAGTTAAGTGGGTGGACTTTCACTTGGCAGGTCTGGAGGTCAGTCTTTTCTGGGTACCTTCAGCCAGGTGGGTGAAGGTGGAGATTTTTCCATTCTCCGAAGTCAGCATGTGTACGGACCTGTTAGTGTCTAAAACCCCTTCATGTGTATATGTAGGCCTACTCAAAATATGAATTACCTTTAAGTCGTGTACTGGCTAATGGAAATATCAAAACACCCAATATGCACAAAAGAGAAAAAAACACGAAAAAAGATTCAGACCCCATATTTAATTCAACTAGACTAAACAGAGACCAGAGGTGCTTGCGGCAACAAGGGATAGAAACAGATGAGAGGCCATGATTGCCAACACCATGCGGCAAGGCACTTGATGATGATGGAGACAAGACAGGAGCAAATTTTCGGCTTACTGACCTTTGTCAAGCGTAAGATCACAAGTCTTTTTCTCCTGATTTTTGTATTTGGTGTTTGTTTGTTTGTGATCTTACGCTTGACAAAGGCCAGTTGGCTGAGTATTTGCGCCTGTCTTGTCTGGTTGTATTAAATACGCATTCTGCGCTGATTCTTTTTTCGTGTTTTTTCTGGTTCCTGTTTACTTGAACGCGGGCAGTCACACTTGTTTTGGATTCCCAATATGCACGCTGACCAAAAAAACGGAATATGCAGACTGTTGAACTACATACCGCCTGTACAGTGTGGACAAGACTATATGCATGTCCACATTCGAGAAAAAGCTAGAACACTTAAAAAAACAAAACATCATATATATCTCCATGTTGTCAGCAAAAGCCAGTCAAATACAAACGGTCGTTGTTCTGAAATTTTCATGAACAGTATAAAGTTGGTTACAGCCTGATCAATAGAATTTTTCGTGTGATACGGCATAGCAGTATGTGGACTGTCCGTTTTGACATCCATTCCTGATAAAGCTTCAAAGTTCATCCAACAAACTTTTAATGAAAATGAAATAGTAAATGGAATCCCATGGAGGAATTGTTCTTTTTATTATTATTAGTATTGTTTGTTATTTTAAGTATAAATCGTTCTTGTATATGGTTATTTCCATATATGGTTATTTTCCACACTCATTTGGATTCACTGCGTGTTACACATTAACATTTTAGTGGATCACGGAGAACTCAAACTGTTAGGTGATCTGGCCAAATTCCATTTTGTTGTTGCATAATCTGCATGTTTGGTGGGCGTGCATGCAGGGTGTTTTCATGTTTCCATGAACCAGTCACCGACATGACTTGCGGAGAGTTTAGTGTGCATAGAGGTGCACACGTTCCACGCGTGTTATAGTATTGATGTGACACAATTCATTTGATTAGATTTGGTAAAGATCTTTCTCCCTTACACTTTAGCAGGAAGGTTTATTTAAAGCAGCATACAAATATGTTTCTGGCACATACCGTTACTTACTATTTTATATTAGTCTACTTCAACGAATTTTCCAGTACTTTCATTACAAAGTAAACAAAGGCAGTCTTGTGGTAGTACCCATAAAACACAAATGTTTCTTAAAGTCAGTAAGTTGGCAAGATGTTGATAACTATTTTCTGTGTTTGTCAGAACATTTTAGAACCTAGAATATTTTCAAACAAAGTCCCTGTTGAGTAACGATTCGCTGGGTATACCCCCAAAAACATTAATTTTCATGCCACAGGTGGGCTCACTGATTATCTTCTGACTGGACGCTTCTGAATAGTCTTAAGAAAATCTTTTATCCTTTGACGATAGGATGTCTGGTAAAACATGGTCGTTCGCATTAAACTCGTAATAATTTTCATTTCAGTCAGAACAGTAGAGTTTTGCTTTTAATTCTTATTGAATGCTTGGACTTGCACTATGTGAGACAGCATTATACAGCAGACTCCTTAAAGAACTCTTCAAAAATTTTCCTCCAGATGCAATTTTCAGGTCTTTACAAATGATAAAAAAGATATCGTCTTACATGATTATACGTATGGGAAAGATTTTTAAATGTATTTAAGACTTGAAACGATTGTCATGTTATTGATTTTAATGTTGTCTTTTAAAATAAATTACAATTGTTCTTAACGCTGTGTTAGCTTGATATAGCTCTTGTAATCGGCCGGGCTATAAGCGGTATGAACTTGTCTGTTTTGTAAGTAACCTGTTCACAGTCTGTGTGTGCATTTGCAAAATTCTTATTTCAGTTACAACCGTAAAGTTCTGTCTGTTTGGCAAGTGACCAGTTCACAGACTGTGTGTATATTTACAAAGTTCTCATTTCAATTACAGCTGTGGAGGTTTGCCTGTTTGCCAAGTGCCTATTCACTGCCTCTGTGTGAGCATCTGCAACATTTTCATCTCATTTACAACAGCAGAGTTTTCTCTCATTGTCAAGTAACATATTTACATTCTTTTATAGCCTATGTGTGCGTCTGGAAAATTCTCGTTTCAGTTACAACAATAGTTTTGTCTCTTTGGTAATAGCGTATTCACAGCGTGTGAATGTGTGTGTGTGTGTGTGTGTGTGTGTATGTCTGTCTGTCTGTCTGTCTGTCTGTCTGTGTTTGTCTGTCTGTCTGTCTGTCTGTGCGTGTTGTGCGTGTTGTGTGTTTGTGAGTGTGTGTGTGAGTGTGTGTGTGTATGTGTGTGTGTGAGTGAGTGAGTGAGTGAGTGTGTGTGTATGCGTGTGTATGTGTGTGAGTGTGTACGTATGTGTGTGGGGCGCGTATATATATATTATATATATATATATTATATGTGTGTGTGTGTGTGTGTGTGTGCCTGCGTCGTGCGTTGGTGAGTGTGTGAGTGAGTGTTTGTGTATGTGTGTGTGGTGCGTGCACATGTTTGTGCTCTGCTTAATTCTCATTTGAGTAATGGCAGCTTGGTAAGTAACCTTTTTATAGACTCTGCGTGCATCTAGAACATTTTCATTTCTACAAGAACAGTAGACATTTGCTATTTTTGGCGAGTAATCTGCGCACATCTGCCAAATTGTCTTGCAATCAGAACAGAGAAAATCCACGTAGGTCAGAAAGGGTCTGTCTCATTACGTGTGGCAGTGCTGTGCGCATGCGCTTTCAAACCGACCTTGTGTCTTTTTCTGTTTGTCCTCCCGCTGAACGTTTGATTGGCTGATCTGATTTCCCATCTATCCCGGCGAATTACGGGTCAGAGAGCGTGGCTTCAATCAATCAGTTCCGGCCTTTTCCGGCATTTGTCTTTAGCCCTGGATGCCTTCTGAGGGAAGAGAATAAATTGATTTATTCGTCGACCTCAAAGACCTCCGTTTTGTCTTGTCTTCGCTTAACTGGCCGAAATGTAAAAGCTAGGAAATTTCCTGGACAGCCTGTCGTCTGTTGAAGCGGCAAACCAGGTAACCCAGTTACTTACGAGGTGACTTGGTCGTGGAATCATTAAGTCTGTTTGCACCAAAGAATCTTCATCTGTTTACTGCTTGTATTAAATCGATGTTTAACTTGTGCGGAAGCAATTTTGGGAAATTCAGTTCCGTGGATATATTAGTGTCATTTGTTATGTCTAAATGTGTATTCAGATGTGTTTAGTTATGTCTAAATTTTTTTTGTTCATGTATGTTCTTTAATTCCTGTGTGTGATAAACTGGATGGAGTGGTCAACACCAGGGGCATATCCTTACAGTATGTGCGCGAATGCATTGATATGTAAGTTGTAAGTTGTTGACAGGGTGCGGGAGTCGAAGGGTTAAGTTGAGACAGCCAACAGCTTAAATTGTCTGACGCAGAATAAACGCTCCGATCCACAGTTAACACGAAGCAATCTGCTAGTTTAACCCTTTGACTCCTGCACCCTATGTACTAACTGCAAACACTTAACCCTTTGATTCCCTCATCCTATCCACCAGCTTCTTGCAGAAAACTGGTGGATAGGGTACTGGAGTCAAAGGGTTAAGTGTTTGCTTTGCTAGCATGGCTGATAGTGCAGGGTGCCGGTGGATAAGGTATGGGAGTCAAAGGGTTAAGTGTTTAGTTTGTTAGCATAGTTGATAGTGCAGAATGCCAGTGGATAAGGTATGGGAGTCAAAGGGTTAAGTGTTTGCTTTGCTGGCATGGCTGATAGTGCGGATGCTGGATAAGGTATGGGAGTCAAGGGTTAAGTGTTGCTTTGCTAGCATGGCTGATATGCAGGATGCTGGTGGATAAGGTATGGAGTCAAAGGGTTAAACACCTTCATGAAAATGTCAGAACTTTTACCAGGAAAAGAACCAGTAAGTGATGATGTATTCTCCCGTCAATAATAATGTCTATAGTATAATAATGTCTATAGCCTGGTATGGGTCTTCATGTGGGATACCAGACTGATCCTAGAGACATATGTTCCTCTACAGGCGCTGCATAGGAAGGAGTCCTGCAGGCTTGGGTTCTGCTTTCACCAGTCATCCTTTTGTTGAATAGCGCTGTTCTGTTGTGATTGTGTTCTAACTGCTCTACTCATCATCATCATCAAGTGCCTTGCCACATGGTGTTGGCGATTATGGACTTCCATCTGTTTCTATCCCTTTTTCCGCAAGCACATCTTCCACCCTGTCTGTCGTCAGCCACTCTGCAAGTCCGTCCAATACTTTCTCCCTGGGTCTACCTGGTGCTTCTTTCCCTTCAGCTTTCCTGTGACCAGGTGCTCGATTTCCCCTTTCCTCATAAAGTGGCCTATAAATGTTGCCTGTCTTTTCCTAATCTTCCTTATGAATGATATTCTTGTGTCTGCCTCCATAAAGCTGTCTCGTTTGTTTTCTTTGCTTTCCATGGAACTCTCAACATTGTTCTTAGAAACCACATCTCGCTGCCTCAATCTTGTTCTGGCTTTGCTTGTTGACTGTCCACGCCTCATAACCGTATAACATTATGAGTGCTCTACTGTCACCAACTTATTCCGCTGTGAGCAGTGTCCTCCCAGTTGGTGGTGTTGATGACACAGCTGATGTTGGCCTTCAGAGTGTCCTTTCTGTATTGCTTTTGTGGTCTTCCCTGGTCGCGACGCTATTGTTATTCTGCCCAGCAATGACTAGCTGTATGTCTGGTCCAGTGGAACCTAATGTTACCATCTCCGTGAGTAATAAAATGTCTTTGAAGTTTGTCCGTACAAAACCATCTTTGGGATGTCGTTTTCTTCTATACGGACGAGCTGTTTTATCCAGCGAAACTGGTATTTGATGCCAGTAACTACAAAAGCGGTCATTATTTATGTATAATTGTTATGTCGTATGAATGTTGTATTTTAAGGTCGCATCACGTTCTTCATAACACAAACAAATAAGAATATAATCAGCTAGTACAAGTTTGGAATTCATGTTGCAGCAGTATTACTAAATTTTTATCACGGCTCCAAGGTATCTTATCTCGTTTTGAATTTCGTACATATATATATATATTCATCTAGTCTGTCTGTCTGTCTGTCTGTCTGTCTGTCTTCTCTCTCTCTCTCTCTCTCTCTCTCTCCTCTGTATGTATGTATGTGTTAGTTTGTTTCATCCATAACACAGCTGTTGCTTGTCTGTAGCAAGCAAACAAAAAAAAAGAGAGTTACTAAACAGTTTACCGCCGGCCCTTAGTCTCGTTTTGTGGTCTGCTTATCTTAAAAGAGTACAGAACTAAGTATTTTGTGTTGTAAATGTCTCTGCAGTTTGGCTTGTTTCTGTCTCCGTGACTGTAATCTCAGCAGCAAACTATTTCCACCATCCGGTTATCTTCACTTGTGGTTTCACAGCCCATAGTCTATCGTCAGAAGTACTGAGTGCCTACCTCTATCTCTGTCTCTGTCTCTGTCTCCTGTCTGTGTCTGTGTCTGTCTCTCTGTGTCTGTCTGTCTGTCTGTCTGTCCGTCTTTGTCTCTCTCTCTCTCTCTTTCTCTCCCTCTCTCTCTTTCCCCCTCTCTCTTTCTCACACTCTCCCCCCTCTCTCTTGCTCTCTCTTGTCTTTTTCTTTTTCTCTCTCTCCCCTCTCTCTCTCTCTTTCACTCTCTTTGTAGGGGAGAAGAGAGAGAGAAACCTGAAAACATTACACAAAATAGTAGCATTAGGTCCTGGTGGAACTGATAGCTGCTAGTTCTTGCTATTCTACACTACTTTCAAATATTAATAGAACTAAAATGCATTAAATTGAAAAATAAAGAACGAAATCAAAATAGATCGTAAAATCGGTTTAAAGAATACAAATACAAAGAAAGGAAGAACAAACAAGCAAACAGTAGAAGAAGAAAAGAAAAAGTAATTATTTTCTAAAAAAAAAATTTTTTTAGTGGTCGCCTGTATCACTGACAGAAATTTATGCTTATAAGCAGGTTTCCAATCAGGCTGCAAATAGAATGGACCAAAAAAATATGAAACCGATATTTGGATAAGCGTACAGAGAGACTTCACTTTGAGATACTTCATTCAGAAAGGCTTTAAGCCCGTACTGAAGGATGCTTAAGATTCTTTACAACAGAAGTCCTTCAGAGAACAATATCAACAACAGACAGTTATTAGAAGATTAACAACTGACAATAAAATAACAAACTCCATATTAGGACATCACAATTTCCCTCATTTTATATGTTTTTATCAGACACACACCAAAAATATTTACAGAATCATGAGTTGAGGTCACAGATAAACACAGCTTAATCATATTTGGATATCTATGTTATTTTTATAGGTAACTATTTGATCTAAAATCGTGAAAAGCCGGACAAAACGTATCTCGCCTTCTTTTGCATGCATACACAAAAGACACGCTAAATCAGAAACTATATTGCTTGTTCCTGAATTGATGAAATTTCAAAGTTGATGCACCAAGTCTAAATGTTACTAACATACTTTTATAACGAATAGTTTCAAATCAAGGTTAATGTAAAGATTACCAGTGTGGGAATTTACGACAGAACAATTAAAATCATATCTTCCACCCATCTGTATATGATCATTCCACTCCGTTCATCTTCGATCATTTTACTCTTTGCCGTGAAGCAGGAACAAAATTAATTGATTCTGATTTCCAGCTGATTGGAAATTGAAACCAAAGATCACCAGATCTGTACATGTATTCACATAGACATATACATATACTTGTTAATCGGTTCTTCTTTCTTTTACTGTCTGAATCAAAAAGCATTTTATATGACTTTTCTGGCAATGTAAAATTTTCCATATTCACAAGTTGTAAGCAGTACCGTGTGTGTGATATGACAGAAGGAACAAAGCATGGAATCTGTATATTTTGAGAGAGAGAGAGATATATAGACACACAGACAGACACACAGACAGACATAGGTAGAGAGAGAGTGAGTGAGAGAGAGACACACAGAGAGAGACAGAGACAGACAGACAGACACACAGAGATAGAGAGAGAGAGTGAGAGAGAGAGAGAGACAGAGACAGACACACAGACACAAGAGACAGACAGACACACAGATAGATAGATAGAGAGAGAGTGAGTGAGTGAGAGAGAGAGTGTGTGTGTGAGAGAGAGAGACAGACAGACAGACAGAGACAGACACACAAACAGACACAAGAGGCAGACAAATAAACAGAGATAGAGAGAGAGAGAGAGAGAGTGAGTGAGACACAGAGAGAGGACCGAGAGAGAGACACGAAAAGAGAGAGAGAGAGAGAGAGAGGAGACGGAGAGAGAGACAGAGAGAGAGAGAGAGACGGAGAGAGAGAGACAGACAGAGAGGGACAGAGAGAGCACGCGGCCAGACAAGCACCAGCAACAGAAGATGAACCCTAAACCATCCATCACCCGGGCCACAAGTAATTCCCGCTATTACCACCATCACCATGTGTGATGACCCGTGGCAAACTAGTTCTCTAAAAGATCGATTGACAGAAAAACTCAAAGTCCGTGATTCCCCATATGATGATATTCTGCCCGAATCGTGTTTATGAATTGTGAAAGGAGAAAGGGTGAAAAAGCATACATGGAAACTAGCTTTGGTCGATATGAGAAAGGAGGGAGAGAGGAGAGGAGGGCGGGCGTTGGGTATTGAAAAGGAAGAAGAGACTACGGGGGATAAAAAGAACCACCCCCCTTCGCCCCACCCCCCAAAAATAGAAATAAAAAACCCACTGACAAAAACAAAACAAAGCAAAAAAGGTGGCCGAGCCATTTCAACAATCTCCTCTTTTTATACAAGTTTTTTTTCTAAACATAAAATCCAGATTTTGTACTTTTTATGGTCAGTGTGATCTTGACGAAGCATAAAACTTGACGTGAAGTGACGACAGTGCCAGACTGTTTACAATAGTGAAAACAGAATATAAGTATTTGTCAGAAGTTCGCGAGGAAGCGGCTTTTCTCATCTTACTCAAGAAGCGCTGATTTTAGGCACATGTTTTGTTGTTGTCCGCGTGACCTGGACGTTGGTGTCTTGACTTCCAAACTTTACACATTCGTGACTTCATAACGGTCTGTACCTTTAGTCGGATTTTTGGTAAAGATCCATCAAGAAAATGCTGACGAATTTTTGTTTACACATTTTGGTCACACTACACTACACTACACTACACTACACTACACTACACTACACTACACTACACTACACTACCTACGCTACCTACTCTACTCTACGCTACTCTACACTACACTACGCTACACTAACACTACACTACACTTGACTAGACTACACTACACTACACTTGACTAGACTAGTCTAGTCTACACTACACTTGACTAGACTAGTCTACACTACACTACACTTGACTAGACTAGTCTAGTCTACACTACACTACACTTGATTAGACTAGTCTAGTCTACACTACGCTACACTATACTACACTTGACTAGACTAGTCTACACTACAACTACACTACACTACACTTGACTAGACTAGTCTAGTCTAAACTACACTACACTTGACTAGTCTAGTCTACACTACACTATACTACACTTGACTAGACTAGTCTACACTACACTACACTTAACTAGACTAGTCTACACTACACTACACTTGACTAGACTAGTCTACACTACACTACACTTGACTAGACTAGTCTACACTACACTACACTACACTTGACTAGTCTAGTCTAGTCTACACTACACTTGACTAGACTAGTCTACACTACACTGCACTACACTTGACTAGACTAGTCTACACTACACTTGACTAGACTAATCTAGTCTACACTACACTTGACTAGACTAGTCTAGTCTACACTACACTACACTTGACTAGACTAGTCTAGTCTACACTACACTACGCTACTCTACACTACACTATACTACCGCTACGCTACACTACACTACACTACACTTGACTAGACTACACTACACTACACTTGACTTGACTAGACTAGTCTAGTCTACACTACACTTGACTAGACTAGTCTACACTACACTACACTTGACTAGAGTAGTCTAGTCTACACTACACTACACTTGATTAGACTAGTCTAGTCTACACAAACGCTACACTATTACTACACTTGACTAGACTAGTCTACACTGCACTACACTACACTTGACTAGACTAGTCTAGTCTAAACTACACTACACTACACTACACTTGACTAGTCTAGTCTACACTACACTATACTACACTAGACTAGTCTACACTACACTACACTTAACTAGACTAGTCTACACTACACTACACTTGACTAGACTAGTCTACACTACACTACACTTGACTAGACTAGTCTACACTACACTACACTTGACTAGTCTAGTCTAGTCTACACTACACTTGACTAGACTAGTCTACACTACACTACACTTGACTAGACTAGTCTAGTCTACACTACACTTGACTAGACGTCTAGTCTACACTACACTACACTTGACTAGACTAGTCTAGTCTAGTCTACATACACTACACTACACTACGCTACGCTACACTACACTACACTTGACTAGACTAGTCTAGTCTACACTACACTACTATACTACACTACACACACGCACTCACTCACACACACACACACACACACACATACACACACACA
Organism: Monoplex corrugatus; assembly: GCA_030674185.1. Taxonomy (NCBI): domain Eukaryota; kingdom Metazoa; phylum Mollusca; class Gastropoda; order Littorinimorpha; family Ranellidae; genus Monoplex; species Monoplex corrugatus. The sequence continues at coordinate 48,109,183 of CM060313.1, forward strand.
CATACGCGCATGCACGCACACACAGCACACGCAAATGCACGCACACAAACACATACGCACACACCTACACACACACGTACACGCATGCACGCACACACCACACATACACACACGCGCGTGCGCGCACACACACACGCACGCGCACACACACGCACGCACGCACACACACACACACACACACACACACACAATGCCTCGGTTGAAATGAAACAGTCTGTCTCTGTTATTTTATCATTATCATCATCGTCAACGTCGTAGTCGTCGTTGTCTTCGCCATCATCATCATCATCATTGTTATCATTCTTGTTGTTATTATTAGTGTTGTTATTATTGTATTGTATTCTACTGGCATCTGTCTGTCTCGGGAGACAATGGAGATTGCGCCTTGTAAGTCATTCTGCGGTGGAACTGCAGCGTCGGCTGTGGCTGTAGAGCCCGATCCTCGAACGGCAGGTCCTGTTGCAGTTGCTGCACGTGAAGATGGTGTCGTCCGAAGGCGCTAACCCTACTGTCTGGCTCTGCGTGCTCTTCTTACTTCCCACTGCTCCTCTCTCCTCTGCTCGGATGTCTTGATGGCCGAATTGATGGCAAGTTTCCAGCTGCTGCCACTGCGAAGCTTGCTGGTGCAATGCCACCCGCCTTGAGGTCCCACTTGCACACATCTTTGTAGCGGAGTATGGGCCTTCCCGTGGGTCTGGAGCCAGTAGCAAGCTCGCCGTACAAAATGTCTTTGGGTATTCTGCCATCTTGCATGCGGGTAACATGGCCAAGCCAGCGCAAGCGTCTCTTTGTGAGCAGGGCAAACATGCTGAGAGTTCCTGCACATGCTAGGACGTCGTTGTTGGGGACGTGGTCCTGCCATGAAATGCCAAGACTCCTTTTGAGGCAGCGTAGGTGAAAGGTGTTGAGCCTGCGTTCTTGACGGGAGTATAGAGTCCAGGTCTCGCACCCATACAACAGTGTGCTCAGCACGCAAGCTTGGTACACTTTAGTCTTTGTCTTGATGGTCAGCATGGAGTTTTCCCACACTCTCTTTGACAGGCGGGCCATTGCTGCAGATGCCTTGCCGATCCTTGAGTTCAGCTCGGTGTCCAGGTTGAGACTGCTGGAGATGGTGGAACCAAGGTATGTGAAGTCTTCCACCACGTCGAGAGTGCAGTCACTGATGGAAATGCGAGGAGCCGAGCTGACATCTTGACCCAGGACGTTGGTCCTCTTTAGGCTGATCGTGAGGCCAAATTCTTTGCAGGCATGAGCGAAACGGTTAATGAGCTCTTGGAGGGCAGCCTCGGTGTGTGCCGTCAAGGCAGCATCGTCAGCAAACAGCATCTCTCGAATGAGGACTTTTCGCACTTTCGTCTTTGCACGGAGGCGTGCGAGGTTGAACAGGCTGCCGTTGCTCCCGGTGTGAAGGTAGACGCCTTCTTCGGAAGGCATAGCGCAACACCAGGGAGAACAGGATGCCGAAAAGTGTCGGGGCAAGGACACACCCCTGTTTGACTCCGCTTTTGATGGGGAAGGGGCCCGAGGAGGAGCCAACGTACTGGACGGTGCCTTTCATGTCCTCATGAAAGGATATGATCATCCTCAGGAGCTTGGGGGGACATCTAATTCTCTGCAGTAGTGTAAACAGGCCTGTCCTGCTGACCAAATCGAACGCCTTGGTCAGGTCTATGAAGGCGATGTACAGAGGGCGTCTCTGCTCGCGGCACTTCTCTTGCAGCTGCCTCAGAGAGAATATCATGTCGATCGTTGATCTCTCAGCTCTAAACCCGCACTGCGCCTCTGGGTAGACGCGTTCTGCAATCGACTGCAGTCTGTTCAGTACGACGCGGGCGAAGGTCTTCCCGACAATGCTTAGGAGAGATATTCCGCGATAGTTGTTACAATCGCTGCGATCGCCTTTGTTCTTGTAGATCGTGATGATGTTGGCACCTCGCATGTCCTGAGGCACAATTCCTTCCTCCCAGCACTGTAGCAAGAGTTCGTGGAGATGATCGAGGAGGCTGGTATCTTTGCCTGCTATGATGACCTCGGGGGGGATGCCATCGTTTCCCGGGGCATTTGCCCGTGGCTGAGGTCGATGCCCCATACTGAGCTCCCGGTGTAGGTTGGGTCGTCGAGCTCTTCCATGACTGGCAGGATGCGTCGTGTTTTCACCGCTGAGTCTGTAACAATGGGCCAAAAGGCCTTTTTCATACCCTCGTACATGCCTCGAATGTTGTCGCAGTCGGTGGACAGTTGGATACTTTGACATAGGTTCTGCCAGTAGTTGTTGGCGCACTGTCTAGCGATCCGTTGGGCGTCACTTCTAGCCCTCCTAAGGGCGGCAAGTGTCTTTTCGCAGGGGTCTTGTTTGTAGTTGAGTAAGGCAGTTCTCTTGAATGAATGGCTGGCTCAAGGTTCACAATTATGGCTTCAAACCAGTCGGGATTTCTCTGCTCTTTCTTTCCAAAAGCGCCAACAGCAGACTTGTATGTGGCATCACGGATGTGTTTCCACCACTCTTCCGCACTGCTGGTTGGGCAGTTGCGAAGGCCTCTTGGATGGCGTCTGCAAAGTGTTCGCGTAGTTCAGGGACTGATGACATGGCTGTATTGATGCGAGGGCGTCCTTTCTGCTTTGATCGATGGATTCGCTTGGGTTGAAGACGCACCTTGCTGGCGGCCAGAGAGTGGTCAGTGTCGTAGTCAGCGCTATGGTAGCTGCGAGTAGTGAGAACACAATTCAGCGAGGGTCTTCGAGTAATGACGAGATCCAACTGGTGCCAGTGACGACATCTGGGATGCCGCCAGGACACTCTGTGGCTTGAGTGTTGTGGGAAAGAAAGTGTTCGTGATGCAGAGGTCATGAAAGGAGCATAGCTCAAGGAG
>CM060313.1:48117055-48124555 GCA_030674185.1 Monoplex corrugatus
GTGTGTGTGTGCGTGCGTGTGTGTCTGTTTCAGCGCTTAGATTTGATTTTATCAAGATTTTGCGCTATATAAATAAAATATTGTATTGTATTGTAAAAATATTGTATTGTATCTCTCTCTCTCTCTCTCTCTGTCGCTGTCCACTCCCTCCCTTCCCGTCCTCTGTACTTGTTATACGTGTGACGTATTTAGATTTGTGTATATGATAATCCCGGTATGAGAAACTCCCACCAAGGACATTTTGTTGTAAAGGTGCCGATGTGCAGGTGTAACTGTACCTAAGTTTTTGATGTCCCTTTTTTTATACAAAAAAGTGAATTGGTCATATCGACTGGAAGAGACAGAGAGTGCGTGCGTGCGTGCGTGCGTGCGAGCGTGCGTGCGTGCGTGCGTGTGTGTGTGTGTGTGTGTGTGTGTGTGTGTCTGCTGTGTCTCTGTGTGTGTCTGTTGGTCTGTCTATGCAAGATTTTTCTGGCTCTTTCTTGACGGATCTTTGCCAAATTTGGGTCCAAGTTGTGGACTACTCAGGCGTCAAGAATGCTTAAGAACTTGTGATGTAAAGATTAAGCTCACACATATAAGAAAAGATAAGCTCTCACGATTGAAAAAATAGGCTCTTACGAATAAAAGATAAGCGCGCACGAATAAAAAATAAATAAGCTCACACGAATAAAAAAAATAATCTCACACGAATTAAAAATAATGTCCAAAATCAGCGCTTTTCCAGAAAAGTGTGTCAGCGGCACTTTCATAAGAACTTGTGGCAATATTTGTATTCTGTTTTCATTGTTGTTCCATTGAGCCATCGTCCACGCTTTCCATCATATCCTATTGAATGTGGAGTTTCTGTTATAGATCGCGTATAAAAAAGGAGATTGTTAAAATGGCTTGACCATCTTGTCTTTTCCGCGTTTCCCACTGATAATGATGAAGTCTCTTATGTTTCAACGTGGCTTGCTTGAAGTCTTATCGTCGTTGTCATTCGTCATCACTGTTGTTGGTGTCGTTGGATGGCATATGTTCAGCGTTGATATGGTTCATTATTGATACTTTTGACAGACCCGTGGACTCGAGATCTGATATCTCGAGTTCAATCCCAGCTTGCAACATTAAATAAAAACTGGTCTGCTTGCTGCCCATCTTAATGTTTCCATCATTCTGGTCATTCGAGTGCGACGAATCCGTTTTAAATAAAACTGCACATGCATTGAGACTGGATGGACGTAAACCAATACAGAATGAAAAAAAATAATAATAAAATGCAAAAGAGAAGTAACAGGAGATATGAAGACAACACCAACCACACGAACAGGTTACACGCTTACAACAAATCCCATGGTCAAAAAGATTTTGGTCATCAGAAAACCAAACAGCTACTCTGGCTTATCGGCATTTTGATTGTGCCTTGCCTATCAGCCTCTCTTCTATGCTTAAAACATACATGCCTGAAAGCAGTCTCAGGTTAAGCAGCCAGAAGCTTCTGGCAAAATCAAGATAAAAATACAAAACCATAGGACGCCGAGCCTTCCGTTGCCAGGCCCCACTTGTCTGGAACGATCTGCCTTTTTCTCTCCGCTGTTCGTCGTCTCTCTCTTCTTTCAAGGCGGGCCTCAACACTCATTTTTTTGATAACTACTGCCAGTAATGAAACATTTTTTATCTTTCTGATTCAGTAATGTATAGTACTTGCTTGCAGCAGATGTGGTAGTGTGTTTTTTTTGTTTGTTTGATTTTTTTTTTGGGGGGGGGGAGGTACAGGGACTAGGAGTGGGAGTTCATATAATTGACCACTAGGCATAGGGCTGATTGGGAATGTACTAATTAATGTAAAGTGCAGTGAGTCTTTAACTATGTGTAGGAGAATAGCGCTATATAAAAGTGATTTGTTATTATTATTACTATTATTATTATTGTTATTGTTATTAATCAGCCATCTTTCTTCCCGATAAAGGTCTTCTGTCAGTAAATCGCCTTCATCGCCTTCCATCTCTGTTTTCCTCTGCAGCCATTATCACGCAACAGCTCACAGCTCATCTTTTTAACTCTGCTTATCAGGTCTTGGCAGCGTTATCTCCAAAGGCGGTGTAATGAAAGGAAGCATAAAAATGCTCCAAGCCCTTGGCACTGAATGGTCCTCAATGCTAATAACGTAACCCTGATTAAAAGGTCCATGTTGTTTGTTTGTTTGTGTCATCAGGTTTGTTTTGCAACCTTCACTTACCCCATAGTATATTGGAATGGTTCGTGAAAGTGTGTGCGTGCGGCCATTGGTTCACCCAGGCGTGGATGTTCTATCGCTGTAGAGGATTAGAAAAGTAAAAGCAGTTAGAGAAAAGGTATGAGACCTTGGGTCAAGGGTCATATGCCTGAAAGGCTGAGTGTGCCCTCACATATTTTGTTTTGTTGTAGTTGTTGTTGTTGTTGTTGTTTTCCTGTGTGTGTTCGAGTGTGCTAGCGGGGGGGGGGGGGGGTGGTTAGGTGACACAAAGAGGATGACGACTTGAATTAAGGGTCACATATCTAATAGGATGAGTGTACCCTAGCTCAGTGTGTGTGTGTGCGTATGGTTGTGTGTGTGTGTGTGTGTGCGCGCGCGCGCATACGAGCATTGTTTGTTTGCTTAATCTTGTATTCATTTACATTATTTTGCTTTACTCTAGACTACCGTGCCTAATTCTTGAGTTACCATAGTTCCTAACACTTATTTCCATATCATGTCTTGTCAGTGTCTGTTTTCGCTGGATTGAATGTTTGATAGTGTTCTGTGCCCATAAAGCGCAACGAACATGCTTTAGACATGGACTGTTTGTGTTGTGTAAGTGAAATTATTATTGTTCGGTGTTCAAACCATACAAACGTACCCTGTATTACCAGTCACTGTAGCACAGGGGTTAACAGAACGGACTACCGACTCGAAGACTGTGGATTTGAATCCCCCGATCAGTCATGTAAAAATCGTCGTGGGGTTTTTGCCCTTAACCAGCTTGTAATCAGAGTCGGGTGTGCCACGGATTCCTTGTGAAGACTAAAACCTCACAGTATCTCTCACTTCGGGAATGTGTTATTAAAGAATGTTCCTCAAATGTCCTGACCATCACTGTAGTTGTCTGTATCTCTCAGGCCTGGTTGGTGCCAGGATATATTTATTATGATAGTAAACGTAAAGTACAGTCCTGTCACGCAGTCTCAATCCTAGATAGAACTTCGCTTCACAGCATCATTATTATCGGCTTCATTGTCGTCGTCATCGTCATCATAGCACCGTAAAAACTGCCCCAGCTTCTGTGGCCATTAAGTTGACGGACAAAGCGAGGCCAACAAATTCGAATGTCGATTTTTATAGTAACAGTGATGATGTAAAGTTTCTCTTTGTATTGTATGCCTCACTTTGACAACTTAGGCCTACATATGTGATGTTGTTGATTTTAAAAACGTTATAACTGACTAACTGCTCTATATTTTGCCCTTTCATCTTTTTCGTTTTAGATTTCTTTATTCCTTGTTTTACAGAGTTTAATCATTCCCTTGATTAAAATGTCTTTGACGTTATGCTATAAATGATATTGTATATTGTGAAGAATAAAACACTAAAAAGTCTACGGGGAAAATCCATCAGTATATTTACACAGGACGCCTTTTTTTCTCTGTTGACAGCCGCTGATGACAGAAGGGTACCTGTCAGCTAACGCGGACCCCGTGTCGCAGGGCGCCACGTTGGCCCTTCTGATTGGTCAGTACAACATGCCCCACACCTACATCCTCATCCAGGACATCTTCATCGGTACCGGCTTTCTAGAGGGATTCAGGTAGGCCTACTTTATGTATGTATGTGTATATATAAGTGTATATATATAAATATATATATATATATATATATATGTGTGTGTGTGTATGTATGTATGTATATATACATATATGTATATATGTGTGTGTACATATAGTGTGTCTGTGTGTCTGTGTGTGTGAAGAGAATGGTGTGTACATGAGAATGGAGTGTGTGCATGTTCGTAAAAGTGTCTGTGAGAGGGGTGTATGTGAGGGGGAGTGTGTGTGTGTGTGTGAGAGAGAGAGGGAGCGTGTGTATGTTTGAAGTGTGCTTACCTCTGTGTGTGTGCGTGTGTGTGTGTGTCGGTGTCGGTGTGTCTGTGTGTAGTATGATACGGCATTGACAAGCCTGCAGACCAAATTTTATTTTTTGTTTGTTTCTGGAAGTATAAATGAAAAATCTTGAACAGGGAATCTTGAATCCAAACACATTTAAACCGTCCGCCTCGTAAATGAGCAAACAGACCAACAACAGAAAAACGAAGAAAAAAAAGTTGTTTCTGTGTGAAAGTCACGACAGTCACCTTTTCTCATCGTTTTGCTTTCAGATCTAAAGGAGACAGCAGCAATATGGACAGCTTCATGGGAAAGACCGCCGTGTCGTCCATGGCCACGGACGAGGAGATCGAGCTGATGCTGGAGGAACTGTCTATCAAGGGCTGGAAGATCATCGTATTGCACTGCCAGCCGCGCCTCATGCTCCGCATCCTCGATCAGTCCGTCTCCATGAGCCTCTTCGGCACCGGCTACGGCTGGTTTCTCAGTGAAACGGCCATGACCTTTGACCCGGAAGAGCTAAAGCGGCTTCCGGAAGGCTTGTTAGGGCTCCACGGGTTTTACCGCAACCAGACTCGCGGCTTGCTGACAGCGGCCGCCCAGACTATCCACTGTGCCTACTCGTGTATGCAAGAGTGTTTCAGTGATATCTTACGTCCAGTGCCTTCGGAAAATCCATTGTCATCGTCAGTGTCCATGTTGTTATCGTTCAATAATAGTTCCTCGGATTCGCCTTCAGGGTTGTTGTTGAAGGGGGATTCCTTATCGTCGTCGTCGTCGTTGTCGTCATCGGTGTTTTCTTCATCCTCGTCGCCTTCTTTGTCGTCATCGCCTACGCGGAGTATAGACTCCGTGTCATTGAGTAGTAGATTCAGGGTCAGTTGTGATGATACTACTCGTTATTTTACCACGTGAGTATCGCTTTTCAGCCCTGTTTTCAGCGTTTGTTCGTGTGATCAGAAGGGTAATTTTTTGTATTATTATCATCGTCATTGACATCATCTTCGTCATCAATCATCATTATAATTATCGCCAGATGTTTTTATCAAATCAGCTTATGTATGTTGACTGTTCCCTGAGAAAAAAAGCGCTAAACTTTGTACAGAAGGTAAAACAAAGTATGACTGCTGAATCTTGAGGGTAAAACACAAAACATTAAAAGTACCTTGTTTGTAAAAGATCCTTTGGAGTATAAAAACACAACGTTTCGAGCCCAAAACCTGGGTTCGAAACATCGTGTTATTATACTCCAAAGGATCTTTACAAACACTGGGCTCAAAACGTAGTGTTTTTATACTTCCAAAGATCTTTTACAAACAAAGTACTTTCTAATGTTTTGTGTTTGTACAGAAGCAAAGAAATAGCAACCACAGACGAATAAAAAAAAAGAGTAAAGTACAGCTTCATCGTAGAAACTACACTCTTGGCTAATATCAGTAGTTAGAAAACCATCCTCGACGTCGTCATCATTTTCGTGTCTCCGTCATCTCTATCACTGTCATCATAGTTATCGTTTCATGAAAAAAGACAGCTCTACAATCTCCTTTGTTGTTGTAAAAAGCACCATCAGCAGTAGGAACAACAGGCAATATGTAGATAATGTTTCTAAAGAAAAAGAGTCAGTATAAGATATGTAAAAAACAAACGGATGAGACTTGAGAGAGGATGATCTCCTTACTCGCTGTTCTTTGAAATGGAAAGAGAGACAAAAAAGATTTTTGAAAAACATTTCCTAAACGGACTTTTAAGAGAAGGTGCACAAAAGAATAAGAAATAGATAACTCATCTTTTCTGTAACGGGCTTTTCTTGACAAGAAAAATGTCAATAATAGTAACATTACATGATCAAGTGATTAAACAAATACAAGTAAACAAACGATGAAACAAGGGAATAAAGGAATGGGTAAAATTGTGGTTTAGGGAAGAAGAGGAGGGGGGGATTTGTTGGACGTGAGAGAAGGTGTGTGGCTTGTTGGCTGCCAATCTTAATGCTCCAGTCACTTTGTCGTGTTCTTTTACAGAAGGTCCCGTCTCCTTCACATTTCAAGACCTTGCCAGCGTATAGAGTTTAGCTTAGAGTCAAGGAGTTTGCCAGAAATTGCTGACAATTGTGGGTGAAACGTATATGGCATTACCCCGATTGCTATCAGTTCTTCGAAACACACTCCAAACATTGATTTCAAACAATCACCTGCACTTAATTAACTTTGAAAAAGTCTTCGATTCGTTTCGTTGGCAATTTTTATTGAATTTTTCAAAAGCAGTACTTTGGAAAAATTTTATTTATATATCTGCGAATTAAAGTGGTACTGAATTCTTTCATCATTTCCAAATGAACTCACAACCAAACGTAAACATGGCATAATTCTCTTTGAAAATTGTAGAATACATCATTTCAGTTAATAGTGGGAAGCAACCAAATGAATGCAGTTTCGTTAATTTAATAAAAAGAAAGGACGTAAACTTTATTTTTTGTGTAAAAACAATCAAGCAAACAAAAGCAAATATAAAATCGACCGTCTCACTTAAAGATTGTGAGTTCATTCATTGAGTTTTATGTTTAACGTGTAATAAATGTCGTCCCATGTAACATGTATTCAGTCATACTCTTTAGTTATATATCAGACTTCTTTGCAGTGACATGTACCTTTGTTCGTTTCTTTTTGGTAAATGAACTTCACTGATAATTCAGACATAGAATGAGTGTTATTTGTGAAGACATTAAATGGGCGTTATTTGTTGAATAAGCTTTCCCTCTTCTTTTCTATAAATGGAACTGGCCTCATTATAGCTGCCTTGGTTCGCGGAGCAGTAATAGACTTTGACTCAAGATCTGAGTACAGGTTTCAGTCCATAACGTAAAAACTGGCGTGTCTGCCGTCCATTTTCACGTGCTAATCATCCTGGTGGGTGTCAGTGTTTCAAATGCACTTTGACCCCCGCCTCCACCCACTTGAAGACTGTCAGCGCATAGTTTTGTGCAGGCTTAAGGAGTCTGCCAGACAACCAGACAAAAAGATAGGATAAAGCACATGTGGAATTGTCTGAGTGCAATGAATCCCTCTTGAATATACTGCAGATTGTAAACTCGTTGGCAGGGTTACGTTTAAAATAAGTGGGACCTTTCTAACGTGTTTCTAGGTGCATAAATTTGCAGACCACAGTTCAGCCTGTGCACATTTGTTGTTACTGTAGGAACGTTCATTTAAACGTAAGGGTTCGTTTAGTGTAGCAAACAGTGGCATAATTGTAGGCAGACAAACGAGAAAATATAGACAAATTTCATAAGACTTGCGAGTCAGCTCGGAAGCTTTTATACCATATCAGCGTGTAGTGCGTGTGTGTTGTTTGGGGGAGGGGAGTTATATGTGACAAATGTGTCAGCAGTTTTCTTATTCA
>CM060313.1:48127055-48134555 GCA_030674185.1 Monoplex corrugatus
TGGATAGTGTGTCATTTTCATTGCCTCTAAAAATTCACATGACGTCGATAGTGTATCATTTTCATTGCCTCTAAAAAGTCACATGACGTCGATAGTCCATCATTTTCATTGCCTCTAAAAAGTCACATGACGTGGATAGTGTATCATTTTCATTGCCTCTAAAAAGTCACATGACGTGGATAGTGTATCATTTTCATTGCCTCGAAAAAGTCACATGACGTGGATAGTGTATCATTTTCATTGCCTCTAAAATGTCACATGACGTGGATAGTGTATCATTTTCATTGCCTCTAAAAAGTCACATGACTTGGATAGTGTATCATTTTCATTGCCTCTAAAAAGTCACATGACGTCGATAGTGTATCATTTTCATTGCCTCTAAAAAGTCACATGACGTAGATAGTGTGTCATTTTCATTGCCTCTAAAAAGTCACATGACGTGGATAGTGTGTCATTTTCATTGCCTCTAAAAAGTCACATGACATGGATAGTGTATCATTTTCATTGCCTCTAAAAAGTCACATGACGTGGATAGTGTATCATTTTCATTGCCTCTAAAAAGTCACATGACGTGGATAGTGTATTATTTTCATTGCCTCTAAAAAGTCACATGACGTCGATAGTGTATCATTTTCATTCCCTCTAAAAAGTCACATGACGTGGATAGTGTATCATTTTCATTGCCTCTAAAAAGTCACATGACGTGGATAGTGTATTATTTTCATTGCCTCCAAAAAGTCACATGACGTGGATAGTGTATTATTTTCATTGCCTCTCAAAGTCACATGACGTGGATAGTGTATTATTTTCATTGCCTCCAAAAAGTCACAGACGTGGATAGTGTGTCATTTTCATTGCCTCTAAAAAGTCACATGACGTGGATAGTGTGTCATTTTCATTGCCTCTAAAAAGTCACATGACGTGGATAGTGTGTCATATTCATTGCCTCTAAAGAGTCACATGACGTGGATAGTTTATCATTTTCATTGCCTCTAAAAAGTCACATGACGTGGATAGTGTGTCATTTTCATTGCCTCTAAAAAGTCACATGACGTGGATAGTGTGTCATTTTCATTGCCTCTAAAAGTCACATGACGTGGATAGTTTATCATTTTCATTGCCTCTAAAAAGTCACATGACGTGGATAGTGTATCATTTTCATTGCCTCTAAAAAGTCACATGACGTGGATAGTTTATCATTTTCATTGTCTCTAAAAAGTCACATGACTTGGAGAGTGTGTCATTTTCATTGCCTCTAAAAAGTCACATGACGTGATTAGTGTGTCATTTTCATTGCCTCTAAAAAGTCACATGACGTGGATAGTGTATCATTTTCATTGCCTCTAAAAAGTCATATGACTTGGATAGTGTATCATTTTCATTGTCTCTAAAAAGTCACATGACGTGGATAGTGTATCATTTTCATTGTCTCTAAAAAGTCACATGACGTGGATAGTGTATCATTTTCATTGTCTCTAAAAAGTCACATGACGTGGATAGTGTATCATTTTCATTGCCTCTAAAAAGTCACATGACGTGGATAGTGTGTCATTTTCATTGCCTCTAAAAATCACATGACGTGGATAGTGTATCATTTTCATTGCCTCTAAAAAGTCATATGACGTGGATAGTGTGTCATTTTCATTGCCTCTAAAAAGTCACATGACTTGGATAGTGTATCATTTTCATTGCCTCTAAAAGATCACATGACCTGGATAGTGTGTCATTTTCATTGCCTCTAAAAAGTCATATGACGTGATTAGTGTGTCATTTTCATTGCCTCTAAAAAGTCACATGACGTGGATAGTGTGTCATTTTCATTGCCTGTAAAAGTCACATGTCGTGGATAGTGTGTCATTTTCATTGCCTCTAAAAAGTCACATGACGTGGATAGTTTATCATTTTCATTGCCTCTAAAAAGTCACATGACGTGGATAGTGTATCATTTTTATTGCCTCTAAAAAGTCACATGACGTGGATAGTTTATCATTTTCATTGCCTCTAAAAAGTCACATGACGTGGAAAGTGTGTCATTTTCATTGCCTCTAAAAAGTCACATGACGTGGATAGTTTATCATTTTCATTGCCTCTAAAAAGTCACATGACGTGGGTAGTGTGTCATTTTCATTGCCTCTAAAAAGTCACATGACGTGGATAGTGTGTCATTTTCATTGCCTCTAAAGAGTCACATGACGTGGATAATTTATTTTTTTCATTGCCTCTAAAAAGTCACATGACGTGGGTAGTGTGTCATTTTCATTGCCTCTAAAAAGTCACATGACGTGGATAGTGTGTCATTTTCATTGCCTCTAAAGAGTCACATGACGTGGATAGTTTATCATTTTCATTGCCTCTAAAAAGTCACATGACGTGGATAGTGTGTCATTTTCATTGCCTCTAAAAAGTCACATGACGTGGATAGTTTATCATTTTCATTGCCTCTAAAAAGTCACATGACGTGGATAGTTTATCATTTTCATTGCCTCTAAAAAGTCACATGACGTGGATAGTGTTATCATTTTCATTGCCTCTAAAAAGTCACATGACGTGGATAGTGTGTCATTTTCATTGCCTCTAAAAAGTCACATGACGTGGATAGTGTATCATTTTCATTGCCTCTAAAAACATTGTTCTTATCATAACGAAGTTGACGTGGATTGTGTACATTGTGTCTTCCCTCTTAGTCATTGAGTTATTATATGTATTTATATTTACTATCTATCTATTTACATATTTATTTTATTCTCTAAAAGTATCTTTATTATTGCGACGCTTAGGGCTTAGAATGTCTTGCTGTATAGTAGTCATTATTACTGATATTGTTATTCGTACATTATCGTAATCGTCATTATTATTGTTCACTTTTCATTCTTTCTTCTTCTCTCTATCTTCTTCTTTTTTCCGCTTCTTTTCTCTTTCCTCCTTCTCTTTCTTCTTCTTTTTCCTCCTCACTTTCTTCTTCTTTCTTTTCCTCCTCCTCTTTCTTCTTCTTCTTTTCTCTCTCTTTCTTTTCTTCTTCTCCTCCTCTTTCTTCTTCTTCTTTTCCTCCTCCTCTTTCTTCTTCTTCTTTTCTCCTCTCTTTCTTCTTCTTCTCCTCCTCATTCTTTTCGTCTTCGCCTTCTTTTCTCCCCCTGCTTCTCCTTCTACTTCTCCTCCTCCTCCTTCATCTTCTTCTTCTTCTTCTTCGTCTTTGTCTTCTTCTTCGTTTTCGTCTTCTTCTCTCTCCTCCTCCTCCTCCTTCTCTTGTTTGTGTTCTTCTTCTTCTTTTCCTTCTCTTCCTCCCTCTTCTTCTTGTTATCTGAACATCCCGCTGATAATCATGAATGGATATTCACTAGACCTGATAAATAGACTGTGCCACTGAGATGTTGCCCATGCATAGACATGAATGGCCAGAGTATTCTCACAGGCACGTTGACAAGAAATGAAAACACGCCGTCAACAATTACCGGACTGTTTTGAGAGGGATGTGAAAGCCCACAAATGGAGTGGGCGCAGAGATCCTGTGCAGAATCACATCAGTGCCTAAATGTGAAAGGTCGTAATTTTTTCAAAACTTTTTTAGGGCCATTCGCTCCTCACGTCCATCCCCTCCCCACACCACCTGTGATTTTCAGACCCATTAGACACCTTTATTCCTCTTGCTAATTTTACCCCTCCCCCACGTGTCTGTAGAGAAAAAAAACGTTACATAAAATTGCAAAGTAATGGGGAAAATTGGGGGAAATGTATACCACAATTGCGTATGTAGCTACTTTCGTGAGTTTTGTGAATGTAGATTGCTAGGAGAGAGTCTCAAGTACATGTTTTTTTTTTCTTACATTGGAAAATTTAACTTTCAACATTTCCTAGTCAATTAATAACAATATATTGATGATGATAATGATAGAAATAATAACTTTATGATAGTAATAATGATAATGGTGACGATGATGCGGCACGTAATCTTGATAATAACAATGATGATGATGATGTTGATAATAATAATGACAAAAACAACAATAATAACAACAATGATGATGAGGATGAGGATGATAATAATCATGTAATAACAGTAACATGCGGTACTAAATCTTGAGATATAAACCAAATCAGAACGCACACTCAAATCATTCACTTAAATATTAACTCACAATGACAAAAATATAAACGTGCAAACCACATGCATATTGGGAAGGGAGAACACAGGGGAGTGGGATGAAGGGGTGGGTACATAAAGGGGTGGGTACATAAAGGGGTGAATACATAAAGGGATGGGTACATACAGGGGTGGTACATAAAGAGGTGGGTACATAAAGGGGTGGGTACATAAAGGGGTGGGTACATAAAGGGATGGGTACATAAAGGGGTGGTACATAAAGGGGTGGGTACATAAAAGGTGGGTACATAAAGGGGTGGTACATAAAAGAGTGGGTACATAAAGGGGTGGGTACATAAAGGGGTGGTACATAAAGGGGTGGGTACATAAATGGGTGGTACATAAAGGGTGGGTACATAAAGGGTGAATACATAAAGGGTGGGTACATAAAGGGTGGGTACATAAAGGGGTGGGTACATAAGGGGTGGGTACATAAAGGGGTGGGTACATAAAAGGGTGGATACATAAAAGGTGGGTACATAAAGGGGTGGTACATAAAGGAGTGGGTACATAAAGGGGTGGGTACATAAAGGGTGAATACATAAAGGTGTGGTACATAAAGGGTGGATACATAAAGGTGAATACATAAAGGTGGGTACATAAAGGGGGGGTACATAAAGGGGTGGTACATAAAGGGTGGGTACATAAAGGGGTGGGTACATAAAGGGTGGGTACATAAAGGGGTGGGTACATAAAGGGGTAGGTACATAAAAGGTGGGTACATAAAGGGGTGGTACATAAATGGGTGGGTACATAAAGGGTGAATACATATAGGGTGGGTACATAAAGGGTGGGTACATAAAGGGGTGGGTACATAAAGGGTGGGTACATAAAGGGGTGGGTACATAAAGGGTGGGTACATAAAAGGGTGGGTACATAAAAGGTGGGTACATAAAGGGGTGATACATAAAGGAGTGGGTACATAAAGGGGTGGGTACATAAAGGGTGAATACATAAAGGGTGAATACATAAAAGGGTGGGTACATAAAGGGGTGGGTACATAAAGGGGTGGTACATAAAGGGTGAATACATAAAGGGGTGGGTACATAAAGGGGTGGGTACATAAAGGGGTGGGTACATAAAGGGGTGGTACATAAAGGGGTGGTACATAAAGGGGTGGGTACATAAAGGGGTGGTACATAAAGGGGTGGGTACATAAAAAGGGAAGTCACTGATGGACAAACAGATATGTGAAGAAAGACAAGAGTATGAATATGTCAGAAAGACCAGGGGAGCTCGTTCCATTAAATTTTTATCATGATGCCATTTTGCATATAAAACCAACCACATTTGATTACGATGCCATTTTGCATATGTAACCAGTCACACATCAAAACAGATAAAAGCAAACAGGAGCCACAAAAAAAAAAAAAACACGAAAAAAGAATAGGAACGCGTATTTGATATAACCAGACATGACAAGCACAAATTTTCGGCCAACTGGCCTTTGTCAAGCGTAAGATCACAAACAAACAAACACCAGATACAAAAATTAGGAGAAAAAGACTGAAACTTCGCTTCTGCTCCGTCCAGTGTGAGAAAAGGAAGTTTACAGAATAAACAAAACAGGGAGACATTGAGACCGATTCCATTGTAACAGGTCAGACATGATTTAAATAAAGTCAACAGTGTAAATACACGTATGTTATCAGTGTGAGGCACACAGTACAAAGAAAAACGAACAATACCTTACGTAAACACGAATGTTGCATGAGTGTGAATGATTCGAAATTATTTGAATTGCACGATTGGATACACTTTTACGCTTACTTTGAAAAGATATCCTGGCGTCAACCAGGCCAGAAAGATATAGATAGATAGATAGATCGATAGATAGATAGATAGATAGATAGATAGATAGATAGATAGATAGATAGATAGATAGATAGATAGATAGATAGATACTTCTCGCAGTGTTGTACGGAAATTTGAGCGACACCCTCAGTTGTACGGATAGGAATTGTGGACAATCAACACTCAAAGTCAGAACAAGGTTGAGGCAGCTGAAATATGATTTCTAGCAAGAATGTTGAAAGAGTTCCATGGACAGCAAAGAAAACAAACGAGATAATCTTGAAAGAGGGAAATACAAAAAAGAACATTCATGAAGGAGATTAGGAAAAGACAAGCAACATTTCTAGGACATTTTATGAGACGAGAAATTTGAGCACCTAGTCAAAACAGGAAAGCTGGAGAGAAAAACACACCAGACAGACCCAGAAAGAAAATATTGGAGGGATTTGCGGAGTGGATGAAGACAGAAAGGGTCATGGATAAGCTTGTAACGACAAAAGACAAATTCGTATGGAGGCCAGGATCGCCAGCGCCATGCCACATGATGATGATGATGATGATGATGATGATGATGATGATGATGATACCCTCAGTGATGAATCCTAAGATGGATGAGACACTGCTGTGTGGTTCTTAGTCCATAGCATATTGCTGGTGATTCGAACCCGAGACCTTCCAGTCAGTACTCCATTGTCCTTACCCTTCGGCCGCTGACTGGTATTTACTTGCACTTCAGTAAAATACACCGCAGATTTTTGTCATCATCATCATCATCATCATCATCATCATCATCATCATAATGATGATGTGCCCTGCCCCATGGCGTTGGCGATCATGGCCTACCACGCGAATCTATCCCTTGTCGCTGCAAGTACATCTCCCACCCTCTCTGTCTTCAGCCACCCTGAAAGTCCGTCCAATATTTTCTCCCGGTGTCTGCCTGGTGTTCTCTTTCCCTTCAGCTTTCCTGTTGTGACCAGGTGTTCTTATTCCCCTTCCTTCATAAAATGTCCTATGAATATTACTTGTCTTTTCCCAATCTTCTTTATTAATGTTCTTCTTGTTCTGCTTCGTTCAGGACTGTCTCGTTTATTTTCTTTACTGTCCATGGAACTTTCAACGTTCTTCTGAGAAACCACATTTCAGTTGCCTCAATTTCTGATCAGACCTTGCGTGTTGACTGTCCACGCCGTTTCCAGATTTTTGTATAGCCTAAAAATGACTTTGTTTCCTTTCCATCTTGGTTTTATCTTTTATTAGCATCTCTCTATCTCTGTCTGTCTGTCTCTCTCTCTCTCTCTCTCTCTCTCTCTCTCTCTCTCTCCTCTCTCTCTCTCGTTCTCTCTCTCTCTGTCCATATGTCTGTCTCTCTCTCTCTCTCTCTCTCTCCTTCTCTCTCTCTCGTTCTCTCTCTCTCTCTCTGTCCATCTGTCTGTCTCTCTCTCTCTCTTTCTCTCTCTCTCTCCTCTCTCTCTTCTCTCGTTCTCTCTCTCTGTCTCTCTGTCCATCTGTCTGTCTCTCTCTCTCTCTTTCTCTCTCTCTCTCTCTCTCTCTCTCTCTCTCTCTTT
>CM060313.1:48137055-48162055 GCA_030674185.1 Monoplex corrugatus
ACACACACAAGAGCAAAGAAATGGAAAAGGCAGAATACTGAATGTCGGTGTGTAATGACAAATCTTAGGTGATATGTTTCATTCATTTTTGAATGTCCTGAATTCAGTAACAACTGATTGAAGTTTATTCCACAAAAGACCTCTCACTTAAATCAAATTTTTATGTTTATTTCCAAATCTGTTAAATTGAATGCCAACCGATTTAAGTTCATTCCACAAAAAACATCTGTCAGTTAAATCAAAGTTTCCAATGTATAACTTCATATCTGGAAGGAACACAGTCAATTAAAATGATCATCCCCCGTGGGGATGGCGGGAGCTCTTTCAGTATACCCACTTTCTGGAAGTTCTGCTCTAGGAATTTCCTATTTTCTGTTACTCTCTTTGTTTCTGCCTTGCTGCTCTGCTTACTGTCGTTTCTTCCTATCACTTTCTGCCGTGCTGGTCCATTCACTTGTATGTGTTCTATGAAGCCGTACGTACTTTTTCTTCGGATTGATAATTGGGTACATGTATTAAGTGCATGTTTGGCTCTAAGGAAACGTGAAGTGCAGAAGCAGTTTTAGGTAATGTAAGCCAGTTTTTATACATGTAGTGTCCTTAGTTACGTTTATATTTGTAATCGTTTTGATTTTTTAAATCGCCTGGTGATAAACTGGATGGAGTGGTAAACGCCACGGACGTATCCTTAGATTATGCGTGAATGCATTGATATGTGTACTTAATTCTTTAGTCCATTCCATGTGTGCTTGTATTTTCTCCCGTGAGGCAAGGTTTACATTTTGAGATGGTCATATCCCTGTTATGGCTCTGCGAAGTCGGCTGGGCTTTAAAGAACAATGACAATAACAATATAAATTAGCAAAATTTGTCAAAGTGTAATCTGTTCCCCAAACGGGGGGAGAAATCGCTTTTGAGCGAACCGAGCTAAAACCTTAAAAAAACGGCAGGAGTCTAGTTCAAGCTGAAATTTCATTCGAAATTTCTCGGTTAGACTTTTCTTAAGGTGTATGGTAAATTTCACAGTGAAATTTATCCCGAAAAAGAAAACAAGCAGTGAAATTATCAAATAATGATGTTGACATCCTCAGCATTGCTTCATTGAAATTACTTAAAACTGGCAACTTTTACACTGCCCCCACAACTCACCGTTTTATAGAGCACCAATATTCCATACACCGTTTTGAAGCTTATGATGTCAACTTCTGAGCGATGCACACAGTAATTCAAAATAATCAACCTATTTCATCATTAGTGGTTGCAAAGGAAAACCTGTCAGTACATGTTCTCAAACTTCTTCCTCTATTCCTCCTAACAAGGATTCGCCTAGTGCCGTTTTAATTGGTCACAACTCCTTCCGTTTTCGTTCCGGAGACTTCATTTGAGATTATCATTGGAAAATAATTTTTGTGCCCTCTCCAATGATACTAATAACTTGATATCACTAAAAAATAATATGCGAAGTTACGTCTGCTTTTGTGAGGATGGGAGAAGAATGGCAGAATAGTTCAAACATTCGCCTGCCATTAACTAAACTCGAGGTTCCAGGGTTCGTTCCTCGTTGAGGCCTCAGACATTTTTTCCTCAGTTTGACCGGAAAATCGAACTGAATGTCTTATCCTTTTGGACGAACACGAAAAACGAGTTGGACCCTTGTGCCTTCTGACTTGCACACGTTTATGATCCCGCGGCAGTTGAAAATCGTGAAGAGCAGGGCATTCGCCCAGCTGCACCGGCATTAAACATTGGAAAGCTTGGAGAGATATGTTGATTTCCCAGGTTCCTTCCCTTGAAAGGCAAAAACCGTTCTTTCCTTTCTGAAATCATGGTGAAAAATAATAAGATGGCGCTGCACTGCGGCAACACGTTCTCAAAGGGGAGAGCAGCCGATAATTCGCATGATAAATCCACTGTGACAAAAGAAATGAAAATGAATGTGAATGTTTTAAGTTGTATAGTTAAACAACGACGATCATGTCAGAGGCTGTCCTTTGTTACTGGTAACCACGTAACCCAGTACAACCATCCGCTTGTGAAGGGTGAAGAAACAGAACTATCCGACTTACAAAGGGATTGGCTTCGCCAGGTTAACCTTACCAAGACACGCCAAATGCCCCCCCCCCCACCCACCCCCCCAAAAAAAAGAAACCCAGACTTCAGCACACAACCGACAGAGCTGGAGGAACTGTTCTTTACTGCGACATCCTAATAATCGCTTACAGAATTAAGGCAGAAGAAGAGAATAGTTGTATTCTGAACATTTGAGCATCGTATACCACAAGACAAGTTTGTTTGTACTTCTCCCTTTTAGAGTGTTATACTGATTCTGTTGGATTTTCTTCCTAATAGATTTTGGGTAAGAAGAAAGGGTTGACGAAATCGAATCAAGATTAATAGATTTACAATGTTCCGTGTTAAAGTAAGCGCATTTAAACGAAGAGTTCAAAAGTGCAAAAGGCTTGACGAAATCGAATCAAGATTAACAGATTTACAATGTTCCGTGTTGAAATAAGCACGTTTAAATTAAACGAAGAGTTCAAAAGTGCAAAAGGCTTGACGAAATCGAATCAAGATTAACAGACTTACAATGTTCCGTGTTGAAATAAGCACGTTTAAATTAAACGAAGAGTTCAAAAGTGCAAAAGGCTTGACGAAATCGAATCAAGATTAACAGACTTACAATGTTCCGTGTTGAAATAAGCACGTTTAAATTAAACGAAGAGTTCAAAAGTGCAAAAGGCATGACGAAATCGAATCAAGATTAATAGATTTACAATGTTCCATGTTAAAATAAGCACGTTTAAATGAAGATTTCAAAAGTGCTATAAACATAAGCCAGAATATGCTGTCAAAAACGTGATTTGCATAGTCAACGTGGCGTGAAACAGTCATCACCTAACCATTAGAAACAGGTCAGTGGAGGAAACATGAGCGCATTTTATCACCATACCACTGACCAAAATTGAACCGTGCTTACAATGGGGAAGTCTAGAAGGATCGATAACGGCATCTGTGATCTATGGCAATGGGGCAGAGGTGGATGGAAGAGGGAAGGGGGAGAGAGGGAGAGAGAGAGAGAGCGAGGGAGGGAGAGACAGAGAGAGAGAGAGAGAGTATGGAGCTTGTTCAAGAAAGGTTCATAGCATTTGAAAAATCCCCTATGCGCTTTGCCCAACTATGCCATCTTGACAAACGCCTCGCGCCTGCACAAAATCCTATCCGCTGACATGGTCTTCAAATGGGAAGGGTAGACGAGACTATGAAACACTAAGCTGACATCATCAGAATGATGGAAACATTAAGATTGGCATTAGACTGGTCAGTTGTTAATGTTGCAGGCTGGGACTGAACTTGACATGACAAATCATGTGTCCACACTTCTATCAAAAGAACCAGCCAGCTCACGTTAAGAGAGAGAAGGAGAAGAAGAAGAAGCTAGTCGGTTTAGAGAGAGACAGAGACAGAGAGAAGAAGAAGAAGAAGATAGTCGGTTGAGAGAGATATATATACATATAGAGAGAGAGCTGCAGAGAGTGAGAGACAGACAGTTAGACAGAGAGGAGAAGAAGAAGTAAGTCGGTTAAGAGAGAGAGAGAGAGAGAGCTGCAGAGAGTGAGACAGACAGACAAAGGGGAGAAGAAGAAGTCGGTTAAGAGAGAAAGAGAGAGAGAGAGAAATCAAAGCAGCAGTAAGTCTGTTGCAATGTAAATATTGTCTGGTCACTTGTTGTCCATCGTCACTCTGGAGCCATACTAGATCTTTCCCTCTGTCCAGACGACTGACCTCTTGCCGGAAAATATGGTGATGAAATGGCCAACTGTGACCGTACGATTAACAGTGAAGATAAATCTTCACCGGCCATGCAGCTGATGTTTAAAACGTATCAAAATAGGACGCTGTCACAAATCATCCACCAGACAGTCATCGCGCTTTAGTTAAAGGAAAACTTAAAGAGTTGCTGGGAGATTGTGCTGTGTGTTCTTTTCTTTCCCTTCCACCATGTCTCTGATGTTAAATGGGATTGGCTGAGGCCTATCCGTATTGACTCGGACTCGTGTGTGTGTGTGTGTGTGGGTGAGGGGGGGAGTGTATGTGTGTGTTGTGTTGTAGTGTGGGGAGGTGTATGTGTGTGGTGTTGTGGTGTAGTGTGGTGTGGTGGTGTGGTGTGTCTTTGAATTTTTTTTATTTATTTGTGTATATGTGCGTGCGTGCGCGGGCATCTGTGTTCTACAAAATCTTACGGGTTTCTTGTGGTTTTAAACCAAGAGGCTGTCAGTGATATCCACTCTCCATCCCCTATCAAAAACAGTCACATCTCTAAACACAAAAGATTTGAACATGAACGATTGTTTAATACTCGAGATAAAATTCTGTGATATTGCTCAAGAAACTGACACACTGCGTGAAAACGTCCATATGCCACCACAAATATCAAGCGAGGGAGATCCGAAAAGCATTTATGGATGATGTCATAAAACTGGCAGTAGTCCTCCATTGTTTTGTTAGCCCTTTGACACCTCACCCTATCCACCAGCTGCAAAAACAATCATTGACTACTTCACCCTTTCCACCAACTTCCTGGAGGAAACTTCCTGCAAGAAGCTGGTGGACAGGGTGATGGAGTCAAATAGCTACGTTTTTGCTTTGCTATCATGGATGACTATGCAGGATACTAGTGGATGGAATGAGGGAGTCAAAGGGTTAAGGTCTTGAGATTAAACGGGCACAAACTGTCGACAAATGTGTTTTGAGAACCTAGGAAGAACATCATCATCATCATCAGGTGCCTTGCCGCATGGCGTTGGCGATCATGGACTTCCATCTGTCTCTATCTCTTTTGCCTCAAGCATCTCCTCCACCTTCCCTGCCCCTAACCACTCTGCAAGTCCGTCTAGTATTTTCTCCCTGGGTCTACCTGGTGCTCTCTTTCCCTCCAGCTTTCCCGTTGTGACCAGGTGCTCCAAATCCCCTTTCCTCATAAAATGGCCTATAAATGTTGCCTGTCTTTTCCTAATCTTCCTAATGAATGATCTACTTGTGTCTGCCTCCATCAAGACTGTCTCGTTTGTTTTCTTTGCTGTCAACATTCTTCTTAGAAACCACATCTCGATTGCTTCAATCGTGTTTCTGGCTTTGCTTGTTGACTGTCCACGCCTCACGACTGTACAACAGTATTGGTTCTATACAACATTCTAGAACTCTCTTCCTGATGTTAATTGATAGGCATTTGTTGGTAAGAATGCTTGTCATCTTCTTGAATGCTGTTTTGGCCTGGCCGATTCTGCTGGCTATTTCCGATGTGCATCTGCCGTCTGATGAAATGATCGTTCCCAGGTATTTAAACTTATCAACCTGTCTCAAGGTTGTGCCGTTTGCTGTTATTTTGCATGAGGAGATTTCATGTTTTTTACTGATCACCATGACTTCAGTCTTCCTGCTGTTTAGTTCCAGCCCCTTACCTTTGCTTTCTATTTCTAGTATATTCACAAGGTTTTGTAGGTCCCTTTCATTTTCTGCAATTAGCACGGTGTCATCTGCGTATCGAATGTTGTTTATCATTTTTCCTCCAACCTTTAATCCAGGGTCTTCTTCTAGGTTTCTCATGATATTTTCGCTGTAAAGTGAAAACAGATCTGGTGACAAAACAAAAGCCTGTCTGACTCCTCATTTGATGTTTTGGAAAGAGCTTATATTGTTTTCTATTCTCATTGCAGCTTTTTGTTCCCAGTACATATTTCTGATTATTCGTAGATCTTTTCCATCAACATAAAGTCTCTCCAGGAAGACAGGAAAACAGAATAAGACCGAGTGTTTTTATTGACGAAGAAAAGACAGGCGCTTTCATGTGCATTTATCAATCCAGCAGAAGGACATCGATAACGCCCCGCGGTACGACTTAGAAAAACAAAACTGACAAAAATATAACAAGTGACAGGTCTTCTTTCCTTTGATGTCGATACGGCATTGTGATAGAAACAAGTTTACATTTGTATTTAGTTTTTTAACCTTCTGGTGAGCAGACCGGTCAACGCCAAGGGCGTATCTTTCAAGTAATGCGTGAATGCATTGAAATTTGTATTTAATTTTCTTTTCCTGGGTTTTCTTAAAGGTCAGCGAGGTCTGTATATTTTCAGATGGTTATAGCCACGGTGTGGCTGTTGGCAGTCGGCTGGGCTTTAAACAGTAAAGACAAATAAGAAGAATAAAAAGACAAAACAAACGCATACTTTTAAAGAGGCCTGCCCATTGTTTACTATAACGTCTGAAAATGTGAAAATATTTCTTGCAGGATTTCTAGACTGGTTGTAGGCAACCAGGTTCTGTCACACGTTAGGCCTATTAAGTGAACACAATTGTACATGTGTTCCCACACCGCTGTCTTTACAAGTACACAGTCACACCAAACGTATGCCAAGACGTGGAAAAGGGAAGGTTATCAGTAGGGGAATGTTTTGGTTTATTAAGATTATCTGTAGGGGAATGTTTTGGTTTATTAAGATTATCTGTAGGGGAATGTTTGGGTTTTAAGATTATCTGTAGGGGAATGTTTGGGTTTAAGATTATCTGTAGGGGAATGTTTGGGTTTAAGATTATCTGTAGGGGAATGTTTGGGTTTAAGATTATCTGTAGGGGAATTGTTTTGGGTTTAAGATTATCTGTAGGGGAATGTTTGGGTTTAAGATTATCTGTAGGGGAATGTTTGGGTTTTAAGATTATCTGTAGGGGAATGTTTTGGTTTATTAAGATTATCTGTAGGGGAATGTTTTGTTTATTAAGATTATCTGTAGGGGAATGTTTGGGTTTTCTCATACTGCTCTTCCCTCAAGTACACAATCACGCCAGACAAGAGATGTGGGAAAATGAAAGATTATCTGTATGGCACGACTGTATCGGGTTTCCTCTTAGAATCCAGTCTGATCTTCGTCTGGCCGCCGGCTAATCGTTCTGCCATTCCAGACTGCTTCCCACTTCTTCCACCATCTGCTTGCCCGTCTTTGTCACCTTCTGTGTCCTTTTTTTTTTTTTTAGCAGTTTGCCGCTTCTGGCTATTTCCCTACTTTTTCTTCCGCTTGTTGATCATCCCTGGTTTCTGTTCAGTCTGTTGGTCATCAGTCTTTTCCTGATGTCCTCTCTGTTACCTGTCACTTCTCTCTACTTCTTCGTTAGTCTGATTTTCCAATCTCTTTTGTCTCCCTCCAAAGCTATCTTCGGAGAAAGTGTGGATCCAAAGATCCTCAATAACAGATTGGTTCCCCTGCAAGTTTTCAGTTCTCAATCTTTTCGATATTCCCCCTGTGGGTGATTGATAGTTTTGCCATTACTGATCTTTTTTCGGATCTGTTTTCAAACTTCTATCTGGTTCATGGTTAACCGGTTCTTTTCATTATTAGAACATTATCATCATTTAATAAGTTCTTTTACCTCAGTTTGGAAGATAACGGCAAGAAAACAAAAAAAAATCTAACGGCATTATCATATAACATGAAGCGGAAAGAAGTGAGTTCAACAGAGAAACGTTCATTTGAAATTCTCTTACAATAGAACTCTCAAGTATTCAAAAGATAACTAAACAGTTCTAGAAAATTTGATAAATTTTGCTAATTTCACTTCATTTTTTTTCTTCCAGAAATGAAGTTACACAATGGAAACATTGATTTGACTGATACGAAATTCAAAACTGTGACTGCCCGCGTTCAAGCAAACAGGAACCAGAAAAAACACGAAAGAAGAATAAGAACGCATATTTAATACAACAAGACAAGACAAATTTTCGGCCAACTGGTCTTTGTCAAGCGTAAGATTACAAACAAACAAACACCGCATACAAAAATCAGGAGAAAAAGACTGAAACTTCCCTGCTGCTGGGTCCAGTGTGAGAAAAGGACAGGATTAAATTTTCGGCCAACTGGCATTTGTCAAGCGTAAGATTACAAACAAACAAACAGCAGATACAAAAATCTGTCTTTTTCTCCGTATTTTTATATCTAATGTTTGTTTGTAATCTTACGCTTGAAAAAAAAAACAGTTGACCGAAAATTTGCGCCTGTCTTTGTCTTGTAAAAAATACGCGTTCTTATTCTTCTTTCGTGTTTTTTCTGTTTCCTTATTGTGGGATAAACTTCTGACGGTCATCACAGAATTTACAACATTCAAAAATAAAGAGAAACTCATCGCTTAAGGCATTGTCATCTCAAAACTTACATAGTCTTGTTTACCCCTTTCCGTCTGTCTAATTCAGTCTCAAGCTTATGACAGCTGCATCTAAATTCAATTAATACGTATCAACTTGCTGGCTTGAGGTGACAAGACATATTTTATTGTCACAGAGGAAGCTAATCATTTCACACATCGAGACTTGCTGTCAAATATTTTGTTGTCTTTTGTTTCTCTCCATATTTTTTCAGCTTGCTGGCCGTTGTTATCAGTCTGTTTGTTTGTTTGTTCCCTGCAGAAAAATATTTATCGGCTCAAACTTCAGGAGGAATATAGTCGGTATTACAGTATTAATTTCATTCAAACGTTGATACTTGACATAAACTGAGTCAGCTTATAACTGAAGTAGTAAAAAAGGAGGCGCTTACTATGCACGTAGAGATATTTTGCTGGTAGTTTTCAATATGTCCATCATTCTCTTCTTATCCCCTTCTTCAAAATCCTAGACAATAAATTTCGAAGAAAAAGACACAGTGGCAAATGTTGACGTATTCATTTCTTGCCCAAGGTTTTGTTGTTGTTTATTTGTTTTCTGTTTTTGTTTTTGTTGTTGTTTTTATCCCATTTCTGTGCTATCTTCCTGGTCAGAAAATCAGGGACTATTTTTTCACAATGTTATGTTAATACAAGACGATGGAGATGACAATCATCGTGCTGTAGAGCTCCATTCTGGATTGTTATTGTTATTATTATAGTTGCATAAATCCCAGCCAAGGGATATAACCATCCCAGATACGATTATAAAAAAAAACACCTGGAAAATGGATTTGCGCACAAAAACTACGGATATATCCCTGACGTTGACCACTCCGTCCAATTTATCACAGGGGATTTAAAAAATGCATAAATACAAATCTTAACTTCACTAAAGACACTAAAACATGCATTCAAAAACATGCGTACATTACCTAAAATTGCTTCTGCACATCGTATTTCTGTAGAGCCAGAAATACACTAAATACAGGTACCCAGTTGTCAATCCTAAGAGAACGTATCTAAAACTTTATCCAACACATGCAGGTGAATGGACCGGCAAGGCAGAAAATGATAGGAAGAAATGACAAAAGCAAAAGGAACAAGACAGCAACAAAGAGAGTGAAAGAAAAGAGATAATTTCTAACACAGAATGTCCGGAAGGTGGGTCAACACTGCATGACGCTTCCTTTCATAATATATCCATCATCAGCCAGGCCCGAGAGATACAGACACGTGCAGTGTTGGTTTCGAAATTTGAGCAGCGCTCTAAATGACGCATGCTCAGCTCTGGGTAGGAGCCGGTTGGAGCCGAATAACTGGACAGTGATTTTGACGGGATTGATGGGATAAGAACCTAAAATCTTCTATTCGTTAGTCCCTTGCGCAAAGCACTGTATGTCGACGACTGGATTGATTTGCCTGCTTGGTTAGTTGACTGGGAGTTTGGCTGATTAATTCGTCGGTAGGTTGGTTCTTTTCTTTATAGTCATTGTTAATCTGTTTTATGCCTGAACGTTTTTGTTTCGTTCAATTATTGGGATGATCAGTGTTTAGAAATGTTTTATATATATGAATTTTATTAACACTAACTTCTGTTCAAACGCAAATTTGGTTTTTAAAACCCTTTGACTCCCGCACCCTATCCACCAGCGTCCTGGAGGAAGTTGGTGGATAGGGTGATGGAATCAAAGGGTTAAGTTTTTTGCTTTGATTGCATGGTTGACAGTGTAGGATGCTAGTGGACAGGCTGCGGAAGTCTGCTGGTGGACAGGCTGCGGAAATCAAAGGGTTAAAGAAAAATGTTTACCGCCGTTTGCCGACTGCTGTTTGCAAACAGAGGAACAACCACGTTATGTCTGTTTGTGTGCGCGCGTGTGTGTGCTGGTTGGTTTGTTTGTTATCGTTGTTCTTGTTTCTGTTGTCATTGTTGCTTTTGTTGCTGTTGTTGTTGTTGTTTTAATTTCTGTAAATTTACGAAGACCGATGACTCAGTGACAAAGTGAGAGAATGAATGAATGAACGAACGAGTGGACACACTGTTAAACGAAAAATAATTGTATAGATAAACAAAGAAATAAAGAAAGATGAATAAAATTTCAAACAAAACACAAAACTTGTATTGATAATCACACTTCCTCTCAGCACGCACGCACGCACACATACACACACACACACACACACACACACACACACACACACACACACACACACACACACACACACACACACACACACACACACACACACACACACACACACACACACGCACGCACGCACGCACGCTCGGACAGAATACAATTTAGTCACTTCATTTGTGTTTTTCCCTTCCGTTTTTAATTCTGTTTCAATTCCGTCTTTCTCATCATTTTGTTGTTGTTGTTGTTGTTGTTGTTTTGCGATTCCTCCCTCTCCCCCCCCCCCCTTTCTTTTCTTTTTTTTTTTCTGGGGTGGGTGGGTGGATCTAATATCAGACACGTGAATAGACATTAAATCAATGACTACCACACAAAGAACATATACCAGTTTCACTTCTAAGCACACCCATGCTTCACGCCACTTGGAGACGCTGAGGCCTCTACCAAATTTTAGAATGAATAGTATTACCATCATTTGGAAATTCTGTGCAAGAATTTTCCTCTTTTCTGTCAGTTTGTCTCTACCTTGCTCCTTAGCTTTCTGTCATCTCTTTCTTTCCCATTTTCTGCCTTGCTGGTCTATTCACCTGTATGTGTTGTATTAAGCATCACATCTTTTTTTTTTAGGCTTGATGATTGGATAATTATGTATCAATTGCACGTTTAGTTCTAAGGAAATGTGAACTGCTGCGTGGTAATTGTAGATACTGTAAGGCAGCTTTTATGTGTTTTTGTGCGCTCAGTTATGTTAATGCACTGCTGTTCAGGTTTGTTTTCTTTCTTTTTTTTAATTCATCAGGTCCCCCCCCCCCCCCGGCGGGGATGCTGGGGTCTCTTTCAATATAAATAGTATCCCCATCTTCTGTAAATTCTGTGCGAGAAATTTGCTCTTTTCTATCACTCTCTTGTTCCTTTGTTTTCTGTCATTTCTTCCTAATATTTTCTGCCTTGCTGGTCCATTCACCTGTATGTGTTCGATAAAGTCTTGCGTACCTTTTTCTTAGGAATGATAATTAGGTATGTGTATTAAAGTGCATTTTTGGCTCTAGGAGGTGAGATATGCGGAAGCAATTGTAGGTAATTTAGACCCGTTTTTATGTATGTTTTGGTGTCCTTAGGTATGCTTAAATTTGTATTCAGGTGTTTTTTAAATCCTCTGTGCGATGAATTGGACGGAGTGGTCGACTCCAGAGGCATATCCTTAGATTATGTGCGCAAATACATTGATATGTGTACTTAATTCTCTTTCCTTTTTTTTTCCTGTTGAAGTTTTGTATGTTTTGAATCGGTCATAGCCCTTATATGGCTCTACGCAGTCGACTGGGCTTCAACAACAATAACAATAACAATTCCCCGGGTGATAAGTTGTTCAGAATGGGCAGCGCCAGAGGCATATCCTTAGATCATTTATGAATGTACTCCAGAAACCACAAGTGTATTCCAGAGACCACGAAAAACAGACACTCCCATCAGTTCTTTTCTTCTCCTCAATCCTCCTCTGATATACGTAATATGTACTCAATTTTCTATGTTCATTTTGTTTTCAGAGTCATCAATGTATTTAGATGTGTGTGTGTGTTTTGTTTGAGACGATTATAACCCTGGTATGGCTTCGAGCAGTCGGCTGGGCTTTAAACGATACTAATGATAATGAGTGTTCTGAGCTTACAGTTTTTGTGCTCTGTATCTGCTTTTGTGCTAGCTGAATGGGTAGCGCAAACTGTGTTAGATTTGAGAAGTTCTGCAATGCATGGGAGATAATTCCTAAGAGTTATGTCCTTTGATTGATACTAAAAATAAATAACTCATGGTCAAATCTCTCTCTGTCTCTGTTTCCCCGCAGGTGTGGACGTGTATACTTCTGAGCTCCATAGTGGCGGGGGTGGCCACGTCGTCCCTGGAGTGGTTCAGCCCCTTCGGTTTGAACCCGAGGGGCCGAAAGAGGGACAAGCAGTACAGCTTGGGGTCTGGTCTGCTGATGGTCTGGGTCCTTGTTACTGGCCACACCATCAACATCAAGGTACTGTGCTGTGTGAATAGCCATGGTGCTGGTCATGGGTTCTGTTGTTGTTGTTGTTATTGTTGTTGTTGTTGTCAGTCTTTTCATATTGTTTGGAGTTTGTTCAAGAGAAAGTCATCGTACATGGACAATTCCCTTTGCCTTCACTGTCCCTGTTTATTTAGCCACCAACCCAGCATTTGTCGTAATATTATCATATATATATATATATATATATATATATATATATATATATATATATATATATATGTAGAGAGAGAGAGATATATATATATGTGTGGGTTTGGGTGTATGTATATATATATCTCTTTCTCTCTCTCTCTCTAAGTATATATGTTATATATATTATATATATATATATATATATATCTGCGTGTGTGGATGTGTATATATATATATATATATATATGTGTGTGTGTGTGTGCGCGCGCGCGCGTGTGTGCGTGTGTGTGTGTGTTTACGCAACAGTAAGTAATCCGACAATATATGGTTGTTGAATTGAATTGCGTATGTGTGCAGTTTGCTTTGCCTTTTTTTTTTTTAAAGACATTGCCAGCACGTAAGGCTTATACATAACTGTAATGCTTACGCCGACATCAGTTTGAATCTTATGCATCACGTGGTATCTGTTACGTCATTGCATGTGGACTTGAGTGCTGAGACGTTATCTTCAAAACGTGAAAGTTGAAAACTGTAGTAGCTGTAGTAGTTGTTGTTGTTTTTGTTTTTGTTGTTATTCTTGTTGATTTGTTCTTGTTGGAGAGTTCGTTCATGCGCGCCAGGGCGAGATACTGAAGTATTTCATTAAAAATGTCAAGTCAATCTCTTTAAAGAAGACACACTTTGTTCCTGTCTGTCCCTTCCCTGTAACCCGGAAGACTTGACAACTTCAGACCGAGACTGCATTTGATTCTTGCTTCTCTTCACTTTCCAAAGCCTTTCGACAGACCGCCACAGTAACACGTCACACAGCAAAATCACAGAGTGTGACCTCATGATCTTATTTTCTGAGACACAGGAAAACTTGCCCTCTAAAGTTTGTCAGTTTTTCTAAATGAACAACATCCACGAGATAGTCATGAACAAAATTGTGTCTGACATGCCACGCTGTTTACCGACACTTCTAAAAAGCTTTCGAAAACCCTTGGGTTTTGAGGTGTTTCTCTCTTGGGTTTTGAGGTGTTTCTCTCTTGGGTTTTGAGGCGTTCTCTCTCTCTCTCTCTCTCTCTCTCTCTCTCTCTCTCTCTCTCTCTCTCTCTTTCTCTCTTTCTCTCTTTCTCTCTCTCTTTCTCTCTCTCTCATCTTTTCTCTCTTTCTCTCTCTCTCTCTCTTTCTCTTTCTCTTTTCCCTCTCTCTCTCTCACTCTCTTTTTCTTTTCTCTGTCTCTATCTCTTTCTCTCTCTTTCTCTCTCTCTTTTCACTCTCTCTTTCTTTCTTCTCTCTCTCTCTCTCTCTCTCTCTCTCTCTCTCTCTCTCTCTCTCTACTCCAAGAGGGATTCATTTCACCCAGACAGTACCATATGCGCTCCACGCGCGTCATCCAGATCTGTCAGCAGTTAACTGGCAGACTGTCTGAGCTTGCACAGAACTCTCTCGGATGGTTGGAGGGGGAAAGGACTTATGAAACACCAAGCTGACACCGGCAGAATGATGGCAACATGAAGATGGACGGCGAACAGGCCAGTTTTTAATGTTGTTAGCTGGGGGTCAAACTGAAGATATCAGGTATTCAGTGCACGGATCTGTCAAAAGAACCAACCATCCCACATATGTAGGGGGAAACCATCGTCTGGTCAAGTATTGAACCCACAAGCCCTGCATTATGAACGTGACGGGCTGACAACTCAGCTGACGGGCCGAAGACAGTTATCGTTTTTTGGTCTTTTGGCTAAGATCATAGTGAAGACTGTAGTTCACTGGACTGATGGTTTCAGCGTGTTAACACGCCTGTCTGGGAAACAAGAGTGGCCCTGGTTTGATTTCCAGACGAAGAAGAATTTTCATCTCATCCCGGTTGTGGTCTGAGTGATAATCTTTTGCTAGAGACATAAACCAAGGTACTGTGTGCAGCATGCACTTAGCGCACGTAAAAGATCCCACGACAACACAAGTACATACAGTCCGCTTTTATGGGTAAACAAAAACACAGGCAGATAAAAAAAAAGTGGTGCTGTCTTGAAAACAAGCAATCAAACAAACAATCAAACAAACAACCCAAACACACAATCCCCACCCCCCCAATTTTTTTTTTTAAAAAGCAGGAACCTGTGTTATAAGTAAAGTAAAAACCTCAGGAGGTCGCCATATATCGTTGCAAATGCCATGCTTCATTTTAGATCCGTCCATCCCATGACACTTGTGGTGTTTTCACATATGGATTACTCGAGTGTTGTGATACGTTTGAGAGATTGAAACCGAAACCGAATGAGAGAGTTAACAGAGAAGATTGAAACCGAAACCCGAATGAGAGAGTTAACAAGAGAAGATTGAAACCGATACCCGATTGAGAGAGTTAACAAGAGAAGATTGAAACCGAAACCCGATGAGAGAGTTAACAGGAGAAGATTGAAACCGAAACCCGAATGAGAGAGTTAACAAGAGAAGATTGAAACCGATACCCGATTGAGAGAGTAACAAGAGATGATGAAACGATACCGATTGAGAGAGTTAACAGAGAAATCGAACGAACCCGAATGAGAGAGTTAACAAGAGAAGATTGAAACCGATACCCGATTGAGAGAGTTAACAAGAGAAGATTGAAACCGATACCCAATTGAGAGAGTTAACAAGAGAAGATTGAAACCGAAACCCGAATGAGAGAGTTAACAAGAGAAGATTGAACCCGAAACCCGAATGAGAGAGTTAACAACTTCAGACCAAGGCTATATTTTGTTTACATTGTTCTTCCACTTTCCAGAGGCCCTCAAAGAGAGGACGTAGCAAACAAAGACTGTAATCTTATTTCATTATTCTTTTAAACCCAGAAAGGCTTGGCCTTTAAAGTGATTCCAGTGTGAACATTAACATCCTCAACAAAGCGCCAGCCGGCACCAAGATTGTGTCTGACATGGCTCTGTGTTTGGCGACGGCTCCAGAAAGCCTCTGAAGATGTTAACCTTAAAAGAATAATCACCCAGACTCCGTGTTCAAAGTTTTGAAAGACGTTTAATACAGTCTACCGGTCTGGATTTGTTATTTCCATCTCTTACCTGTTTACTTATCTACATACTCCTTTGTTTTGTATTTATTTATTCACCTACTTACTTCTTATTCACTTACTTACTTACTTACGTACTAACTTACTTATTTACGTACTTACTTACTCACTCATATACCTATCTATGATTAAGAAATTAGTGTCTTCACCTAGTTGGTAAACAGCTGAGCATTTATGCATTCGCTGGAAGGGAGGGGGGTCTGGCATGTGAGACGAGTTTATACAGAATAGCTAGATGCGTTGTGATAATAATAATAATAATAATTACAATATTTATATAGCGCAAAATCTTGATAAAATCAAATCTAAGCGCTGAAACACACACACACGCACGCACGCACACACACGCTCGCAAGCACGCACACACACGCACCCACGCACGCACACACACACACACACACACACACACACACACACACACACCACACACACACACACACACACACGGCTATAAATGGGGAGAAAGAATAAAATCAATGGAAAATTATAGAGAGCATATTATATACAATTATATATTGCAATGTGATTCCCCTCCGAGTGGAGACAAGCTGCAGAGGGGATTGAGTGAGGTCAGGATTTTATGCAGAGGAGAAAAGGTAAGTTTTGAGAGCGGACTTGAAGGAGACAAAAGTAGGTTGCTGACGGACTGAGAGAGGAAGTTTGTTCCAGAAGAGCGGACCAGAAACAGAGAAGGCTCGTGGACCATAGGTATTGAGCTTAGTGCGTGGAAAGCGAAAAGTCAGAGGATCGGAGGCAGAGCGGAGGGTACGTGAGGGAAGATAGATCTCAAGTAGGCTTGACAGGTAATCGGGGGCTGCGTTATTGAGGCTTTTGTAGCACATGGTTTCTAGTTTGTACTGTATGCGCTTTGATACAGGGAGCCAGTGAAATTGTGCCAGGAGAGGAGATATGTGGTCAGCTTTTTTCTTTTTGAGTACAAGGCGTACAGCATTGTTTTGAATGCGCTGTAGGATGTGAGTGGTGGAGGCAGGAAGACCAGACAGGAGTGAATTGCAATAGTCAATGCGAGACATTATGAAGGAGAGAACGAGTTTTGCAGTTGTTTCCACAGAGAGATACTTCCTGATCAGGCTTATACGATGGAGGTGATAGTAGCAAGATCTGGCAGTTTGAGAAACAAAGTTGTTCATGGAGAGGGTAGAGTCAATGCAGACACCAAGGTTTTAAGCTGAATCAGAAATTGGGACTGATGTGTTACATAATGGGAGAGAAAGAGGAGGCAGTTGAGAAAGTTTCTGACGGGTGCCAATGAGGATAGCTTCTGTCTTGTCATCATTTAGCTGAAGTTTGTTGTATGTCATCCAATTTTTGATGTCCGATTAACACTCAGTGGTGCGAGTCAGGAGGCGCTGTATATTGTCAGGTGAGTCACTGTCTTGAAGTTGGGTGTCATCAGCATAGAAGTGGTGTTTTATAGAGTGGGAGTTGATGATGGTGGACAGGGGGGAGGTGTAAAGAGTGAAAAGAACAGGGCCAAGGACAGATCCTTGTGGAACACCACAGGTCAGATATGCAGGTTGAGAGTAAGTGCCATTGATGAGAACAGTTTGTTTTCTGTTTGATAGATAAGAAGTGAACCAGGAGAGAGCAATGTCAGAGATGCCAAAAGTATGATGAAGTCTAGAAAGGAGAATACCATGATCAATGGTATCAAAGGCTGCAGACAGATCAAGGAGTGTGAGGAGAGAGACTTTGCCAGTATCAGTTGCAAGGAGGAGATTGTTGAGAATGTGTAGCAAAGCAGTTTCAGTGTTATGGCACTGGCGGTAGGCTGACTGGAAAGGATTGAGGAGATTGTTGGCAGACAGGTGAGAGTTCAGTTGGTTGAGGACAACTTTTTCAAGCAGTTTTGACAAGAAAGAGAGATTAGAGATAGGCCGGTAATTTTTCAGTTCATTTGGGTCTAAATTGTATTTCTTGAGGAGAGGGTGAACAATAGCAGACTTGAAAGAATCTGGGACAGTTCCAGTTTGGAGAGAAGTGTTGATGATGTCAGTGATGAATGGGAGGAGAGTAGGGAGACAGTCAGAGTAGAGAGAACCTGGAAGAGGATCCAGTTCGCAGGTTTTGAACGACATGGATCTGATTGTGTTGAGAATTTCTTCTTGTGAGACTGGGGTAAGAGTAATAAGAGGTGTGCCAGAGAAGGAAGGGTCAGGTGGGCATGGTTGACAGGGTGTCCTGTCAAGCCTGTCATGAAGAGTTTGTATTTTGGTGGTGAAATACTTGGAGAATACAGATGGGAGTTCTTCATTTGTGTGTTTTGTTGGGGAGGTAAATCTCTTCGTGTGCCAAGGAGATGATTCATGGTTGTAAAGAGTTCTTTTGAAGAAGAGGCATTCAGGATTTTGATTTGGAAATAATTTGTTTTTGCAGATGCAATGAGGGTGGATACTTTTGTTTTAGAGGCTTGGAAAAGTTGCCTATGTACAGTGAGTTTGGATTTGCGTCAGCGGCGCTCTGCTCTGCGGCGGGCACGTTTTGCACAGGCAATCTCATGAGTGAGCCAGGGGGTAGGGGGGCGGTCAGGTAAAAGACGGGTTGTGGCTGGAGCATGAGTGTCCAGAAGATGGTGGAGAGTAGTGTAGAATTCATCGGCAAGGTTATGTGACTTTTCAGATAGGAGACGGAAGGCATCAGATGAAAATGTGGAGAGGTCGATAGATTTGAGATTGCGTCGAGTCACTGTGCGCATGGTACGGGAAGGAGGAGGAATGTCAAGAGAACAGAGAATTGCAGAGTGGTCAGATGGAAGGGCTGAAGTTAGACGGGTAGAAAGAACTAAGCAGTTATCAGTAGCTGAATTGTGATCACGAGAAATGATCCAGTCAAGAATGTGATCAGACCTTTAATTATTTATTTACTTTGTATATATATTCCTTTTTTAACGTAAGATACACAGATACACATGCCATCTGCATGTAACCATGATTATTCCAGTGATAGGCTGATATAATACCAGTATAATATATTATTGTTTAAAATATTGATTAGGTAAAACAGTCTAGGTAGGGCCTGAGGACCTGGCCAGCTCATGGGTTTATGTGCAGGCTTAAAGCTTGTGCCATGATCACCAATACACATGGCACCTGTGACGTTAGTGCATATGGAATTCGTTCCGAGCGCAGAGACGTCATCTTGAGAAACTGAAACTGAAACTGAATACCGGGCTGGCCTGTTGTGTGGCCTGATACGGCTTTTGACGTCTGGATTTCTAATTCCCGTTCTTGGCCGCAGATTCCCGTGTTCACTGACCCCGTGGGAATACCGGGAGCTCTTTCTGTGTAAATGATATCCCCACCCTCTCGAAATTCTGTGCTAGAAGTCTCCTCTGTTCTGTCCCTCTCTTTGTTTCTGTCTTGTTCTTTTTGTGTTTTGTCCTCTCTCTCTCTGTCTCTCTCTTTCTCTGTCTGTCTTTCTTTCTCTCTCTCTCTGTCTGTCTGTCTTCTCTCTCTCTCTCTCTCTCTCTCTCGCTCTCTTTCTCTCTCTCCCTCCCTCTCTCTCTCTCTAAGAGAAAGATGAGCCCAGTGCTGGTGGTAACAGTACTGTGTGAAGGCGATACACATTTATCATAGTACGGGTGCAGCAGACGGCTTTTGTTTCCTTTCTCCAGGCTCCCAAGAGCTGGCCCTCTAAGGTGATTCAGAACGTGTGGGCGGGGCTGGCCATTTTCATCATGACGTCATACACGGCCAACCTGGCCGCTTACCTGGCCGGACAGTCGGCCGTCATTAGTGTCAAGAGCATCTTCGATTCTAAGGTAAGTCACTGTGTGTGTGTGTGTGTGTGTGTGTGTGTGTGTGTGTGTGTGTGTGTTTGTGTGTGTGTGTTTGTGTGTGTGTGTATGTGTGCGTGTTGTGTGTGTGTGTGTGTGTGTGTGTGTGTGTGTTGTTGTTGTTGTTGTTGTTATGAGTTTTACCAAGAACAGGTACTCGATCGGCTTAAGCCTACAACCTCTGATCCAGCGGATCGGGATGCATTTTCTTCTTTTTGTCTTTTTCCTGTTACGTAGGCTAAGACTCCTGCTAGCACTCTCTAAACATATACGTTCAATCAACACTACCTACCTAGCAGAGGGAGCGGATTTTACGTGTATGGCCGTTGTTTTCTTTTTTCCCCTTAAACTTTCTTTTCTTGGTTGTATAACCGTTATTTATCTCGCCTTGTTTAGGGGCCTAAGGAGAGACTGAGTCATACTTCGTGTTTAGGGGCCTTAGGAGAGACTGAGTCATACTTCGTGTTTAGGGGGATTAGGAGAGACTGAGGCATACTTCGTGTTTAGGGGCCTAAGGAGAGACTGAGTCATACTTCGTGTTTAGGAGGATTAGGAGAGACTGAGGCATACTTCGTGTTTAGGGGCCTTAGGAGAGACTGAGTCATACTTCGTGTTTAGGGGGATTAGGAGAGACTGAGGCATATTTCGTGTTTAGGGACCTAAGGAGAGACTGAGTCATACTTCGTGTTTAGGGGGATTAGGAGAGACTGAGTCATACTTCGTGTTTAGGGGGATTAGGAGAGACTGAGGCATATTTCGTGTTTAGGGGGATTAGGAGAGACTGAGTCATACTTCGTGTTTAGGGGGATTAGGAGAGACTGAGTCATACTTCGTGTTTAGGGGGATTAGGAGAGACTGAGTCATACTTCGTGTTTAGGGGGATTAGGAGAGACTGAGGCATATTTCGTGTTTAGGGGGATTAGGAGAGACTGAGTCATACTTCGTGTTTAGGGGGATTAGGAGAGACTGAGTCATATGTCGTGTTTAGGGACCTAAGGAGAGACTGATCATACTTCGTGTTTAGGGGGATTAGGAGAGACTGAGTCATACTTCGTGTTTAGGGGCCTAAGGAGAGACTGATTCATACTTCGTGTTTAGGGGATTAGGAGAGACTGAGGCATACTTCGTGTTTAGGGGCCTTAGGAGAGACTGAGTCATACTTCGTGTTTAGGGGGATTAGGAGAGACTGAGTCATACTTCGTGTTTAGGGGGATTAGGAGAGACTGAGTCATACTTCGTGTTTAGGGGGATTAGGAGAGACTGAGGCATACTTCGTGTTTAGGGGGATTTGGAGAGACTGAGTCATACTTCGTGTTTAGGGGGATTAGGAGAGACTGAGGCATACTTCGTGTTTTGGGACCTAAGGAGAGACTGAGGCATACTTCGTGTTTAGGGGCCTTAGGAGAGACTGAGTCATACTTCGTGTTTAGGGGGATTAGGAGAGACTGAGGCATACTTCGTGTTTGGGGACCTAAGGAGAGACTGAGTCATACTTCGTGTTTAGGGGGATTAAGGAGAGACTGAGGCATACTTCGTGTTTGGGGACCTAAGGAGAGACTGAATCATACTTCGTGTTTAGGGGCCTTAGGAGAGACTGAGTCATACTTCTTGTTTAGGGGTCTTAGGAGGAGAGAAAGAGAGAGAGATAGTGAGAGAGATGGGGGGGCAATGGGAGAAGAGGAGAGAGAGAAAGAGGCAATGGGAGAAGGAGAGAGGGGGGCAATGGGAGAAGGAAAGAGAGAGAGTGAGAGAGAGAGGGGGGCAATAGGAAAAGAGGGAGAGTGAGAGAGAGGGGGAGCAATGGGAGAAGAGGGGAGAGAGAGAGAGAGAGAGAGAGAGAGAGCAAGGCAGTGGGAGATGAGTGATGAACGGAATGTTTATGAAAAGAGCTGGTTTCAGAGAAGTTTTGAACGATGACAGAGAATACGAACTGCACGGTGTTACAGGAAGTTTGTTCCATGCAAATGGGGCCTGAAAGGGGAATGAAGAATACTGTTGTTTTGCTTGTAACCCTTTGATTCCCGAACCCTGTCCACACCAGCATCTGTATTGCCAACAGTGTTAGCTAAAGAAGCTGGTGGATAGGGTAAGGGAGTCAGAGGGTTAAGTTTTTGCAGTTGGTGGATAGGGTGAAGGAGTGAAAGGGTTAAGTTTTTGCTGTTGGTGGATAGGGTGAGGGAGTCAAAGGATTAAGTTTTTGCAGTTGGTAGATAGGGTGAAGGAGTCAAAGGGTTAAGCTTTTGCAGTTGACGGATAGAGTTTAGGGTTCAAAGGCTTAATTAAGTAGTCACTGTGTGTGTATTTGAACAGGCGTCATTTTTGTTACTTAATTACCTATCTGTGTATCTTTTTTTTTGTTTTGTTTTTTTTGTCGCTCATATTCTAAGAGAGCATTGATCTGTTTGTGGTTGATGTTTAGATGTAGTAATTTTAGATCAACCCTCTACAGTGTTAGAAATATTGGCCTGATCTGGTATAAAGGAGAAAGCACAGGATGCCAATGATTTGGTTCATAATCTGCCGAACCTGTGCGGGAATATCCTCTCTCTCTTTGGCATCTGTGTGTGTGTGTGTGTGTGTGTGTGTGTGTGTGTGTGTGTGTGTGTGTGTGTGTGTGTGTGTGTGTGTGTGTGGTGGTGTGTGTGTGTGTCTGTGTGTGTCTGTGTGTGTGTGTGTGTGTGCCTTTTGTGTGCCTTTTGTGTGTTTCTGTATCTGTGTGTCTGCAGGTCTATCTGTGTGTCCGTGTGTGTCTGTGCGTCTGTAACTGTGTCTGTGTGTTGTCGTCGTCTGTCCCTCTATCTCTCTTTCTGTCTCTGTCTCTGTCTCTCTCCCCCTCCACCCACCCCCCTCTCTCTCTTTCCCACTTTTTCTCTCTGTGTCTGTCTGTCTGTCTGTCTGTCTGTCTCTATCTCTCTCTATCTCTCTCTCTCTCTCTCTCTCTCTCTCTCTCTCTCTCTCTCTCTCTCTCAACCCCACCCTCTGGTCTGGTCTTTCTATCTCTCCTCTACTAATGAATCATTATCATGCATATATGTACCCACACACACGCCTATTTTCTTATCATTTCTGTTATTTTCATGCACGCAGGGACACACTGCTTCCCAGCTCCCTTTTGTTTTCTTTCCATACGGCAAACCAGTATTTGTGTATTTCGCGTGCGGTTGTGCAGACGGGCATGTTGTTCACAAATAATTGTTCGGTTAATCATACAGGCCTGTTTCCCCTCTGGTCGTGTATGCCGTGTATTGTTTCAGGATATTTAATGAAATACCTACAGAGGATCTCTGGGATATGAGTGCAGTCATGGATGTGTTGTAACGCGTTTTTTTTCTCTTTTCTGCTTTGTTTTGTGTTGGTTTTGAGCGGGAAAGTTTGCTTTCTTTCTCTCTCTCTTTCTTTCTTTCTTTTCTTTCTTTCTTTCTCTCTTTCTTTCTTTTTTTTCTTTCTCTCTTCCTTTCTTTCTTTTTTGTGGCAATGGATTTACGAAGTGAAATTCGGGTTGCTTTTCTCGGCGAGAGGGGTTCGCCGCAGTACAGTGCCACCCTCCCCCCCTTTCTGTCTGTATGCGGGCATTTCTGTTTACTTATAAAAGTGGATTTTCTTACAGAGGTTTGTCAGGGACAGTTCCTTTTTTGCCGTGGGATCTTCAACGTGCGCCGAGTGCTTGCTGTACATCGGGCCTGGGGTTATCGCTTTATTCGATAAACTAACACTTTGACCGCTGTTTAAGATCTGTTTGAAGGGGAAGGACAATCCCCGTCTGATCCGTGAACTGAACGCTGGGTCCTAGCGTCGTAACTACTGGGCCACAGACCACACTATCATGTGAATTTTTGTTTGTTTTGTTTTTAGGATCATTGCACTTAGGGAGATTTCCTTTTTTTACTCATCTTGTTTGTTTGTTTCGGATTTTTGTGAGGGTTTTTTTTGTTTTGTTTTGTCTTGTTTTTCTTTCTTTCTTTCTTCGTTCGTTCGTTCCTTGGTTTGTTCGATCGTTCGTTCGTCCTTTCGTTTGTTCGTTCGTTCAATCGTTTGTTTGTTTCTTTCTTTCTTTCTTTTGCCCTATTTTTTTCGCCACCTTAATGGCAACAGAAGTTGGCACTGTTTTTATAATGCAGTGATGGTGATGACGATGAGGATGATAACCACGGTGCTATGGAGTTCTATTTAGGATTGAGACTGCGTGACAGGGTTTTACTCTACGCTTGCTATCATAACCAGGCCCGAGAGATACAGACATCTGCAGTATTGGTCAGATGATTCGACAGTCGGTAGTCCGTTGCGCTAACCACCACACTATGGCGACTGGTATAGTGCGAAGTAACATGATGGAAACAATTTATTAATATCCATTCCCAAAAGTTTCCTTGCTTCTTGTTTTGAATGTATTCTGTTTTGTGTTTTTTTGTGCTGATTTTGTTATTGTTGTTCTTTGTGTTGTGTGTGTGTGTGTGTGTGTGTGTGTGTGTGTGTGTGTGTGTGTGTGTGTGTGTGTGCGTGTGTGTGTATGTTTGCGTGTGTGCTTGTGTATGTAGATGTGTGTGTGCTTGTGTGTGTATGTATTATGTATGTGTGTGTGTGTGAGAGAGAAGGGGAGTCAGTGGTCATGTGGTTGGTTTGTGTGTGTGAATGTGTGTGTGTGTGGGTGCGCGCGCGTGCGCGCGTGTGTGTGTGTGTGTGTGTGTGTGAAGAAAATAATACTGCGCAAAGGAGAATATGAAGACTGGAATGTCAGTTTATATTCTTTAGAGTTTGGCTCATGACTTGTTTGCACAAAAACGAATACACACATTTTGTTATAAAGAAACAAGTGAAAACCAAAAAAGCTGCATTCAGCCAAGATCATCAGGATTTCACCCTCCATCAATACCCCTGTAAGCAGAGACCTTTTGAGATCAGCATGCAGCGCATACTTTGAATAGAAATCGAAATGTGTTGACTGAGGAAATCCTGTGATTTTTCCCCCTGTCTTTTTTGTGTCAAAGTGAAAGGGAGGGGAGAGGAAGATATGATCAGACCATGGTCAGAATCTCCCTTTTTATGAAAAGGAAAACTTGTATACGAACATAAAGGAATTTGTTATATAACGGCAGTATGAAATTTCTTCACCTTCTTGTTGTTTATGTGCCTTTCCTTATGACTATCGTAAATCTTTCTTGTGCAATGTTAGTTTCTAAACATATAAAGGCTTGCAGTGCGTTACATGAATCAGACGTTTTAGTGAAGCATGGAGAACTGGAGGTAAACGTTTGGCGAGGTGACCACACTCCACTGTTTTGTGACACAGTCTGCATCTTTGATGGGGCGTGCTTGCTGGGCGTTTTCAGTTTTTCCATAAACCAGCCACTGGCATGAGTACATCATGTTTAACGTGCATATTTTTGATAGTCTGTAAGCATATACACACAAAGGGGGTTTAGGCACTGGCAGGTCTGCACACATGTTGACCTGGGAGATGGGAAAAATCTCTACACCTTACCCACCAGGTGGAGGTGTCTTGGCGGATCGAACCCAGGACCTTCCGATTGGAAGCCTGACGTTTACCTCTTTGACTGCCAAGCCCCATCAAATGACAGTTTAAA
Organism: Monoplex corrugatus; assembly: GCA_030674185.1. Lineage (NCBI taxonomy): Eukaryota > Metazoa > Mollusca > Gastropoda > Littorinimorpha > Ranellidae > Monoplex > Monoplex corrugatus. The sequence continues at coordinate 48,161,996 of CM060313.1, forward strand.
GCGAACCATTTACTGGACTGTTTCTGGGGCTGTGCTCCATGTTAAAAGATATAACCTTTT
>CM060313.1:48167055-48174555 GCA_030674185.1 Monoplex corrugatus
TGTCAAGGCATACAGTTTCCTCCAGTTCTCCCATGACAAACTATCCAAATGTTGTACCGGAAAGTCCTGTTTATGGAGAGAAACTACCAGCTAATGTTTTGATTAAAACGTGTGTGCACAACACTGAATACACGTATTTTGATGTGAAAAAGTAAGGAAAGGAAAAGACAAAAGCTATATCTTCAGTCATGACCCATTATATGATCTGTAAGATTTCACACACACACACCCTAAATGCCACTGCAAGCACAAGCTATTTGAGATAGCATTGCAGTACAATCTTTGAGTGGAAATCGAAAACTGTTGATTTAGGAAACCATGTAGATGTTGTGTTGTTTTGTTAGAAAGGATGTGGATGGTTGAGTGAAAAAAAGTTCTAACTGTAATACTATTTTCTTTTTCTCATTCAAGGAAAAAAAAATAAAAAGAAACGAGAACTCTTACCAAAATAAGGGATGCAACTATACAGCAGTAGATGACTGTTATTTCCGCTTTATTATTCTTGTTGTAGAATTTAACGTGCCGAATTGGGGTAAAAGTCACCCTTCAAAAACATGGCAAGTACTTGCTGATAATTATTTTTTTATGCACACACACAAACACATACGCACACACACACATACACACACACACACACACACACACACACACACACACACACACACACACACACATATATATATACACACACATACACACAGAGAGAGAAGCGTACACACACGGAAGCGCGCACACACACACACACACGCACGTGCACGTAGAGAGAAAAAGAGAGAGAGGGAGAAGCGCGCGCACACACACACACATGCGCGCGTAGAGAGAGAGAGGCGCGCGCGCGCGCGCACACACACACACACACACACACACATACATACACACACACATACACACACACACACACGCACGCACACACACACACACACACACACACACACACACACACACACACACATTGTGTACAGTTTTCTCAAGTAAGACTGCCAACACTATGTAAAGTCCACTGTAAAATATGGAAAGTCTACAGAAGCTCTGAGGGCGATGCGGGCAAAATGGCAAAGAAATGTTGTCAGAGTCTACAAGGCCAGAATTGCCCATGTAATTTCACGCCCAGAATAGCTCTGGTGACAAAAGCGGACGAGAAAAGAGCTGTATCGGGTCTGACAGACCACCGCCTTTCTGCTTCTATGGACTGTGGCCATTGGTGGGTTGGGGTTCATTTCAGCCTGAATTTCGTCAATGACAAATGGGCATCTACAAATGTCTGAAGCTCGTGTCTTGTCGGACGAATGTTGTAGTGAAAAATCAGGCTTTCTGGTCTGAACTGAGTAGTTGTTGCTGAGGTTCGTTTCAGGACGAGTTTTGCCAACACAAATAGGGTGTTGGAAATGTGTCATGTCAACCCCATGGAAAATGGTAGAGGATTATTACGTTTGCTGGACTGAAATGAACAATAGTTGTTGACAGGTTAGGGTCCATTTTGGCCTGACGTGCTCGTGTTTTTGTTTGTTTGTTTGTTTGTTTATTTGTTTGTTTGTTTGTTTGTTTGATTGATTTGTCTTTTGTTTTTGTTTTCGTTTTTCAGTTCAAATTTTCTCCAAATGCTTATATCAGTCCAATGAAACGAAGATGAAAATCGAATTTCTCAGCAGAAATTGGTTGAGGTTGTGAGGCTTTAAAAAGCCCTGCCTTTCTTTCTACTCTTTTAAAGTGATTTTTGTTTCCTTAATTTTCAGAACAGTTTGAGGTGGTTTTAGCTTTTGAATTAAACAGTTTGAGATGATTTTAGCTTTTGAAGAAAAACAGTTTAAGGTGGTTTCTTTTAGATTGAAGAAACTTGTACAGCTTTGTCTTCATGGCCTTCATCTCTTACCTACACCTCAGTCATCATATGTTTGTTGTTTACCGCAGGGACTTTATTGGGATCTATGAATTCAGGCTGGTCTTCCCAGAGAAGAGTGCATTCAACAGGTAGTGATTTTTTTTTCTCTACAATCAATAAGTCAAAGGAAGAGGGGAAATAAATTTAGAATGGCAACGGGTACATTGTGTATGTATCTGTTGACATAAGTGTGTCAGCATACATTTCTCTGCTGTTCTTGCAAGGATTTGTAACAGATGTCTCACTGATCTGTTGTGAACAAACACATAGAAACAAAAACAAAAGTAAACAAATGAATAATTCAAATGTCATGGTGATTGTCAGCTATTTTGCATAATTTTGTTGTCATGTTTGATACAAAAGTTGGTTGTGCTACATCGAATACACATATTTTGATCCGAGAAAAAAATACAGAAAGAGACAAGGTCTGTATTCCTCCGTGATCTGCTGTGGAACGTTGTTTTTTGTTTGGTTTTGTTTTTTGGGGGGGTTTTTTGTTGTTTTTTTTTACTGAAATCGGCAGTAGCTGTTGGGTTGTCTGAAATCGGCAGTAGCTGTGTTGGGTTGTCTGCTATTTTGATTTGTTTCTATGCCAAGCGCAGCAGCAGATACAACAATGTTTAAGGGCACATTTGTGGTTCACAAGTTTGATTCAAAACGTTGTTTGTGTGTTATGATAGATATACAGGGGTTAATCTGGAAAAACAGGAAAGGGCCATGAGCTAAATTCAGCAATGATTTCAGCATGGATCAATATCCCTGTAAGCAAAGGTCTTTTGAGATCAGCATGCAGCACATCTCTTGCATGAAATTGTTGTTAAGGTAAAAAAAAAAAAAAAGCCTGTGATGTCTTGTGGCGTTATAAATAAAGAGAAAACATGAAGGGAAATAGCCAAGCCACATAATCAATCTCTTTTTTCTCTTTTCAGATAGTTAACGTTATACATCACCGGTGTTCAGAAACATATTTACCATCAGCATTTATTGCTGTGGCTGGTGGAACTGTTCATTCATTTATTATTCGTTTTACTTTCTGTCTCTAACTTTGATTAATGCAAGTCGTTTTCCGTTTATATACTTTTATACACGTGTGTAGAAATGAATAGGTGTCCGACAGGTCCGGTGGGACCTATTGCTACTATCCTTGAGTGATAAGATGTTCTGATGTGTCTGGTTTTGAAGTTTATAACTGTTTGTCTTTTAGTTAATGAGCTCGAAAGTTCTGTCAGCTATTAACAATATGCATATTGACTGTAAGTTGATAGGTGCCTTTGTTCAACGATATTTAGTGGGGAGGCAGTTCCAAAGACCTACAAGGTCATTGCTGACACACTTTGTCCACAGACATGTACGCGCTTGGGCACACACATATACAAAAAAAAGACAGAAAGAAAAGAAATAAACACACACACACACACACACACACACACACACACAAACACATACACATATAAACGAACACACAACACACACACACACACACACACACACACACACACACACACACACACACACACACACACACACGCACGCACGCACGCACACACACACACACAAACACACACGCACGCACACACATACACACACACACACACACACACACACACACACACACACACACACACACACACACACACACACTTCTTCAATCTGATTGAAATACGCCGCTGCCTCTCAATTTTTCAAGAGATACTATAGAAATAGATGCAGCGACCACTGTAGCTGTGTCGTTTGGAGTTAAGTGTTGCCAAGAAATGTCGCCAGTATCCACCCGGCCAACACCGCCCGTGTAATTTCACGCCCTGAAGGACTCTGGTGACAGAAACGGATGGGGACAGGACTGTATCGGGTCTCACACACCACCGCCTTTCTGCTTCTGTGGACTGTGGCCATTGCTGGTGGGTTGGGGTTATTTCAGCCTGGAGTTTGTCAATAACAAATGGGGGTCTACAAATGTCTGACGCTCATGTGATGTCGGTCGACTGTTGTAGCGGGAAATCGGGCTGTCTGGACTGAATTGAGTGTCTGTTGTTGTTGTTGTTGTTGTTGTTGTTGGCGGGTTAGGGTTTGTTTGAGACAGAGTTTTGCCAATACGTAAAGTGTCGGCTTGTCAATCCAGTCACAGATTGCAATGAAAAATCACGGCTTGTGAGGCTGAGATGTGGTCATTGCCGTAAGGGTTTGAGAAGGATCTACTGCCTTCAGGCTTGTAGAGAAATTTTAGTTTTTTGTACAGCAGTGGCGCTATTCGAAAAGATTGTTAACAATGTGTGATTGGAATGTAGTAATATTTAGCTTGATAGTCTCGCCCTCACCCCCCCTCCCCCCCCCCCCCCCCCCCCCCCGCTCGGGGATGCTGGGAGCTCTTTCAGTATAAATAGTATCCCCACCTTCTGTGCTAAAATTTTTTTCTAACATTCGCTCTGTTTCTTTCTTCCTGCTTTTCTTTCTGTCATTTCTTCCTGTCATTTTCCGCCTTGCTAGTCCATTCACCTATACGTGTTCGATAAAATCGTACGTACTTTTTCTCTTAGGATTGATAATTGGGTACATGTGTTAAGTGCATTTTTGGCTCTGGGGTTATGAGATATGGGGAAGCAATTTTAGGTAATTTAGACCTGTTTTATGTATGTATTAATGTCCTTAATTATATTTTTTATTAATCCCGGACCTTTAGAGTTGAGGAACAACAGATACAGTCAAATTAAAACGACAATAGTGAAAAACCAAGCACAACGTCATCACGGAAGAAAAAAATGAATTTCAGCTTTCAAAACAAAATAAAAGAAAAAAAAAGAAGAAAAAAGGGGAAAAAAGGGCCTAAACGGGTATCATACACAAAAACAAGAAACTTTCCTGGCACGACAGATAAATTGAAAATACATGTTTTTCTGTATGACTGAACAAGCCAAGGCTGAAATCTGAATCAAAGTGACTGCCAGCGTTGAAGCAAATACGAACCAGAAATACACAAAAACAGAATCTCAACGCGTAGTTGAAGTAACAAAACAAGACAGCCGCAAAATTGTGGCCAAAGACAACAAAGAATGGATGCATAATACTAAGCAAACACATGCACACATACACACATGCACACACACACACACACACACACACACACACACACACATACATACACACACACACACACACACACATACACACACACACACACACACACACACACACACACACACACACACACACACACACACACACACACATACACACACACATACACACACACATACACACACAACATTTTCTCTGCCGTTTTCTCTGGCGGACACCAATGTTTGGGAAGTTGTCTACTGGGGGTGTGTGTGTGTGTGTGTGTGTGTGTGTGTGTGTGTGTGTGTGTGTGTGTGTGTGTACCTGCGTGTGTGTACCTGCGTGTGTGTGTGTGTGTGTGCGTGAGTGTGTGTGCGTGCTTCTGTGTGTCTGTGTGTGTGCTAAGTGTTGTGCACATGGTTATGTATTGATTCTTTGTTGTCTTTTGTACGCGCTTGACAAAGGCCAGTTGGCCGAAAATTTACACCTGTCTGATTTTTATACGAAGTGCGCATTCTACTTCTATTTTTCTGGTTGGAGCTAAGGGTGACAATTTTCATAACAAGCCTGACCAAACCCCTTCATAACAAGGCTTACTAAATGCCTTCATAACAAGGCTTACTAAATGCCTTCATAACAAGGCTTACTAAATGCCTTCATAACAAGGCTTACTAAATGCCTTCATAACAAGGCTGACTAAATGCCTTCATAACAAGGCTTACTAAATGCCTTCATAACAAGGCTGACTAAATGCCTTCATAACAAGGCTTACTAAATGCCTTCATAACAAGCCTGACTAAATGCCTTCATAGCAAGGCTGACTAAATGCCTTCATAGCAAGGCTTACTAAATGCCTTCATAACAAGGCTTACTAAATGCCTTCATAACAAGGCTGACTAAATGCCTTCATAACAAGGCTTACTAAATGCCTTCATAACAAGGCTTACTAAATGCCTTCATAACAAGCCTGACTAAATGCCTTCATAACAAGGCTTACTAAATGCCTTCATAACAAGGCTGACTAAATGCCTTCATAACAAGGCTTACTAAATGCCTTCATAACAAGGCTTACTAAATGCCTTCATAACAAGGCTTACTAAATGCCTTCATAACAAGGCTTACTAAATGCCTTCATAACAAGGCTTACTAAATGCCTTCATAACAAGGCTTACTAAATGCCTTCATAACAAGGCTTACTAAATGCCTTCATAACAAGGCTTACTAAATGCCTTCATAACAAGACTTACTAAATGCCTTCGTAACAAGCCTGACTAAATGCCTTCATAACAAGGCTTACTAAATGCCTTCATAACAAGGCTTACTAAATGCCTTCATAACAAGCCTGACTAAAGGCCTTCATAGCAAGGCTTACTAAATGCCTTCATAGCAAGGCTTACTAAATGCCTTCATAACAAGGCTCACTAAATGCCATCATAACAAGCTTGACAAAAGGCCATCATAACAAGCTTGACAAAAGGCCATCATAACAAGCTTGACAAAACGCCATCATAACAAGCTTGACAAAACGCCATCATAACAAGCTTGACAAAAAGCCATCATAACAAGCTTGACAAAAGGCCATCATAACAAGCTTGACAAAACGCCATCATAACAAGCTTGACAAAAGGCCATCATAACAAGCTTGACAAAACGCCATCATAACAAGCTTGACAAAAAGCCATCATAACAAGCTTGACAAAAAGCCATCATAACAAGCTTGACAAAAAGCCATCATAACAAGCTTGACAAAAAGCCATCATAACAAGCTTGACAAAAAGCCATCATAACAAGCTTGACAAAAAGCCATCATAACAAGCTTGACAAAAAGCCATCATAACAAGCTTGACAAAAGGCCATCATAACAAGCTTGACAAAAGGCCATCATAACAAGCTTGACAAAAAGCCATCATAACAAGCTTGACAAAAAGCCATCATAACAAGCTTGACAAAAGGCCTTGATTATCTTGTTGAACGTCCAGCAGTGTCAGACACTGTTCTGTCCATTCTGCCCTGATTAGAAACACTATTGTGTTGCCATAGATCAGACAGTTGATTAAGTCTTTCCTAGTTGCGTAGTCGTCTGTTTTCTGTGTGTTTGTTAATACTGTTGCAAGGCAGACAACCCTGCTTTCCCTCTCTAGGGGCTGAGGACCACATACCTGCAACTACTCTTTCTGAAAGTGCAGGCCCCGTTGGTCATATCTTTTATTATGTCTCATGTCAAGCCAAGCAGTCGTTGTAGTGGGAAAAGCTGGTTCGTGTACCGAGATTGAGATTAACAGTTAGGGTTTTCACAAACGTTTCTCATAAATAATCCAGGGAACTGTTGCGGGAGGGAGAGGGAAGACAGAGAGAAAACGATGGATTGACAGCTCTGCGGAACGGACTGAGAAACCATTGGCAGAGACCTAGGCTTTGGCACACAACAGACAGAACTGGACAAATCTTGTGAACAGCTTTTTCAGTATGACACCTTACACAATTAAGGAAGAAGAAGAAGGAGGAGAAGAAGAAGTAGAAGAAGAAAAAGAACAAGAAGAAGAAGAACATGATGATGATGATGATGATGA
>CM060313.1:48184555-48197055 GCA_030674185.1 Monoplex corrugatus
GGCAAGATACACTGATTATATCACCAGTGAACAAGTGTGTCATTCCATCAAGTGGCAAGATACACTGATTATACCACCAGTGAACAAGTGTGTCATTCTATCAAGTGGCAAGATACCTTGATTCATACCACCAGTGAACAAGTGTGTCATTCCATCAAGTGGCAAGATACACTGATTATACCACCAGTGAACAAGTGTGTCATTCTATCAAGTGGCAAGATACCTTGATCATACCACCAGTGAACAAGTGTGTCATTCCATCAAGTGGCAAGATACCTTGATCATACCACCAGTGAACAAGTGTGCCATTCTATCAAGTGGCAAGATACACTGATTATACCACCAGTGAACAAATGTGCCGAAATATCCACCTGCACATTCGACCACATGGAGATTTGCTGACACCAATTAGGAAAAGAAAACTACGTTGGTGTGGGTCGTATAACGAGATCCAGTGGCGTTGCTAAATCTAGTCCTCTAGGGAACTAATGAGGGAGGAAGACAAAGGGGAAGAAAAACAAAACAAAAACAAAATCCAAAACGATGGGCTGACAGCATTGCGGAATGGACAAAGTATTTGCAGAGACCCAGGCTTTGGCGCACAACCGCCAGTACTGGAGGAATGTGGTGAACAATTCTTCGGTGCAGTGCCCTAATGACCGTTCTCTTAGTTAAGGGAAAAAAAAGAAGACGTTTCCCAGGCTACCATCCTCCCGTTTCTATGGACTCTAGCCGTTGGAGTGTTCGTTTCAGCGTGAGTTTTCTCAATACAAACGGGGTGCTCCAGTGCTTATGTCAAGCCAGTCAGTTTAACTGACTGGCTTGACATAAGCACTGGAGCACCCCGTTATTACTGTGGAAAATCAGATGTTGTAGACTGAAATAAATGGTGGTTTGGCCTTGCTAGGGTTTATTATAGCCCACGTTTTGTCGATACAAACACGTCATGTCAAGTCAGGCGAACTTTGTAATGGAAACTTTAAGAAGTTTTGAGTTTGTATGGAGGTGTTTTTTTTCCAAGAGAGATACATCACACTTGAACAATTCCATATGCGCTCCACCTACATCTTTCAGCAGTTGTCCGGCAGATATCCTCAGCTTGCACAAAACCCTATGCGCAGGCAAGGCCTGGAAATGGATACGGCTGAGAATGGACCTATTAAACACCAAGCTGACACCATGAAAATATTCAAATGGACAGCGAACAGGCCAGCTGTTTTTTTAAATCGACGTAGATCTATCACAAGAACCAACCAGGGTTGTATTATTGGCGGTTTGGGGGTTAATGTTAGCTCAAGTTTTGTCAAGGCATACAGTTTCCTCCAGTTCTCCCATGACAAACTATCCAAATGTTGTACCGGAAAGTCCTGTTTATGAAGAGAAACTACCGGCTAATGTTTTGATTAAAACGTGTGTGCACAACACTGAATACACGTATTTTGATGTGAAAAAGTAAGGAAAGGAAAAGACAAAAGCTATATCTTCAGTCATGACCCATTATATGATCTGTAAGATTTCACACACACACACGCTAAATGCCACTGCAAGCACAAGCTATTTGAGATAGCATTGCAGTACAGTCTTTGGGTGGAAATCGAAAACTGTTGATTTAGGAAACCATATAGATGTTGTGTTGTTTTGTTAGAAAGGAGGTGGATGGTTTAATGGAAAAAAGTTCTAACTGTAATACTGTTTTCTTTTTCTCATTCAAGGAAAAATAAATAGAAAGAAACGAGAACTCTTACCAAAATAAGGGATGCAACTATACAGCAGTAGATGTCTGTTATTTCCGCTTTATTCTTGTTGTACATTGTGTAGAATTTAACGTGCCGAATTGGGGTAAAAGTCACCCTTCAAAAATATGGCAAGTACTTGCTGATAATTATTTTTTTATGCACACATACAAACACATACGCACACACACATACACACACACACACACACACACACACACACACACACACACACACACACACACACACACACACACACACACACACACACACACACACACGCACGCGCACGTAGAGAGAAAAAGAGAGAGAGGGAGAAGCGCGCGCACACACACACACATGCGCGCGTAGAGAGAGAGAGAGGCGCGCGCGCGCGCACACACACAACACACATACACACACACACAACACACACACACACACACACACACACACACACACACACACACACACACACACACACACACACATTGTGTACAGTTTTCTCAAGTAAGACTGCCAACACTATGTAAAGTCCACTGTAAAATATGGAAAGTCTACAGAAGCTCTGAGGGCGATGCGGGCAAAATGGCAAAGAAGTGTTGTCAGAGTCTACAAGGCCAGAATTGCCCATGTAATTTCACGCCCAGAATAGCTCTGGTGACAAAAGCGGACGAGAAAAGAGCTGTATCGGGTCTGACAGACCACCGCCTTTCTGCTTCTATGGACTGTGGCCATTGGTGGGTTGGGGTTCATTTCAGCCTGAATTTCGTCAATGACAAATGGGCATCTACAAATGTCTGACGCTCGTGTCTTGTCGGACGAATGTTGTGGTGAAAAATCAGGTTTTCTGGTCTGAACTGAGTAGTTGTTGCTGTTGCTGAGGTTCGTTTCAGGCCGAGTTTTGCCAACACAAATAGGGTGTTGGAAATGTGTCATGTCAACCCCATGGAAAATGGTAGAGGATTATTACGTTTGCTGGACTGAAATGAACAATAGTTGTTGACAGGTTAGGGTTCATTTTGGCCTGACGTGCTCGTGTTTTTTTGTTTGTTTGTTTGTTTGTTTGATTGATTTGTCTTTTGTTTTTGTTTTCGTTTTTCAGTTCAAATTTTCTCCAAATGCTTATATCAGTCCAATGAAACGTAGATGAAAATCGAATTTCTCAGCAGAAATTGGTTGAGGTTGTGAGGCTTTAAAAAGCCCTGCCTTTCTTTCTACTCTTTTAAAGTGATTTTTGTTTCCTTAATTTTCAGAACAGTTTGAGGTGGTTTTAGCTTTTGAATTAAACAGTTTGAGATGATTTTAGCTTTTGAAAAAAACAGTTTAAGGTGGTTTCTTTTAGATTGAAGAAACTTGTACAGCTTTGTCTTCATGGCCTTCATCTCTTACCTACACCTCAGTCATCATATGTTTGTTGTTTACCGCAGGGACTTTATTGGGATCTATGAATTCAGGCTGGTCTTCCCAGAGAAGAGTGCATTCAAAAGGTAGTGACTTTTTTTTCTCTACAATCAATAAGTCAAAGGAAGAGGGGAAATAAATTCAGAATGGCAACGGGTACATTGTGTATGTATCTGTTGACATAAGTGTGTCAGCATACATTTCTCTGCTGTTCTTGCAAGGATTTGTAACAGATGTCTCACTGATCTGTTGTGAACAAACACATAGAAACAAAAACAAAAGTAAACAAATGAATAATTCAAATGTCATGGCGATTTTCAGCTATTTTGCATAATTTCGTTGTCATGTTTGATACAAAAGTTGGTTGTGCTACATCGAATACTCATATTTTGATCCGAGAAAAAAAATGCAGAAAGAGACAAGGTCTATATTCCTCCATGATCTGCTGTGGAACGTTGTTTTTTGTTTTGTTTTGTTTTTTGTTGGTGTTTTTTTATTGACTGAAATCGATAGTAGCTGTTGGGTTGTCTGCTATTTTGATTTGTTTCTATGCCAAGCGCAGCAGCAGATACAACAATGTTTAAGGGCACATTTGTGGTTCACAAATTTGATTCAAAACGTTGTTTGTGTGTTATGATAGATATACAGGGGTTAATCTGGAAAAACAGGAAAGGGCCATGAGCTAAATTCAGCAATGATTTCAGCATGGATCAATATCCCTGTAAGCAAAGGTCTTTTGAAATCAGCATGCAGCACATCTCTTGCATGAAATTGTTATTAAGGTAAAAAAAAAACCACCTGTGATGTCTTGTGGCGTTATAAATAAAGAGAAAACATGAAGGGAAATAGCCAAGCCACATAATCAATCTCTTTTTTCTCTTTTCAGATAGTTAACGTTATACATCACCGGTGTTCAGAAACATATTTACCGTCAGCATTTATTGCTGTGGCTGGTGGGAACTGTTCATTCATTTATTATTCGTTTTACTTTCTGCCTCTAACTTTGATTAATGCAAGTCGTTTTCCGTTTATATACTTTTATACACGTGTGTAGAAATGAATAGGTGTCGACAGGTCCGGTGGGACCTATTGCTACTATCCTTGAGTGATAAGATGTTCTGATGTGTCTGGTTTTGAAGTTTATAACTGTTCGTCTTTTAGTTAATGAGCTCGAAAGTTCTGACAGCTATTAACAATATGCATATTGACTGTAAGTTGATAGGTGCCTTTGTTCAACGATATTTAGTGGAGAGGCAGTTCCAAAGACCTACAAGGTCATTGCTGACACACTTTGTCCACAGACATGTACGCGCGTGGGCACACACATATACAAAAAAAAGACAGAAAGAAAAGAAATAAACACACACACACACACACAAACACATACACATATAAACGAACACACACACACACACACACACACACACACACACACACACACACATACACACACACACACACGCACGCACGCACCACACACACCACAAAACACACACACACACGCACACACACACACACACACACACACACACAATACACACACATACACACACACACACACACACACACACACACACACACACACACACACTTCTTCAATCTGATTGAAATACGCCGCTGCCTCTCAATTTTTCAAGAGATACTGTAGAAATAGATGCAGCGACCACTGTAGCTGTGTCGTTTGGAGTTAAGTGTTGCCAAGAAATGTCGCCAGTATCCACCCGGCCAACATCGCCCGTGTAATTTCACGCCCTGAAGGACTCTGGTGACAGAAACGGATGGGGACAGGACTGTATCGGGTCTCACACACCACCGCCTTTCTGCTTCTGTGGACTGTGGCCATTGCTGGTGGGTTGGGGTTATTTCAGCCTGGAGTTTGTCAATAACAAATGGGGGTCTACAAATGTCTGACGCTTGTGTGATGTCGGTCGACTGTTGTAGCGGGAAATCGGGCTGTCTGGACTGAATTGAGTGTCTGTTGTTGTTGTTGTTGTTGTTGTTGTTGGCGGGTTAGGGTTTGTTTGAGACAGAGTTTTGCCAATACGTAAAGTGTCCGGCTTGTCAACCCAGTCACAGATTGCAATGAAAAATCACGGCTTGTGAGGCTGAGATGTGGTCATTGCCGTAAGGGTTTGAGAAGGATCTACTGCCTTCAGGCTTGTAGAGAAATTTTAGTTTCATCAATTTGTACAGCAGTGGCGCTATTCGAAAAGATTGTTAACAATGTGTGATTGGAATGTAGTAATATTTAGCTTGATAGTCTCGCCCTCCCCCCCCCCCCCCCCCCCCCCCCCCCCCCCGCTCGGGGATGCTGGGAGCTCTTTCAGTATAAATAGTATCCCCACCTTCTGAAAATTCTGTGCTAAAATTTTTTTTCTAACACTCGCTTTGTTTCTTTCTTCCTCTTTTTCTTTCTGTCATTTCTTCCTGTCATTTTCCGCCTTGCTAGTCCATTCACCTATACGTGTTCGATAAAATTGTACGTACTTATGAGATATGGGGAAGCAATTTTAGGTAATTTAGACCTGTTTTATGTATGTATTAATGTCCTTAGTTATATTTTTATTAATCCCGGACCTTTAGAGTTGAGGACCAACAGATACAGTCAAATTAAAATGACAATAGTGAAAAACCAAGCACAACGTCATCACGGAAGAAAAAAATGAATTTCAGCTTTCAAAACAAAAACAAACAAAAAAAAAAGAAGAAAAAAGGGGAAAAAAGGGCCTAAACGGTATCATACACAAAAACAAGAAACTTTCCTGGCACGACAGATAAATTGAAAATACATGTTTTTCTGTATGACTGAACAAGCCAAGGCTGAAATCTGAATCAAAGTGACTGCCAGCATTGAAGCAAATACGAACCAGAAATACACAAAAAACAGAATCTCAACGCGTAGTTGAAGTAACAAAACAAGACAGCCGCAAAATTGTGGCCAAAGACAACAAAGAATGGATGCATAATACTAAGCAAACACATGCACACACACACACACACACACACACACACACACACACACACACACACACACACACACACACACACGCACACACACACACACACGCGCGCGCGCGCGCGCACACACACACACACACACACACTATGCACACACACATACACACACACATACACACACAACATTTTCTCTGCCGTTTTCTCTGGCGGACACCAATGTTTGGGAAGTTGTCTACTGGTGTGTGTGTATATGTGTGTGGTGTGTGTGTGTGTGTGTGTGTGTGTGTGTGTGTGTGTTTGTACCTGCGTGTGTGTGTGTGTGCGTGCGTGTGTGTGCGTGCTTCTGTGTGTGTGCTAAGTGTTGTGCACATGGTTATGTATTGATTCTTTGATGTCTTTTGTACGCGCTTGACAAAGGCCAGTTGGCCGAAAATTTACACCTGTCTGATTTTTATACGAAGTGCGCATTCTACTTCTATTTTTCTGGTTGGAGCTAAGGGTGACAATTTTCATAACAACCCTGACCAAACCCCTTCATAGCAAGGCTTACTAAAGGCCTTCATAGCAAGGCTTACTAAATGCCTTCATAGCAAGGCTTACTAAATGCCTTCATAACAAGCCTGACTAAACGCCTTCATAACAAGGCTTACTAAATGCCTTCGTAGCAAGGCTTACTAAATGCCTTCATAACAAGGCTTACTAAATGCCTTCATAACAAGCCTGACTAAATGCCTTCATAACAAGCCCGACTAAATGCCTTCATAACAAGCCTGACTAAATGCCTTCATAACAAGCCTGACTAAATGCCTTCATAACAAGGCTTACTAAATGCCTTCATAGCAAGGCTTACTAAATGCCTTCATAACAAGGCTTATTAAAGGCCTTCATAGCAAGGCTTACTAAATGCCTTCATAACAAGGCTTACTAAATGCCTTCATAACAAGGCTTACTAAATGCCTTCATAACAAGGCTTACTAAATGCCTTCATAACAAGGCTTACTAAAGGCCTTCATAACAAGGCTTACTAAATGCCTTCATAACAAGGCTTACTAAATGCCTTCATAACAAGCCTGACTAAACGCCTTCATAACAAGGCTTACTAAATGCCTTCATAGCAAGGCTTACTAAATGCCTTCATAACAAGGCTTACTAAAGGCCTTCATAACAAGGCTTACTAAATGCCTTCATAACAAGGCTTACTAAATGCCTTCATAACAAGGCTTACTAAATGCCTTCATAGCAAGAGGCTTACTAAATGCCTTCATAGCAAGGCTTACTAAATGCCTTCATAGCAAGAGGCTTACTAAATGCCTTCATAACAAGGCTTACTAAATGCCTTCATAGCAAGGCTTACTGAATGCCTTCATAGCAAGAGGCTTACTAAATGCCTTCATAACAAGGCTTACTAAATGCCTTCATAACAAGGCTTCCTAATGCCTTCATAACAAGGCTTACTAAAGGCCTTCGTAACAAGGCTTACTAAATGCCTTCATAACAAGGCTTACTAAATGCCTTCATAACAAGGCTTACTAAATGCCTTCATAACAAGGCTTACTAAATGCCTTCATAACAAGCCTGACTAAATGCCTTCATAACAAGGCTTACTAAATCCCTTCATAGCAAGGCTTACTAAATGCCTTCATAACAAGGCTTACTAAATGCCTTCATAACAAGGCTTACTAAATGCCTTCATAACAAGGCTTACTAAATGCCTTCATAACAAGGCTTACTAAATGCCTTCATAACAAGGCTTACTAAATGCCTTCATAACAAGGCTTACTAAAGGCCTTCATAACAAGGCTTACTAAATGCCTTCATAACAAGGCTTACTAAATGCCTTCATAACAAGGCTTACTAAAGGCCTTCATAACAAGGCTTACTAAATGCCTTCATAGCAAAGGCTTACTAAATGCCTTCATAACAAGGCTTACTAAATGCCTTCATAACAAGGCTTACTAAAGGCCTTCATAACAAGGCTTACTAAATGCCTTCATAACAAGGCTTACTAAATGCCTTCATAAAAAGCTGACTAAATGCCTTCATAACAAGCCTGACTAAATGCCTTCATAACAAGCCTGACTAAATGCCTTCATAACAAGCCTGACTAAATGCCTTCATAACAAGCTTGACAAAATGCCATAAAAAGCTTGACAAAAAGCCTTCATAACAAGCTTGACAAACGCCATCATAACAAGCTTGACTAAACGCCATCAAAACAAGCTTGACAAAACGCCATCATAACAAGCTTGACAAAAGGCCATCATAACAAGCTTGACAAAACGCCATCATAACAAGCTTGACAAAAGGCCATCATAACAAGCTTGACAAAACGCCATCATAACAAGCTTGACAAACGCCATCATAACAAGCTTGACAAAAGCCATCAAAACAAGCTTGACAAAAGGCCATTCATAACAAGCTTGACAAAAGGCCATCATAACAAGCTTGACAAAACGCCTCATAACAAGCTTGACAAAACGCCATCATAACAAGCTTGACAAAAAGCCATCATAACAAGGCTCACTAAATGCCATCATAACAAGCTTGACAAAAGGCCATCATAACAAGCTTGACAAAAGGCCATCATAACAAGCTTGACAAAACGCCATCATAACAAGCTTGACAAAACGCCATCATAACAAGCTTGACAAAAGGCCATCATAACAAGCTTGACAAAGGTCATCATAACAAGCTTGGCAAAGCGCCATCATAACAAGCTTGACAAAAGGCCATCATAACAAGCTTGACAAAAGGCCATCATAACAAGCTTGACAAACGCCATCAAAACAAGCTTGACAAAAGGCCTTCATAACAAGCTTGACAAAAGGTCATCATAACAAGCTTGGCAAAGCGCCATCATAACAAGCTTGACAAAACGCCTCATAACAAGCTTGACAAAGCGCATCATAACAGGGCTCACTAAAGGCCATCATAACAAGCTTGACAAAACGCCATCATAACAAGCTTGACAAAGCGCCATCATAACAAGGCTCACTAAAGGCCATCATAACAAGCTTGACAAAAGGCCATCATAACAAGCTTGACAAAAGGCCATCATAACAAGCTTGACAAATAGGCCATCATAACAAGCTTGACAAAAGGCCATCATAACAAGCTTGACAAAGGCCATCATAACAAGCTTGACAAAAGGCCATCATAACAAGCTTGACAAAGCGCCATCATAACAAGCTTGACAAAAGCCATCATAACAAGCTTGACAAAGCGCCATCATAACAAGCTTGACAAAAGGCCTTCATAACAAGCTTGACAAAACGCCATCATAACAAGCTTGACAAAAAGTCATCATAACAAGCTTGACAAAACGCCATCATAACAAGCTTGACAAAAGGCCATCATTACAAGCTTGACAAAACGCCATCATAACAAGCTTGACAAAAGGCCATCATAACAAGCTTGACAAAACGCCATCATAACAAGCTTGACAAAACGCCATCATAACAAGCTTGACAAAACGCCATCATAACAAGCTTGACAAAAAGCCATCATAACAAGCTTGACAAAAAGCCATCATTAACAAGCTTGACAAAACGCCATCATAACAAGCTTGACAAAAAGCCATCATAACAAGCTTGACAAAACGCCATCATAACAAGCTTGACAAAACGCCATCATAACAAGCTTGACAAAAAGCCATCATAACAAGCTTGACAAAACGCCATCATAACAAGCTTGACAAAAAGCCATCATAACAAGCTTGACAAAAAGCCATCATAACAAGCTTGACAAAAGGCCATCATAACAAGCTTGACAAAAAGCCATCATAACAAGCTTGACAAAAAGCCATCATAACAAGCTTGACAAAAAGCCATCATAACAAGCTTGACAAAAGGCCTTGATTATCTTGTTGAACGTCCAGCAGTGTCAGACACTGTTCTGTCCATTCTGCCCTGATCAGAAACACTATTGTGTTGCCACAGATCAGACAGTTGATTAAGTCTTTCCTAGTTGCGTAGTCGTCTGTTTTCTGTGTGTTTGTTAATACTGTTGCAAGGCAGACAACCCTGCTTTCCCTCTCTAGGGGCTGAGGACCACATACCTGCAACTACTCTTTCTGAAAGTGCAGGCCCCGTTGGTCATATCTTTTATTATGTCTCATGTCAAGCCAAGCAGTCGTTGTAGTGGGAAAAGCTGGTTCGTGTACGAGATTGAGATTAACAGTTAGGGTTTTCACAAACGTTTCTCTTAAATAAATAAATCCAGGGAACTGTTGCGGGAGGGAGAGGGAAGACAGAGAGAAAACGATGGATTGACAGCTGTGCGGAACGGACTGAGAAACCATTGGCAGAGACCTAGGCTTTGGCACACAACAGACAGAACTGGACGAATCTTGTGAACAGCTTTTTCAGTATGACACCTTACACAATTAAGGAAGAAGAAGAAAGAGGAGAAGTAGAAGAAGAAAAGAACAAGAAGAAGAAGAACATGATGATGATGATGATGATGGTGGTGATGAAAAAAAAGGAGAAGAAGAAGGAGGAGGAGGAGGAGAAGAAGAAGATGATGATGACGATGACGACGACGACGACGATGATGATACGCATACAGCAGTTGTGTCGCTGTCTGATGGTGATGGTGAAAGAAACTGTTCTGTATGAATTCATGTATTGGTATACAGCTTGTTAGTTGTTGTTGGCTTTTTTGTTTGCTTGTTTGTTTGTTTGTTTGTGTTTTTGTAGTGCTGCATTGATATGGGCTGCTGGTATTAGGTAACTTCCATCCCGCATATTAACCCACGTAAGTCTTTGAAAAATAAATATACTCAGAACAATCCATACTATGATGTGTATATATCTCAGTGACAAATCTGTGTCAACGTGATTTTCTCAGTTGTCAATGAAAGGATTTGTAAGAAGGATAGGTCACTTCGTATAGAAAGATGAAGAAGAAAAAACTATTTCAAATGTACTGGCATGTTTCAGGTTTTTAGAAGAGATTTATGTTTCAAATTTTGATCAGAAGAAATATGAAAATACAAGAGTCATTCTAGATAACAGGAATGTCAGAGTAGATGCCAGCTCTTTAAAGTTCGTTTGCGTTCTCTGAGTTTGATGCATAACTTGATGCGTATATACACACAGGCTTTTTTATCTGAGGAAACAACAAAAGGCAAGGGCCAAATTCAGCCAAAACTTCTTCCATGGTCCGTACTTATGTAAGGAAATTCCCTTACAGATCAGCATGCAGCACATTGAGGATGTAAAAGTCGAGCCTGTTGATTAAGGTTGATGTGTTTTTCTGTAGTTTTTCCCAGGAAAGAGGGAGCGTGGAGAAATAAAGTCCAGGCCACACTGTCAGTCATTCTTGGTTAGATGAAGATTCCCTCATACTGATCTGAAAGGGTGATCAGGAGAAAAGTGATCTAAGACTGTTTAGTCTGACGGGTAGTGTGTGCGTGTGTGTTTAGTCTGACGGGTAGTATGTGCGTGTGTGTGTGTGTGTGTGTGTGTGTGTGCGTGTGTGTGTGTGAGAGAGAGAGAGAGAGAGAAAGAGAGAGAGAGAGAGAGTGAGTGTGTGTGTGTGAGTGAGTGTGTATGTGTTGTGTGTGTGAGAGAGAGAGAGTGAGTGTGTGTGTGTGTATGTGTGTGTGCGTGCGTGCGTGCGCGCGCGTGTGTGTGTGTGTGTGTGTGTGTGTGTGACGCTTCGCTGAAAACGAGCTTCAATCAGATGTTGATTAACCATAAACCTTCATGGGGTTATTATAAATATAAGATATTCCTGTAAAACTACTCAGATGTAAAGAAAAATGTCATTGATCATGGAGCACTGTACTAAAGCCAGTTTACTGGCTCCGGTCCTGTGCAATTTTGTCAAAAGGTAATCATACGATCGTGCATGTCACACGACATCAGTCTGCCAGGCGGAGCGTCACACGGCTAGGTCCGGGCAGTTTTCTGGAACTTACGCTCCTGTTGACAAGCTTGATGCCAGAGAATGATGAAAAACCAAACACCAGTGTTCTTCAAAATGAGTGTCTGCCTGCTAAAAATGTAATGGAAGGCAGTGAAAGCGGCAATCCAGATTTTCAAAACAGATTTTCATTCTTTAAAAATGGACATATTTCATGAAGACACACTTCAGCCGACAGAAAATTTAATTTTCTGCGGACAGAGAATTTAATTTTGTGAGAGCTGAAAATAATATTTGTGGAAATTCCTAAAACTGTGCGCTTCAGATCATGCAGAAACTCAAATCTCCCAACATGAGTGTCAAACATGATTTTCCTGGCGACATTTTGGACAGTTGTGACATGCGGTAGGTTTATTTGAAAAAGGATGAAATATACTAAAAAAAATCACACTTGGTCGGAAAATTAACATTAGAGGCAGAAACAGCTGAGCTATACATTGGCTTGATTTTCTTAAAACATAGGTGAATATTTTTAGAGTTGAAGAGAGTCGGCAGAAT
>CM060313.1:48202055-48232055 GCA_030674185.1 Monoplex corrugatus
AGCGGGTGTCGGTGATTCAGTCGAGTGCAGTGGAACACCTGTTGAAACAGATCAACCCTGACCTGTACCTGATGAGTCGCCAGCACCACGTCAACTCCACAGCGGACGGTATACGACAGCTACAGTAAGTTGGCTTGTCTTTGTGGTTAGTCACACAGACACAGGTACACATAGATACTCACACACAGATAGACACATATACACACACACATATTATGGACACATACACATAGACACACACATGCACACTCACTTACACACACGCGCATATACACATACACTACCAAAACACACACACATACACGCACGCACACACACACACCTACACACACCAAACACACACACTCAACAAACACATGCACACACACACACACACACAACACACACACACACACACACACACACAAACACACACACACACACACACACACAGTCTGTGTCTATACAAACACACACGCACCAAAAACACACACTCATCAAACACACAAACACACACAACACATACACACACCAAAAACACACACTCAGCAAACACACACACAGACACACACACACACAAACACGCGCGCGCGCGCGCGCGTTATACAAACACACATGCGCGCTTGTGAGCATATGGGGTTGTAGATGCGGACAGACGCATTCACGTATGAGCGCGTAGTTGTGGGACGACGATGACGATGAGGATAACGGTGGTGGTGGTGATGAAAGTGGTGGTGGTGGAGGTGGCAGTGGTTTAAGTTAAAATTAATCACCACCACCATCTCCACCACTACCATTATCATTATCGTCGTCTGACAGTTATGCGCTCATGATGATGATGATATTGATGAACATGATGATGATGAATTTGATGGTGGTAGTAATGATGATAACAAAAATAATAATGACGGTGGTGGTGCTGCTAGTGATGATGATGGTAGTGGTGGTGATAATGATGATGATGGTGATTGTGGTGGTGGTGGTGATCATGACGGTGGTGATGATCATGACGATGCTGCTGCTGAAGATGGTGATGATGATGATGTTGGTGGTGATGACGAAGTTGATGGTGCTGATGATGGTGGTGGTGGTGGTGGTGGTGGTGGTGATAGTGATTATATCAAGATGTACACGTTATGGTGAATGTGAAGGCCATCAGTGATGCTAGTGAGAATGCTTCACGCAATTATGCATGTGTGGACAGATACACACACCACACACACACACACACACACACACACACACACACACACACACACACACACACACACACCACACACACACACACACACACACACTCACACACACACACATGTGATCTCTCTCACACACACACACATATACACGCACATATACACATGCAAACACTCTTATCTTTCTCTCTCTCTCTCTCTCTCTCTCCCACACACACACACACACACACACACACACACACACACACACACACACGCACAGCATACACACACAGACAGACAGACACACATACACACACATAGAGAGAGAGACACAAACACACAAGAGAGAAAGAGAGAGAGAGAGGCTAATGGATAAATGATGATGATGACAGTAATGGGAGAGAGGGCGTAACAAGGGGTGGCCGAAATATCCGCACAATACGGAGGTAAACAGACAAACCAAGATTCTTCATTCAATAATATGTTACGGTATAATTCACAGAAAGGAAACGAACCACTCAGCACTGACTTGCCTTTGAAGATGCATGCCATCGTGTTTTATTTCTGTTTCCATACTACTGGTTTCATTGCCTACAATCCTTTAGAATGGGCCTTTTCTTGTCCCATTTTCCAACCACCTTAATGACCACAGAAGCTTGGATAGTTTTACAATGCTATGATGATGATGACGATGAGGATGATAATTATGACGCTGTGGAATGGAATTCCGTCTGCCTGTCAGTCCTACTGTACGCATACTATCACATTCCTGGCGTCAGTCAGGTTCGAGCGAAACAGGCGCCTGCTGTGTTGGTCAGGAGATTTGAGCAACACCTTCGATGACGCATCCATGGAGTGGATGAGTCTTGATTGTGTCGTCCCAGTCTGTCTTCCTAGTGAGTCTGTAGTACAATCTCCTTTGGGTAGGAGTCGGTTAAAGCAGGAAAATCGCACAGTGACTTTCAACAGGACTGATGGGGATTCGAACCCACAGCTTTTCAGTCGTCAGTCCGTCGCGCTGACCAAAGTAACACAGCGGCTGGTAGGAAAGAGTGAGAGTTCTTAATTATTCTGTAGTGATAGCATCTTCTCTGTGTTGTTTCTGAAAAGCTGTGATTATAATATTACAACCCCAGAGTTACCTTTGTATGCCCATATTTCCTAAATTTGCATCGCGCGCGCGCACACATACACACACGCGCGCGCGCGCATACACAGACGTACACACAAACGTGTGCGCGCGCGCGCACCGAATGCTGACCTAGCGTACACTCATCCTGAGGCATGTGACCCTTGACCCGACTTTTTACCTGTTCTGTCTTTCTGTTTCTTTATACATTATCATTTTAGCACAAATCACATTCACTTTCCCTTTGTCAGAGAGAGATACAATCTAGGTATTTTATTTCATATGAAGCTATGCCTTCATCAGATCTTGATCAGAGGGGGAAGCGATTGGGATTGAGAGTAGACGACATATTAGCGCATTAAGAAAAACAGACAAAATTCAAGATTCTTCATTCCGCAGTATGTTAGCGCAAGCCATCTCTATGGTCCATTTGGCAGAAAGGGATACCACCTCGGAACATCGTTTTATATGAAGCGTTGTCTTCATCAGATAGTGAGAGGGAGAGAGATGTGGGGGACGAGGATAACCGACATACCAGCATATTCAGGGCGTTGACAGACCGATCAAGATTCTTCATTCATCACTATGTCAGCAGAAGCCACTTCCGCGCTTTTGTAGGCAGAAAGGAAAAACATCTCGGTATATTATTTCATATGAAACTATGCCTTCTTCACATGTTGAGAAGAGGAGAACGAGAATAGCCGACACATTAGCACATTCAGGACTCTGTGTGTAGCAGTGTGTTAACTTAGCAGTATGTAAGCTCTGTGTGGCAGAAAGGAGCGGAGGTCCACTGTGTACTTCAATTCATGTGAAATGATGCCTTCGTGAAATCGAGCAGAGGGGAGAGATTTAGGACAAGGATAACCGACACATCAGCACAATAAGGACAACAGACAAAAATCAAGCTGTGTATTTAGCAGTATGTGAACTCTATATGTGGCAGGAAGGAGTTACCACTAGATACCTCAGTTTATGTGAAATGATGCCTTCGTGAGATCATGAGCAGAGGGGAGAGTTGAACAGGATAACCGACACATCAGCACAGTAAGATCATCAGGCAAAAAAGATTAGATTCTTCATGCAGCGATACTTTAGCATAACCCATATTCACACTGTTTTATGCAGAAAGGAATGCCACTGGGTACATCATTTTATGTGTAACGATGCCTTCATCACATCTTGAGAGGAGGAGAGGGGTAGAGGACAAGGATAGCCGACCACATCAGCACTTTAAGACAGCATCAGATAAAAACTCAGATATTTATTCAGCCGTATGTCAGCACAAGTCGTCTCCACGCTCTGTTTCACAGAATGGAATTACCCTGCATTCGCTTGCCTTTGAAGATGTATGCTTTTATGCCAGAGTTTCTGATTTCATGTTCTGTATCATTGGTTTCATTATTGCAAGTCGCTAAAATAACGAGCCATTGCTATCATTTCTGCGATGATTGCATCGTATCAGGGTTATCTCCGGTCTTCCATAGCGTGAGTACACCCAAACAAGAGCCGCCATGTGCTCGTTATTCCCACATTTGCATCAGAAGGAGACTGCTGAGAGGGAAATGGAAGACGTTATTTTCTTAGAAAATCCAGCAGTAGAATCGATCAACATCTTGGCGTCAAGAATGACCGCTGTGTGGAAAACGTATCATTCTACCGACATAGATCTGTGTGGTGTTTGTTCAAGTGCGGTTCATGACACTCAGACATTTCCATATGCGCTTCACCTAAATCTGCCTGCAATTAGCTGGCAGACCCCCCTTGAGCCTGCACAAAACACAGCGCGCCGGCAAGGTCTCGGATGTGGGAATCTTAGGTATGGAGAGCAGAACGGACCTATGAAACACTTAAGCTGATACCCCAACATTAAGATAGGCGGATAAACAGGTCAGTTTTTAATGTTACGGGCTGTATAGAACTGGAGATATCAGATCTTGAGTCCGCAGCTCTGTAAAAAGAACCAACCAGCCCACTGTGTGCCTGTCTTAGTTTGATGAGACGTTTCTAGGCACGCTCCATGATCTGACTGGTATTTTTAGAACTTTCAGCATGGATTGAATAATAACGGAAATACTACACGTAGAAAGACGATGAGGATAATATGATGAGAACAGTATGGTCAGATATGAGTGAGTCAGACACGCCATAATATAACAGATTTTGGGGTGTAGGTCTGCCTTGCTGAATACAGGCCGTGTAATTAATCGAATCGCCTTATATCACTGGGCAAACTCAGAACCATTCAGTTTGTAAATGAGACTAACAGACATGTTTTGCTTTGAAGATTTTGTGCCATCGTTTACACACACATACACACACGCGCGCGCGCGCATGAAGCATTACAATTTCCATCAAGTAAATAAACACACACACACACAACACACACACCTACAAACACACACACACACACATAAACAAACACACACGCATACACACAAACATACACAAACACACACACCACACACACACACACACACACACACACCACACACACACACACACACACACACACACACACACACACACACACACACACAACACATACACGCACACACGCACGCACGCACGCACATCTAAAAGCACTTATGTGAATAGACGTTAAAATAAATAACGAATAACGAGCGAACGCACGACCGCGCAGGAATAAAGTATTAAATTTTCAATCAATTATACATGGACACTGACAAAATACGAAATGAAAATGACTATCAGAGACCTCAATGACATGTCTGTTGATAATTATATATGGTAACGATGTATGCGCGCGTATCTATGTATCTGTCTGTCCCTCTATATGTCTATCCGTCTATCTATCTATCTATCTAGCTATCTAGCTAGCTATCTGTCTAGCTATCTAGCTAGCTATCTGTCTGTCTGTCTGTCTGTCTAACTCTGTCTGTCTATTTCTCTGTCTGTCTAACTCTGTCTGTCTATTTCTCTGTCTCCAACTGTCTGTCTCTGTCTGTCTATCTATCTATCTATCTATCGATCTGTCTGTCTGTCTGTCTATTTCTCTGTCTGTCTGTCCGTCTGTCTATGTATCTATGTCTATACATGTACACATACATACATACATACATACATATATGCATACATACATACATATACATGTATATACATAATACATGTACGTATATATGTATGTATGGACATTGTGTGTGGCGCGTGCGTGCGTGGTGCGTGCGTGCGTGTGTGTGTGTGTGTGTGTGTGTGTGTGTGTGTGTGTGTGTGTGTGTGTGTGTGTGTGTGTGAACACTGACATTCATTTTGATGTAGATGTCATGTTTTGTTCAAATAATCTATACATTATATCACATACAGTAGGGAGAGTCGAAGGTTGAAGGTTGCAGATTAACCCTTTGTCCCCCACATCCTGTCCACCAGCATCCTGCATTGTCAACCATGCTAGCAAAGCAAAAACGTAACCCTTTGACTCCCTCACCCTGTCCAGTAGCTTCCTGGAGGAAGCTGGTGGATAGGGTGAAGGAGTCAAAGGCTCATGTTTTTGCAGTTGGTGGATTGGGTGTGGGAGTTAATGAGTTAATGAATTAGGAGCAACTACGACGAATATTTCAGTTTATATACAAACTTATTTGATATCGTGTAAATAGTTTTTTTATGAGCAAACTGCAACGGTTGTCATTAAACCAGCATGTTACGTGAGCGTTTTCTTTTAAACATGCATAGTTTACAAGAAATTATTTCCCTTCTCTGTATCATAAACATTATTTCCTTCTCTGTGTCATAAGCTTTCATCGGCGCAGTTGCAAAAACGTTGAGATATCACTTTTGAAACAGAATGTGTGAGCTTCGTCAGCCATGGTCGTCGATATCCTGTCCTATCACCCGGCACAAGAATATAGCCAGCCTAAACGCTTCTCGTGTTTGCTGGACGTTCGGCGCCAGTTTGCACTGACAGAGAACGCGTGATCAGGAAATAGGAAAAGCAGTTTGGGGGAAAATCGACCAGTGCTATTTATTCCTTGGCACCCCCAGTCGGTGACGGTAACCGTTGTTTGTGGAGAAAATGACTGTGTGACGAAGTCTTTGTTGACCGGTCATTGGTGGACAAGCTGGATGGTTCGTGTGGAACGACCACCAGGTGAAGGGATAATATGTCAGTATTCATACTCGAACAATATTAGCAACAAGACCAAAGTTAATATGTCAGTATTTAAACAACGTTAGCAGCAAGACCAAAGTTAATATGTCAGTATTTAAACAACGTTAGCAACAAGACCAAAGTTAATATGTCAGTATTTAAACAACGTTAGCAACAAGACCAAAGTTAATATGTCAGTATTTAAACAACGTTAGCAACAAGATCAAAGTTGATATGTCAGTATTTAAACAACGTTAGCAACAAGATCAAAGTTAATATGTCAGTATTTAAACAACGTTAGCAACAATATCAAAGTTAATATGTCAGTATTTAAACAACGTTAGCAACAAGACCAAAGTTAATATGTCAATATTAAAAAATGTGAGCAACAAAACCAAAGTTAATATGTCAGTATTCAAACAATGTGAGCAACAAAACCAAAGATGACATGTCAGTATTCATAACCAAACAAATATGAGCAACAAAACCAAAGTTAATATGTCAGTAATCATAATCAAATATGAGCAACAAGACAACGTTGATATGTCAGTATTCATAACCAAACAAATATGAGCAACCACACCAAAATTGATGTCAGTAATCATACTCGAACAATATGAGCAACAAGACCAAAGTTAATATGTCACTATTCGTAATCAAACAATATGAGTAATAAGACCAAAGTGATGATTGCGAAATGAAGTAAACAAGATACAAGCAGTGTAAGTGTTCTCCCATTCCTTGGAAATCAGCTGTTTTTGTCTGTCTGTCGTCTTGAGAGAGGTGGACAGAGAGTGGCAAATACCGAAGATTGGACCAGTTTCAGTCTCGTTTCGTTGATCAAATTTGGGTTCTTATTCGATTTACGTGTTTCTGGTTTCTGTTTGCTTAACTAAACGCTGGCAGTCACTTTGATTCAGTTTCAGTGTGTCTGAACTGCTTGTTGCTGAACTTCAAAGACAAACATGGAGAATCCTGTCTGCTCCTGGCTTCAGTCAGCTCTCTTATCGACCACTGTGGGCCCGGGATGAGAACAAACTCCAGAGAGGGGCGTGTGCCATTAATTTTAACGGGTCATGTGATTACATTGTGGCCTCTGGTTAAACTTTAGAAGATAATAAATCGTGTTCATGAACAGTTCTAGATATTTACAGTCCTGTTATACGGTTTTGCCTTCTTGCGGTGACAGTACAGGTTGACCACTTTCATTGAACTTTGTAACTCCACATTTCCGTGATTTTAAAAAGTGTATGCTGTTTTTCTGTCTCTCTCTGTCTCTCTCTCTCTCTCTCTTTCCTCTCTCTCTGTCTCTCTTTCTCTCTCTCTCTCTCTCTCCCCCTCTCTCTCTGTCTCTCTCTCTCTCTCTCTGTTCTGTTCTCTCTCTCATCTCTCTCTGTTCTCTCTCTCTCTCTCTCTGTTTCTCTCTCTCTGTCTCTCTCTGATCTCTCTCTCTCTCTCCTCTCCTCTCTCTCTCTGTGCTCTCTCTCTCTCTCCTCTCTCTCTCTGTGCTCTCTCTCTCTCTCTCTCCTCTCTCTCTCTCTGTGCTCTCTCTCTCTCTGTTCTCTCTCTTGTTTCTCTCTCTGTTCTCTCTCTTCTCTGTCTCTCTGTTTCTCTCTCTCTTTTTCTCTCTGTTCTCTCTTTTCTCTCTCTTTCTCTCTCTCTCTTCACTGTCTCTCCTCTCTCTCCTATCTCTTTCTCTCCCTGTTTCTCTCTCTCTCTCTCTGTTCTCTCTCTTGTCTCTGTTCTCTCTCTCTCTGCTCTCTGTGCGTTCTCTCTCTCTCTCTCTCTCTCTCTCTCTCTCTCTCTCTCTCTCTCTCTCTGTCTGTCGCTCTCGCTCTCTCATACACATCAGCTGTATTGTTGGGTTAAAGGGATGTGCATGTAGGCATGCGCAGGCACACAGACTCACACATACATACACACACAGAGACCGACACACCGCATGTGCACACAACACACACACACACACACACACACACACACACACACACACACACACACACACACACACACACACACACACACATTCGCACACACGCGATCGTGCACATGGGCAAAAACTAAAAGCCGGAGAAACACGAATCAGTAGGAACATAAATGAATTAACTAATCACCCCCAGCGGGATCATGGCCATGACACAAATAAGTAATAAAGGTGACCCTGCCCACTGTCCTCCCTACACCCCAAATGTGACGAGGAGACAAGCAGACCTTGAGAAGGCCGAAAGATGACGGAAGGTGGAGAGGGGTGACAAGATGATTGATGTCAACAGACTGTGTATAACTGGAGGCCGAGTGACGACAGAGGCAAGGGCAGACCACTGTGAATGGAAACGGTAACGTAGGTAGCGCCATCTGTCACTGTGACACGCAATCTCCTCTCCACTGCGCTCTGTCGTGCTCGGAATTTCCTGTCTCCGCGCATTGAGGGGAAGTAGGGGGTTAATGGTGTGAAATGGTTCGCTTCTTCCATTCCATCTCTTTTTGTCTCTTGTTTGACCCCGTTGGGGAGAGGGATGGGGGCGGCCAAAGCTCGAAGCATAAAACGTGAGTAGTGCATTGGACCCTTGGAAGGGCTGGTTGGTTCTTTTGATAGAATCATGAATTCAGAATCGGATACATCGAGTTCAGTTCCAGCCTGTAACATACAAAAAATGCCCTGTTCACTGGCCATCTTATGTTTCCATCATTCTGGTTGTATTAGCTCATTTTTTGGATCCCTCTCCCCCTCCCCATTTCAAGACCTGCCAGCGCAAGCTCAGGTAGTCTGCCAGGTAATTGCTGACAGATTTGGGTGGAGTGTGTATGGAATTTTCTGAGTGCGATGAATCCCTCTTGAACAAACTCCAAACTCAGTGTATCCCTCTTTGGTTTGTCTCCCCATTACGCTTGTGGTTTGTGGATCTTGGAACCCACCATGGTTGTGGGGACAGTGTGCCAGTGATCGCTGCACTGGCTACCTCCATCTTTGGCAGTTGTGGGTGAGTGCCTGAGGGTGTGGCAAAGTTGTCTCCAGTCCACTCGTTTGTGTTGTCTACCCATTTCTTCCTCTGTTTGTCTCTCTCTCTTCCTTTCCATTGTACTGTTCTTTGGAGGATGGTCTTTGAGAGTCCCCCTGTCTCACATATAATTATGTCTGTTTGTATGTATATCTTGTCATTCTCTCTCTGTCTCTGTCTGTCTGTGTCCTCTCTGTCTCTGTCTCTTCTCTCTCTCTCTCTCTCTCTCTCTCTCTCTCTCTCTCTCTCTCTCTAGCTCTTCTCTCTCTCCTCTCACCAGCTGTTCTCTCTTTCTCCCTCTCTCTCTGCCCCTCTCTCTCTCTCGTTCTTTCTTTCACTAGCTCTTCCCTCTCTCTCTCTCTCCCTCTCCATCCCTCTCTCTCTCTCTCTCTCTCTCTCTCCTTCTCCCTCTCTCCTTCTCCCTCTCTCTTTTTCTCCAACTACATTCTCTCTTGCTGTCATCCTTCCCCCTCTCTAACACACACACACACACACACACAAACATAAACACACGCGCGCGCGCGCGCTCCCCCCACACACCACACACACACACACACACACACACACACACACACACACACGTCCCCTTCTATTTCAGTCAGTGTGTGTAACCAGCCGAATAATACCGTCTCTTTTCTCATTTCTCGTTATCCACATTTCGCTTATTGTTTCCTCATTTCCGCTGAAATCACCAATGAGACAAACTGGTTGCCTCCATTCCCGTCCCCTATTTACATTCTCCAGACTAGTGCGGCCATCCAGTCTTGTATTGTTGGTCGCTGAGACTGTCTATGGCCTCTCTTCCCTGTCAGCATTCAGTTTGGCAACGGACTGTTAAGCACATAAGAGGTGCCGTTTCTAGCAGGAGATGTTTGGAAGTAGAAGGTTTTGGCACACAAGATGCTTGGAAATAGAAGGCTTTATCACAGAAGATAGTTTGAAGTAGGTAGTTTTTGGTACACAAGATGCTTGGAAGTAGAAGATTTTGGCACACAAGATGTTTGGAAATGGAAGGTTTTGGCACACAAGATGCTTGGAAATAAAACATTTTGGCACACAATATGCTTGGAAGTAGAATGTGTTGGCACATAAGATGCTTGGAAGTAGAACGTTTTGGCACAGATCCTTGGAATTCGATGGTTTTGGCACACATGATGCATGGTAGTAGATGGTTTGGGCACAGAAGATCCTGTGAAATTTTAAAATAGATGGTTCTTGCACTCAGAATCCTTGGAAGTAGATAGATTTGACACACAAGATTCTTGGAAGTACATGGTTTTGGAAGTAGATAGTTGTGACATATACGATCCTTGGAACTATATGGCTTTGGCACATGATTCTTGGAACTACATACCGTTGTCACCCAAAATCCTCTTAAATAGATAGTTTTGGCACACAAGATGGTTGGAAGTAGATGGTTTTGGCACACAAGATATTTCAAAATAGATGGTTTTGGTATACAAGCTGCTGCATGGAAGTAGATGGTTTGGCACAGAAGATCCTTGGAAGTATATGGTTTGGCACACAAGATCCTTGGAAGTGGGTGGTTTTGATACGCAAGATCCTTGGAAGTAGATGGAAATAGCTGGTTTTGGCATGAAAAATCCTTGGAAGTAGATGGATTTTCGACACAAGATGCTTGAAAATAGATGATTTTGGTACGCAAGATGCTTGGAAGTAGATGGCTTTGAAACACAAGATCTTTGGAAGTAGATGGTTTTGGCATTCTAGATCCTTGGAAGTACATGGTCTGGGCACATAAGATCCTTGGAAGTAGATGGTTTTTGCACACAGGATGCTTGGAAGTAGATGGTTTCAGCACAGAAGATCGTTTGAAGTAGATGGTTTTGGCTCACAAAATGTTTGCAAGTAGATGGTTTTGACATGTATGATCCTTGGAACTAGATGGTTTTGACACACAAGATCCTGTAAAATAGATGTTTTGGCACACAAGATGCTTGGAAGTAGATGGCTTTGACACACAAGGTCCTTTGACGTAGATGGTTTTGGCATTCAAGATGCTTGTAAGTAGATAGTTTTGGCATATAAGATGCCTGGAAGTAGGTGCTTTAAGAGCACAAGACCCTTGGAAGTAGCTGGTTTAGACACACAAGATCCATGGAAGTAGATGGTTTTGGTAAATATGATCCTCGGAAGTAGATGGTTTGGCACACAAGATCCTGTGAAGTAAATGGTTTTGGCACACGAGATCCTTAGAAGTAGATAGTTTTAGCACATAAGATCCTTGAAGCTAGATATTTTCGCACACAATATCCTGTGATGTACATGGTTTTGGCGCACACGATGCTTGGAATTAGACTGCAGGCTTGTTTCTATCATGTGCTGCAAACACTTTTAATGTGTAAGTGATATGATCACATATTCATTATGCCTTTCCATCCACACTTGACAATCGTTGAGAGAGTGGGAGTCACTGAAAATTTAAGAATCAGATTTCAATCAAATTTCTTCAGTTAGAAGAAGCACTTGTGTGATCCAAGGTGCAGTGTATTGATTCATTATGAAATGTCATTAAAATTTGTCAGATGACAAGATTCTGTTTGACTAGACTTTGTAAAAATATTCAGACTGTGTTGTGCAAACAGGCAAGCACATTTATATACACACTGTTTGTCTAACAATTTCTATCTGTATGTCTGCCAATGTGTCGTTCTGCCTGTTTGTATTTATCTATCTTTCTGCCTCAGTGTGTCTCTGTACCTTCTGTATTTGTCTGTCCGTCTGGTTATCTGTTGTTGCTCAAATAACTTTTGCATTCAACACTGGATGTTAAATCTGCAACGAACAACTGACGGCGGGTGTGTTTGTATGTCAGTCGATAAACATTTTTTCAGAGGGAGGAGGTCGTAGCTGTTGGTCATCACTAGATATTTCCAGTCAAAGCTTATACACACATCTAAAGCATCTGATTGTCGTGTTTTGACTACCTACATATGTTCTTCACAGTACCAGCAGAGTGCAGTATTGATCAGTGATCACTCAAGGCCAGATAGTTTCTCCTGAACAACTTCCGCTGTGCGTGTAGTCTGGCAGACGTTTGCTTGAGCGATGAATGCTCAGATTGTATTGAATTAAGAAGTGATTGGGTCACTAGGGAGTAGGAGAAGAGATCGAGATGGAAAAGAGAAAACCAACACACCAGCATATTAGGTACAGGGATACATACATCAGAATGTTTCTGTCATCATTGAAGTTAATTGGAGAAAATGAAAAAGACCTATAAAACCTTGTGAATATAATAGAAATAGAAAGCAATAATAAAGGGCTGGAGCTAGACAGCAAGAAGATTGAAGTCATAGTAATCAGTAGCAAACAAAAACGAAACCCCTCATGTAAAATAACAGCAAATGACGCAACTTTGAGACAGGTTCATCATCATCAGGTGCCTTGCCGCATGGCGTTGGCGATCATGGACTTCCATCTGTCTCTATCTCTTGTTGCCACAAGCATCTCCTCCACCTTCCCTGTCCCCAGCCACTCAGCAAGTCCGTCTAGTATTTTCTCCCTGGGTCTACCTGGTGCTCTCTTCCCCTCTAGCTTTCTCGCTGTGACCAGGTGTTCCAAATCCCCTTTCCTCATAAAATGGCCTATAAATGTTGCCTGTCTTTTCCTGATCTTCCTTATGAATGATCTACTTGTGTCTGCCTCCATCAAGACTGTCTCATTTGTTTTCTTTGCTGTCCATGGAACTCTCAACATTCTTCTTAGAAACCACATCTCGGCTGTCTCAATCTTGTTCTGGCTTTGTTTGTTGACTGACGCACATCAGAAATAGCCAGCAGAGTCGGCCAGGCCAAAACAGCATTCAAGAAGATGACAAGCATTCTTACCAACAAATGCCTATCAATTAACATCAGGAAGAGAGTTCTTGAATGTTATATAGAACCGATATTGTTGTACGGTTGTGAGGCGTGGGCAGCCTCTTTTATCGTTTCTTCCACGGCTGGAAATAAGTCGTCTTTTTGTTCTTTTCACCTTCATGTCCTATGAGGTCAGGCAGGAGGTACATGGCCAACCCAAATCGCCAAGTTTTCAATGACATTGCCTCAGAATGTGCATTGGAAGGAGACCAAAATGATACAGGCAGAAACATTCTTTATTTTCTGGGATGTTACATTAAAATATCTAAAACGCATGTCAGTGTGAAAAGCAAAATACAATAGAATTTACAGAGAATAGAGAAAAAAAACGTCGAAGACAAAAATACAAAAAGTAGAACTGCAGGTCAGACACGATGTATATAAAGATCAACAAATGTAATACATGTGTGTTATCAGTGTCAGGTACACATGTCAGAAGTTTTCTGATAAACTTCAACCTGTCACAGCAGAAAAAAAGTTTTACAGAGGTTCTTCTGCACATGGATAGATATTTGCAATCTCTCTCTCTCTCTCTCTCTCTCTCGTCTCTCTCTCTCTCTCGCTCTCTGTCTCTCTCTTGGCATTCTCTTCCCTCTCCCACTCTCTCTGTCTTTCTCTGACTCTCTCACACACACACACACACACACACACACACACACACACACACACACACACACACACACACACACACACACACACCACACTTACTTCACAGATCACACACGTAATCCCCCTCTACACACATAGATACAGATGCAGAGTGAGATTGTGTGGTTTGACTGATAAAATGTAATTTTCACAATGACACACACATCAGCTGATACATTCAACAGAGAACATGGGGAGGGAACTTACACTACCACAACAATAGCACATTAAGACAGGCAGTGAGAAAAGATCTATCTCTGGTCTTTCTTCTTCCTCTCCCTTAACTCCATTAAAGGTCATTGAGGTTGCCACTCTAAAGAATTGTTTACCTGATTCTTCCAGGTCTGTCAGTTGTGTGTCAAAGCCTGGGTCTCTGCAAATGGTTTCTGTGTCCATTCCAAAATGCTACCAGTCCATCGTATTTTTTCTGTCTTCCTCTCCGTCTCCCTTCCTCAGCAGTTCCCTGGAGGATTGGTTAAGCAAGGCCACTAGATCTTGTTACATGGCCATACCAACGTGAATTTCTTTTCTTAACTGAAATCAGCAGATCTCCATGTGGCCCAGTGTACTGCTTGATGGTTTGGTGCACATGTTCATCAGTGATATGGTCAGGTATTTGATGTTTAGTATTTTGCAGTAAAATCTCTTTTCCGTGGCTTGGATTCGACTTTGCCGATCTGCAGTGAGAGTCCATGTCAGGTCCACCCACGATTTAAAGTCGGTCTCTGGCATGGAGCTTGTCTTTCAGCCAGTTGAATTATTTCACTGATGTCTGTACATAGAGATACTCGAAGGCCATACATACATTGATTTGACCTGATACACTGCCTTCTTATGACATTAACCTTGGCAGTCACAAAGGTAATCTTTATATAATGCTGTTTAAATTCAGCGCAAAACCTTTTGCATGAATCTTACGTTTTTCAATGAACTGACTTATTTTATAGATTCTACACAGAGGTATATGCATATATCAATCTGACCAGATAGGCAGTGGCTACCTATAACATGCACATAACCCCTTTACCAACCTATCCACACAAATAGTGAATGGGGTGAATTGTGAAAAGAGACCAGTCGCTGTGGTACAGTTGTTAGTGCAATGAACAAAAGACTGAAAGTTTGTGGGTTTGAATCCCATCAAATCCTGTGAAAAATTATCGTAGGACTTGTTTTTATCCTAACTTGCTCCTGCCCAGAACTGAGTGTGCTGTGGGCTTGATGGAAAGACAATACAGTAGGGAACTCATCCACTCCACGGATGCATCGTTGAAGATGTTGCTTAAAGTTTCTGACTAACAGCGCAGGTGTCTGCATCTCTTGGGCCTGTTTGGTGCCAGGATATGTTATAAAAGTACACATAGTGCACAGCCGTGTCATGAAGTCTCAGTCCTGAACAGGACTCAGCATAGTACTTATCATCAAAGTACGCATAGTGCACAGCCGTGTCATGAAGTCTCAATCCTGAACAGGACTCAGCATAGTACTTATCATCAAAGTACGCATAGTGCACAGCCGTGTCATGAAGTCTCAATCCTGAACAGGACTCAGCATAGTACTTATCATCAAAGTACGCATAGTGCACAGCCGTGTCATGAAGTCTCAATCCTGAACAGGACTCAGCATAGTACTTATCATCAAAGTACGCATAGTGCACAGCCGTGTCATGAAGTCTCAATCCTGAACAGGACTCAGCATAGTACTTATCATCCCATGGCCATCATCATCATCACACCATTGTGAAAACGTGTCCCAGATTTTGTGGCCATAAAAGTACAGTAGAAAATGGAGCAAAACAAAAACTTAGGCAAAAGGACCATGGAAAACAAGATCTGGATGATAAATCAGTGTACTAATAGTAGATAGACTGGAATTGGTGGCGGGAAGAGAGAGGCAAGGGGAGACCACTGTGACGAGAAAGGGCAGGGTAGGTAGCGGCATCTGTCACTGCGACACGCAATCTCTTTTCCACTGTGCTGTATCGTGCCTAGACTTCCTGTCTTCACGCCACGAGGTGTAGTAGTAGGGGGTGATGGTCTGAAATGGTTCACTGCTCCCATTCCGCCTGCCTTTGTCTTCACTTTCCCTCACTGTCTTACATGATTGCTGGTCATCGTATTCTTTCTGTTCGCATATCTTCTTTTCTGTTCGTTCGACTTACATATATAAGTTTTTGTTTCTGGATCTGTCTGTGTCTGTCTGTCTGTCTGTCTCTCTCTCTCTCTCTCTCTCTCTCTCTCTCTCTCTCTCTCTCTCTCTGTCTCCGTGTCTCTGTCTCTTTCTCTTTCTTTCTTTCTACCCTACACTGTCATTCTATGTCTCAGTCAGTCTGTCTGTCTCTCTGTCTATCTACATATCTGTCTGTCTATCTCCCTCCCTCCCTCCCGTCCTTTCTCTCTCCTTTTGCTCTCTCCATCACTTTGCTGTAACAGAGCAGAAGATTGTGTCTGTCACGTCCTTTTCACTTCTCTCGTTTACTTTGCCCAGGAGTTTTGTGTTTTGTTTTTTCATCTTCTCATTTTTATTTTGAATCCCTCATGATGAGTTTGTGTATTGCCTCTGTCCCTTCCACCAGACTGGATATCCAGACTTGTGTGTTTAATTAATGTTGTTAGTCACATGTGCTATCCTGTACTTCAGTGACTTGTTATTCCGCTCATGGGTAACCTGTTAAGTGTCAGAGTACTACTGTTCCAGGAAAATATAATTCAAACTAGATCTCTTTCCAAGGTAAAAAAAATTAATCAAAAAGGAAATGGTAGTTTATCATTCAGAGCCATGAGTTCAAGTCGAATGATGCTTTAGAGATTTCACTCATTTTTGGTCAACATTCTGGGTTCCATTCATCTCCGTCAATGCTTTACCTTCCCCATTCCTAAACAGGGTCAGGTATTAAATCGCAGCTGAGTGGACTGGAAGCTGCGCGCACAAAGTTTTACAGCAAGACTCAGACTCCACACGGTCAGATTGGAAAATAGAAACTTTTCCACACGGAAAATAGAAATTGGAAAATAGAAATTCTGCCTTCATACCAACTAGACAGTAATGCATAGTTTGTCTGAATCAAAGGGACTGCCAGCGTTCCAGCGAAAAGAAACCAGAAACACACGATGATGGGGATTGAGAACGTGTATTTTATTAACGAAACAAGACTAGCAGAAAGTTTGGGCCAATGGACCTTTTTCAGACAAACACCAAGAAACCAATTCAGTAGAGTTCAGTATCCATTTGAGTTTCTGAAAGTGACGTCTCCTTGCTGGGAATGATTTCCGTATGCACTAACGTCAGAGGTGCCATGTGACAGAAAAGATCCAAAATTATCGTGGCACAGGCCTTAATTAAGCCTGCACATAAACCCATGAGCTGGCCAGGTCCTGATGATCCCCCCCCCCTCCGTGGGGATGCAGGGGCTCTTTCAGTATAAATGGTATCCCCACCTTCTGGAAATTCTGTGCTAGAAATTTCCTCTTTTCTATCACTCTTTTTGTTTCTGTCTTGTTCCTTTGCTTTCTGTCATTTCTACCCGTCATTTTCTGCCTTGTTGGTCCATTCACCTGTATGTGTTCGATAAAGTCTTACGTTCTTTTGTTAGTATTGATAATTGAGTACATGTATTATGTGCATTTTTGGCTCTAGGGAGGTGAGATATACGAAAACAATTTTAGGTAATTTAGGCCTGTTTTTCTGTATGTTTTAGTGACAGACCTGTTTAGAAGTTTGAAGTTTGTTCGAGAAGGATTCATTGCACTCGGACAATTCCATACACTCTCCGTCCAAATCTGCCATGCCAAAACAGCATTCAGAAAGATGAAATGTGTTCTTACCAACAAATGCCTATCAATTAACATCAGGAAAAGACTGTAAGCTTGCGCAAATCCCCATGCGCTAGCAAGGTCTTGAAACGGGGAGATAGGGACAAGAGATCTGTGAAAGACAAAGTAAGCTGACACAACCAGAATGATGGAAACATTAAGATGGGCAGTGAACAGACCAGTTTTTAATGTTGTGGGTTGGATTTGAACTCAACACATCAGACCTTTAGTTCACAGCGCCATGAAAAAGAAGTTGCAAGGGAGAGCAGATGGGCACCACCCTTATAATGCTTGCTCCAAGATAAGATCAGGTCTCTACCACATCACTTCCCTATGACCCCAGAGATATTGGTTTGCCCTATCATCCACCATAAGACAGGCATTCCGAATGAGGTTCTACATCACCGTGGCCTCCTTTCATCCTCCCTGACTGTCTGTGAGGTCTGAGATTGCCTTCCACTAAACACGGATTAATTGGTGCGTTGATGACAGTATGCATTCCCCTCCAAGCTGCCACTGCCATTCACCAGTAGGATGGAATATTAGACGTTAAGCCCTGGTGTGGAACGAATCTGATCACATGACAGTGATGACTCACCTACAGAAGACGAGGCTAGTGTCAATACGAAGGATTCTGCTGAGATTACTGGAATGTCATCTTCGAGAAAAAGCGTCCATGTATTGAAGAATGCTTTCAGGCTACTGGAAATTGATATGGAAATCGATATTTTAGTAGAAGTCCTTGTAAAATTTCTATGACGTGGCAAATATCATTGTTAATCTGTTTTTATCATTGCATGTCTTCCCCCATCCTCATCCTTCCTTTTGTTGTTCTTAATGCTCTCGTCACTTCCTTTTTTTCCTTTGATTCTGTGTAAATTAATTGGCAATATTCTTAAATTATTGTTGTTGTTCTTGTTAAAGCGCATGAGCCGTTGGCGTATGCGTAACAGTCAAAATATTATCACAACTTAGTTTATAACTTACCACATATTTTGTATATTGTGTGTTTGGTTTTTGTTTGTTTGTTTGTTTTTGTTTTTGGTTTTTGTTTGTTTGTTTTTTTATGCTCATATTTTTGTGTGCAGAGTAGTAAGGACTAGCTGTAAGAATCCAATGGGATCTAATGTTACTATCCTTGAGTAATAAAGTATTCTGAGTCTGAACTCTAAACTCTGTCATTCTGTGTGTGTGTGTGTCTCTCTCTCTCTCTCTCTCTCTCTCTCTCTCTCCTCTCTCTCTCTCTCTCTCTCTCTCCTTCTCTCTCTCTCTCACCCTCTCTCTCTCCTTCTCAATTGTCTACAGACAGCTTTCGGTTTGTTAGATTATAATGTGAATGACAGTTCGGAGCAGTTTACTAAGGCTTTATGCGGGGCAGCTGCGTGTATGGTACGAACAGTGAGACAAGGACAAAAGAAACAGAATGATTGGTTTGATAAGGAATGTGAAAGAAAGAAACAAGAAGTTAAGAGGCTACTGAAAAGATTCCAGAGATGCAAAACAGAAAAAGAAAAAAGAGAAAAAAGAGAAGCATATGTCATATCACGAAAAGAGTATGTTAAACTAAGGAAAACGAAAGAAAGGGAATACGAAGATAAGAAAATAAGAACACTCAAAGATTCCATCAATGACTCCAGGACATTCTGGTCAATAATAAGATCTGTTAATAGAAAGGCCTTTGTGTACAATGAAATCTCTATTGAACAATGGTACAATCATTTCTGCAGTGTTTTCAATGATATCGGGGGAAATACTGCACAAGAGAGTAATATAGTAGAGGAAGAAAATAATTTTGAGCCCCTTTTCAATGAGCCTATAACTAAAGAAGAAGTGACTGCGAGTATCAGGCATTTGAAAGCAGGAAAGAGCGCAGGACCAGATCAAATAATCAGCGAAATGTTAAAACATGCAAATGCTAATGTAATTGATTTCCTTGTCCATTTATGTAACAAGCTTTTTGATAATGGCATTTTTCCGTCAGAATGGGCAAAGTCCATAATAATCCCAATTCATAAAAAAGGAGATGTGAATAATCCAGATAATTATAGAGGAGTCGCTCTAACAAGTATAGTGAGTAAAGTTTATACATATATTTTGAATAAGAGATTAACAAAGTGGGCAGAAAAAGAAGAGAAAATAGTTGAAGAACAAGCTGGATTTAGAGCAAAATACAGTACAATTGATCATATTTTCACACTTTACTCCCTTGTGCAGAAGCATTTACTTTTAAATAAGAAACTTTATGTTGCATTTGTGGATTTTAGGAAGGCATTCGATTCTGTGAATCGTAATAATCTTTGGAATGTATTACGTAAAAGTGGTGTGAATGGAAAATTATATATGGCCCTAAGAGGAGTTTACAACTCAGTGTTTGCATGCGTGCGTGAGAAGTGTGTATATTCAGATTATTTTGAATGCCCTAAAGGAGTGAAACAGGGGTGTCAATTGAGTCCTCAATTGTTTTCATTTTTCATTAATGAATTAGCAGTGGAACTGTCAAGAAAAGGCAGGCATGGCATTCAAATCATCCCTGGGGTTATTGAGATATTCCTATTGCTGTTTGCAGACGATGTTATTCTTCTCTCTGGTACAGTCAAAGGCTTACAAAACCAGTTAAATGTTTTAAAGGAAGAATCGGATCGACTAGCTTTAACAGTTAATATGGATAAAACTAATATTATGATTTTCAGGAAGGGTGGACATTTATCAAAATACGAAAAATGGTTCTATGGAATTAACGAGGTTAAAGTTGTTAATTCCTATAAATACTTAGGAATGATATTTTCGACAAAATTAAGTTTAAATTATGCATGGGAAGAATCTTGTAATAAAGGGAAAAAGGGTGTTATTGAAATTCTAAAATCCTTACGGAAGCTCAATTCTATTGATTGTAATTTATATTGGAAAATGTTTGATACACAGATAGAACCTTTACTTACATATGCAGCTGAAGTATGGGGTCTTACTGTAAATCCACATAT
This sequence comes from Monoplex corrugatus, assembly GCA_030674185.1. Lineage (NCBI taxonomy): Eukaryota > Metazoa > Mollusca > Gastropoda > Littorinimorpha > Ranellidae > Monoplex > Monoplex corrugatus. The sequence continues at coordinate 48,222,765 of CM060313.1, forward strand.
GGAAAAAGTGCATACATATACTATAAAACGTTTTTTGGCTGTACCAATTCACTCTTCTAACACTGTTTTATATGGAGAAACTGGAAGATATCCTTTATACATTAGAACCTTTGTGAAGAGTATTAAATACTGGTTGAAATTGTTAAGGCTTCCACAATCTCGGTTATGTAAACAGGCATATGAAATGACGGTTACTCAAATGGAAATAGGAAAACAGAACTGGGCCTATCAGGTAAAAAAGGCTTTATCAGAACTTGGGTTTGGAATCGTGTGGTTGTCCCAGGGAGTAGGAAATGAGTGTCAGTTTATTAATGAATATAAAGACAGGCTTATTTGTTCGTTTAAACAAAATTGGCACTCAGATATGGAAAACAAAGAAAAATATAGTTGGTTCTTCTCATTTAAAGATGTTTTTCAAACCGAAAAATATCTCAGTGTTGTTACGGATAAATGGCAAAGAACTAATTACGCAAGATTTAGATTAAGAACACTTGGTTTCAATGCAAATAAAAATTGGTTTCAACCTGGGACGTCCACAGTATATCCTTGCCCCTTATGTGGAAACAATGTCGATAATGAAAAACACTTTTTATTCCAATGCCAAATTTTTGACACAATACGTGGAAAATGCAAAGTTTTTGAATCCGACATGGCGAAAAGACAAGATGTTGTATCTATTTTGTCATCTGATGACGAAGTCATAATCAAATCAGTGGCACTATACATTGCGGAAGCACAAAAAATAAGACATAAACACTTACAAGCCCGACAATAGTGCTAGACAATATCATACTGGGATTAATTTAATCTCTTTTGACTGATGTGGGCTATATCACGTTAACTCCAAAAGAAGCCGCTTTATTATAGACTCTGTTTTGTAAAGAGTTGTTTTCATTTGCTTTATTTTGCTTTGTTTGCCGATAATTTAAGAGTAGCTAATAATATGAAAATAATGGTATATTTGTAGAATATGTTAGAAGTGGATATTGAAAGGGTATATAGACACATAAGGGTTTACTATATATGTTAACAAAAACAAAAAAACAAACAAATTAAAAAACAAATAAATAAAAGGCATAGTGATGTCCCTTGTTAACAGAGTATTTTGGGGCAGTTATGTGAAGATTATATTATTATCACTAAATGTAAGGTTTGGGTGGTCTAGCCCAGATGTTTCATCATATTATAGTTTTGATGTGTGTGTGTGTGTGCACGAGCGCGCGCCCGCGTGTGAGCGTATATGGATGCGTGTGAGTGGGTGTGGGTGTGTGAAAAAGATTTTGGTTTGTCTAAACCTAGACAAATTATTGGCCTGAATGTGGGAACACTGTTTTGATATTTTTTGTGGTTGTTTTCTTTGTATTATGTAGTAGTGGTAAAATGGATGATTGTTCATTATATATGATTTGAATATGTTCGACTGTTCAAGGAATGGATGTTCGATATTTTTTTTTTGATTATGTGTGAAGAATTTGCGCACATACAAAGAGTGGATTATGTGTCGCACTACTGGAAAATTGTTATCCCCCTTGTCAAAAGACCTTTTCGGGTAATGACAATAAACAGTTTCAGTTTCAGTTTCAGTTTCTCTCTCTTTCTTTATTTCTCTCTTTCTCTCTTTATTTTTCTCTCTCTGTCTCTGTCTCTCTCTCTGTCTCTGTCTCTCTCTCTCTCTCTCTCTCTCTCTCTCTCTCTCTCTCTCTCTCTCATGACCAACCATAAGACTATTTGCTCTGTTTCTTTTATCTTCTGTCATTCATCCTGCCCAGAGTTTTCTTCCTTAAACCTTACTGTATTCTCATTTCCATTTCCAGTCACTAAGGAAACGACTTTGTTCTTTGCCACTTTCCCTTCTCTCACTGACGTTGTCCAGACGTCTGTGTCTGTTGTGATTAGTCACACTCTGTCCATTTACTTAGTGATTGGTTTGTAGGTTGTGTTCGACTTGTGGATAGTCTGTTGAATCAGTATCGAATAGTCTGTTAAATTAATACTGAATTACGTTTATAATCCCATATGACGCGTGTCATAACGCTATAGTGACTTTTAATTTCAAATCCTCTTCACATCCCTATTTGCCTTGGACAAATTGGTTACAGCCACCTAACTGAAGTAGACATGAAAAGAAATAACGAACTACTGGACAGGAGAACGTAACAGACTTCGAAGTTTTGTCACAGGACAAATCAGATTGTTTAACAATGATGGTAGTCTTGTTATTGTTTTCCCACCAAGTGTTGTGTACTTGCTCTATGTTGTCTTTTGCATGCGCTTGGCAAAGGCCAGTTGACCGAAAATTTGCGCCTGTCTTGTTTTACTTAATTATATTATAAACGCGTTCTCGTTCTGTTTCTGCGCCTTTCTAGTTCCTATTTGCTTGAACACTAGCAGTCACTGTGATTTATCTACAAAGCATTCCTTAAGACATGAAACCATCCTGCATAAGCTGACGTCTCATTTATATCAGAGGGATCTTCATCATCATCATCATCATCAAGTGCCTTGCCACATGGAATTGGCGATCATGGCCTTCCATCTGTGTCTACCTCTTGTTGCCTCAAGCACCTCTTCCACCCTCTTTGTCTTCAGCCACTCTGCAAGTCCGTCCAATATCTTCTCCCTGGGTCTACCTGGTGCTCTCTTTCCCTCCAGTTTTTCCGTTGTGATCAGATGCTCCAATTCCTCTTTCCTCATAAAATGGCCTATAAATGTTGCCTGTCTTTTCCTGATCTTCCTTATGAATGATCTTCTTGTGTCTGCCTCCATCAAGACTGTCTCGTTTGTTTTCTTTGCTGTCCATGGAACTCTCAACATTTTTCTTAGAAACCACATTTCGGCTGCCTCAATCTTGTTCTGGCTTTGCTTGTTGACTGTCCACGCCTCACAACCGTATAACAGTATTGGTTCTATATAACATTCAAGAACTCTCTTCCTGATGTTAATTGATAAGCATTTGTTGGTAAGAGTGCCTACGAACCAGAAAATAACACGCAAATAGAACTAGAATGCGTATTCAATATAATAAAACAAGACAGTTGCATATTTTCGGCCAACTGGCCTTTGTCAGGCGTATACAAAAAACAACAACAAAAATAAATGCAGAACACTTAGCACGCAAAAACAGTAAACTACTTCCCAAACGTGGCCTTGTGCAGGAGAAAATGGGAGGTGTGTAATGTGACAATATCTTAACAAATTTGTATCGGTAAATCAGAAATCTTTGCCTTAATAATTACAATATTTTATATAGCGCAAAATCTTGATAAAATCAGATCTAAGCGCTGAAGCAGACACACACGCACGCACGCACGCACGCACGCACACACACGCACACACACACACACACACACACGCACACACACACACACACACACACACACACACACACACATGGCTATAAATGGGGAGAAAGAATAAAAGCAATAAAAGCAAGAATAAAAGCAATGGAAAATTATAGAGAGCATAGCATATACAATTATATATTATAACCATGTGATTCCCCTCCGAGCGGAGACAGGCTGCAGAGGGGGGAGGGGGGGTTGAGTGAGGTTAGGATTTTATGCAAAGGAGAAAAGGTGAGTTTTGAGAGCGGACTTGAAGGAGACAAAAGTAGGTTGCTGACGGACTGAGAGAGGAAGTTTGTTCCAGGAGAGTGGACCAGAAACAGAGAAGGCTCGTGGACCATAGGTATTGAGCTTAGTGCGTGGAAAGCGAAAAGTCAGAGGATCGGAGGCAGAGCGGAGGGTAATCACTGAAAGCAACCACAAACATAAGTTTCTTTTACATAATTTTAGTTGGGATAATGCTGATAAAAATACAGAGTTTGATTTTAATAGTAATCATTTGGCTGTAACAGTAATGTAAAGACGGAAGAGAAAAAAAAATGCAAAACATATAAAGCTGTTTATATGATAGGACTTGGTATGTTATATTTGCTTAACCTGGACGTGGCCTGACGGTCTTTGAGTGTCAAAAGATAAGGACCGAAACAGTTGCTAGACAGGAGTTTCTCTTCTGGGGACCTTTCTGCTGTCTGGCTGTCCCCAGAGTTTCTGGCTACTGTTTGACTCTACAGCACATTCATGAGAACACTAATCTCCAGAAAAATGTTTTTGTTAAGTGCAAAGTGGAATCGGTGTGGGTGGTGTGTTGTGAGCGGAGCGACTGTAACTGGCGGCTGAGTGACGACAGAGGCAAGGGCAGACTACTGTGAGTGGAAACGGTAGGGTAGGTAGCGCCATCTGTCACTGTGACACGCAATCTCCTTTCCACTGCGCTCTGTCGTGCTTGGAATTTCCTGTCTCCGCGCCATGAGGGGAAGTAGGGGGTGATGGTGTGAAATGGTTCACTTCTCCCATTTCGCCTGTCTTTGTCTTCACTGTCCCTCCTTGTTGTTCTTGTTGATCACATCCACTCTGATCGTGCATCTTCTGTTCTGGTCTGTCCGATATCGAAATCTCTCTCTCTCTCTCTCTCTCCTCTCTCTCTTTATCTTTTTTTTTTTTCGTGTCTGTCTTCTTCTTCTTCTTCTTCTTCTTTTTCTTCTTCTTCTTCTTCAACTTCAACTCCAACTTTTTCTTTTTCTTCTTCTTCTTCTCCTTCTTCTTCTACTTTTTCTTAGTTGTCGTCGTCTTCTTCTCGTTGATGTTCTTCTCTTTTGATGTGATCAACTAAAAGAGTGTGATATCTCATTTGTCAGAACGTATCATTTTTCTTACTATCTGCTTATTTCCATTTCTAGTCACCCATGAGACGACTTTGTCTATTGGCTCTGTCCCTTCATCAGCCTTCTTTCCCAGACTTATGTGTCTGTTGGTATTAGTCACTCGCTGCCCAGTGTGCCTCGTTGGTATTCACATTGTGAACAGCTTCTTAGGCACCAGAGTTGTCCTCTTTCTGGAGCAGGGTCAGTCAGGCCAGTGCTTTCTCCATTAACCCTTTGACGCCCGCACCCTATCCACCAACGGCAGAAACTTAACCCTTTGATTACCTCACCCTATCCACCAGCATCCTGCAGGAAGCTGGTGGATAGGGTGAGGGAATCAAAGGGTTAAGGTTTTGCTTTGCTAGCATGGTCTCCAATGCAGGATGCTGGTGGACAGAGTGCGGGAGTCGAAGGGTTACAATAAAAAAAAAAGTGGAAATTCCAGGTTCTTTCAGAATTAAAAGTGCCCACTTTCTGGAAATTCTGTGAGAGAAATTTCGTCTTTCCTGTCACTCCTTTGTTTCTGCCATGCTCCTGAGTTTTCTGTCATCTCCTGTTATATTCTGCCTTCCTGATCCAATCATCTGTATGTGTTTATTAAAGCATTGTTTACATTCTGTTAGGATTGATAATTGGGTATATGTACATGTACACGCATTTTTGGCTCCAAGGAAATGTGACGTGCAGAAACATTTTTTGGGGGAGTGGGGGGAGGGTGCAGGGTCTGCGAGGTATTGTGTGTGTTAAGGGATGATTATAGCTCTGATTTGGCTCTGCGCAGTGGGTTGGGTTTTGAATATTAATAATAATGATAACTGAGAAAAGTGAAAGGAATAGGTAGTCCCATAACTGAAAGTCTGATCATCGAAAAAGTGAGGGTATGGAGATTTCACCGTTTTTAGTCAGGTTATTGAGTACATGCCCCCTGGCTTGATGTTTTACCTCTCCCAGACTTAAACAGGGCCAGCTACCCATTCATAGCTGGTCAGACCGCAGGCCACACTCACAGTTTTGTGAGTGAACTTAACGTTTTCTCTTACTTATGGATTCTATTAGTATTATGAACACTTGATGTACATGAATATATGATAACATGTTTTTGATATTAACCATGGAATCTGTTTGCTCATTCGTTATGTTGTCTATTTTTTATTCTATAAAATGCACAAAAAAAACAATACATTTTAAAAGGTGTCATGATTAAGGCTCAAAACCTATGTTGTCCGATTGGAAGGCGTGAGTTGTACATCAGTACCAGCAGGCACAATCAGTCAGAGCAGACTCTCTACAACTGTGTTGTCCATCAAAAAACAAGGATTCCAAATGACCTTCTTCATCGCTCTTGGCCAGCTCACTGTTTAGAACTGACCTTGAAGTCTGGCTTTCTCTTCTGTCTGCTTCTTCTCCCTTAACTCCGTAAAAAGCCATTTGGGTATCACACTAAAGGACTATTCATCAGATTCCTCTGGCTCTGTCAGCTGTGTGCCAAAGCCGAGGTTTCTGCAAATGGTGTCTCTGTCCATCCCGCAATGTTTTCAGTCCATCGGTTTCTCTGTTTTCCCTCCGTCTGCCTCCCTCACCAGTTCCACAGAGGTCTGATTCAGCAAGGCCAGTGGATCTTGTTACATGGCCATACCAACGTAGTTTTCTTTTCTTAACTGATGTCTGTAGATCTTCATATAGTCCATTGTGCTGCTTGATGGTTTGGTGCACTTGTTCATTGGTGACATGATCAGTGTGCCTGATGTTTAGTATCTTGCAATAACACCTCATTTCCATGGCTTGGATTCGTCTTTCGAAATCCGCTGTGAGGATCCATGTCACATATACACACGGAGATGGGATTTACTATCACAAAACATGGATTACTTTGTGCGATAAAAATGACAGTATCCATGCCGTTCAGTCATCCTTTGACAAATAGAGACAGGACAAGGTCACAGACGTGGGACGCAGGAGAGGGACAAAACTGATAAGTTGGCAGCGTGGCCCTGTTTGGATGGACACAGGCGTGTGAGCATGAAAGACTACCACCCAGATAAAGTGAGACGTCAGCTTAGTGCAGGACCCCTGCGTGTCTTGGCCAATACTTTTTGAACTGCTGGTGTCTGGCAAACATATTTGATGGCTTATGTCTCCATCCCTTAAAGTGGTCACAGTCATCACTCTGTTTTTATATTCTTGTGGTGTTAGTAGCAATAGTGGTGATGGTGATGATGATAATGATGGTGGTGGTGATGGTGATGATGTTGATGATCATGATGATCCTGATGATGGTGATGGGATGGTGATGATGATGATGATAAAAAAAGGATATGCATCAAGCATAGAAATTCAGGGGAAATCTGAACATTTTGGAAACATAAAAGGATGCTTCTAGCATAGAAATTCTGGCGTATTAAGAGTTCGTGCTCTAGCACTATTTGCTATAGAAAGACCTTCATCGCCAAACAACATTCCTAGAGGCAAGATGGTACTGTGTCGTGTCCCTTTGTATTTCTCACTATCAGCAGTCCGGTCTGGCAGAAAGAATAGAGAAGAAACGGATAGGCCTTTACGTTAAGAAACACTCCGGGCGCACGAGACTTGCACGCGATCACGAGACAGATTGTGAAGTAGACCTCATTGACAGCGATGTGCCAGAAAAATAGAATGGTCGACAGTAACACTACAGGGGTACACACCCAGCCCAGATCTGTTACTGACAGCAGTTTTTCTCGTTACTTTCTTTGTCTGTTTCCTTGTTTGTTGGCTGACTCATAACTGTCCCGAGAAGCGTTGGTGCCTGGTTGATATTTCTGGAGCGGACCAGTCGCCGTGGTGTAGTGGTTAACGCAACGGACTATTGACCAAAAGGTTGTGGATTCGAATCCCCATCAGTACCTTAAAAAATCATTGTGGGATTTTTCGGCTCTGACCGGCTCCTAGCCAGAGTTGGGTGTGGTATGGGCTCATTGGGAAGACTGGGACCACACGGTCGAGTCTCATCCACTCCACGGATGCGTCATTGAGGGTGTTGCTCAAATGTTCTGACCAGCACCGCAGGTGTCTGTATCTCTCGGGCCTGGTTGGAGCCAAGATATATTATGATAGTAAGCGTATCGTACAGCCCTGTGACGCAGTCTCAATCCTTGAGGAACTCCATAGCATCATGATTATCATCTTCATCGACATCATCATCATCATCGCATTGTAAAAAAAAAATTGTGCCAGCTTCTGTGGCCATTAAGGTGCCGCAAGAAATGTGACGAAAAAAAGGGGGTGAGCGCAAAGGTAACCTCCCTGGGTGCGATGATCCTAAAAATAATATATATATTTCTAGAGCGGAACTCTTACAAAGCTGACTGACGCATGATTCCTGCCACCACATCAGATTTAACTTGCTCATTGGAGGAAACTGTTTTTCAACAGACACAGCTCCTAAGTACATAACCAGTAAAACGTCGTCATCCCTGTTTGTGAAATGGATAGGAAATAAGGACGTGGATATTTCCTTGGATCTGACCCCATCCTTTCTTATGAAGGTAGTCCCAGTTTCTCGCTGCTTTACCTTCTGCAAGTGGAGTGGATGGCATACTCGTTAAAGCGCCTGTCTAAGATATGAGAAACCTGGGTTTGAACCGACAAGTGATCGAACAGACCTCTCTCTCTCGACCTCTCTCTCTCGACCTCTCTTTCTTTTTCTCTCTCTCTCTCTGTCTTTCTCTCTCTTGTCTGTCTCTCTCTCTCACTCACTCACAAACACGCTCGCGTGCACACACACACACACACACACACATTCACACACACACTCACACACACACACACACTCACACACACACACTCACACACACTCAGACACACACACACACACACACACACACACACACACACACACACACACACACACACACACACACACACACACACACACACACACACCTCACGAGATCTTAAATGATGTTTTTACTGTAAATACCAGTCTTTCGGATCAGACGATAAAACGAGGTCTAATGCGCAGCACGCGCTCAGTGCATGTTAAAGAACCTAACAGCAACAAAAGGTTGTACCTGGCAAAATTATTGACCAAAATACACTTTGATAAGTAAATAGAAATACAGGTAAATAGAGAAAAGAGCATATGTAGCGCGCCACTGTGGCGATAGGTTCTTTTCAGGGAGACGGTGGCAAATTTCACGTGGTACATTCATTGCAACGAATGTGAAGACAGTCAGGTAACCATTCACATCTGACTGGACAGTGTGCACACGTACAGCCCGGTAACAAGCGGTTATCACGTGGGTAATTGGCGGACTTACAATGGAAAGGTACAGAGTTCAATCAGCGTAGACACCTCTACCTGGTGGGTAAAAGGGTGGACATTTTTCCCACCTCTACCTGGTGGGTAAAAAGATGGACATTTTCCCCACCTCCCTGACAACGCTTTACCGCTCTTTGTATGCATACCCTTGGAGAATATCAACTATGGACGCAAAAGATCATGTAAGGTATGTCAGTGGCTGAGTTACGGAAACATGAAAACACCCAACATGGACGCTCACCAAAAATGCAGACTGTGCAACAACAGTGGAGTGTGGTCAGCTCGT
>CM060313.1:48237055-48317055 GCA_030674185.1 Monoplex corrugatus
TAACTTTTTGCTTTGCTAATATGGCTGACAATGCAGGATGCCAGTGGACGGGATGCGGGAGTCAAAGGGTTAAAGAAACGTACAAATGAAAGGCTGGTTTGGTACAGAGGTAGAGTTTCCGCCCTTCAACCCGTCTTATGGAGTGTGACCCTGAATAATGTGGTCCCCAGTCCGCATGTTTTACTGGGGTGAAGAAGATAAAGCAGTAATGGACAAGAGGCGGATAGATCCCTTCTAATGCCAGCCGTGAGAATAGTTGCTCTGTACCACATCACTCCCCTACGTCCTCAGGGTTATGGGACAGCCTTCACCTTTACCCACCAGTGAACTGAGAGTTTACCCTCAGTTGGGACATGAGGATGATAGTAAATAACCGAAAACCCAACGATATCAACATATGACATTAAATAGAAAGAATTTACCACATCCCAACAGGAGAGCAATGTGAAAGTATCTTGCGATAAGAAACTCAAATGTTCAGAATGTGTTTCACAAGCTAACAAAAGTACATGCATACACGGGCGGGAAAAAGGATATCAAGGTGGCGCCGTCCTCTGGCGATATAAATTCCGTGGAGAGCAACCCCCATCATGCACCGGAAAATCTCTGTTGTATCGTCTCACCACCCCCACCACCCCGCTCCGTCCTGCACACACACACACACACACACACACACACACACACACACATACATACCACCTCTACCCTCTCTCCACGGGGAAAGGAGAGACAGACAGACAGACAGACAAACAGACAGAGACAGACAGAGAAGAGAGACAGAGAGAGACAGACAGAGAGACAGACAGACAGACAGAGAGACAGACAGACAGAGAGACAGACAGACAGACAGACAGAGAACCCAATCCGTCATGTACAGCGTAGTTCACAGTCGCAGCATTACGATGTCATTGACTACTTTCAGCAGCAGCAGGACGGCCAAACTGGTACCACTGTGCTCACGAAGACCCAGCAGGGCAAACCCCTACACGGCGGTAGCCACAGACACGTCCCGATAAATTGAAAGCTTCCTTAACTACCTCATGAATCAGACTTAGACTGTTACTCGTCGTCTGTCTGTCTGTCTATCTGTCTGTCTCTCTCTCTCTCTTCTCTCTCTCTCTCTTTTCTTCTCTTTCTCTCTCTCTTCTCTGTCTCTGTCTCTTGTCTGTCTGGCTGGCTGGCTCTCTCTCTCTCTCTCTCTCTCTCTCTCTCTCTCTCTCTCTCTCTCTCTCTCTCTCTCTCTCTCTCTCTCTCTCTCTCTCTGAGCATCTTTGCTCGATGTGTGAATAGTTTCATTCCTGCGTCAGTTTTACCTTCTGGCCGTTTGCGACACTTGTCTTCCTACATTTTTTCTGGGTGTGATTGTTTTACATAGGCCTTTGAAACTGTTTGAATATTTCCCATTGTTTTGGATTTTTCTAGGTGAAGTTGTTTTACATAGGCCTTTGAAACTTTGAATATTTTCCTGTTTTACATAGGCCTTTGAAACTTTGAACATTTTCCTGTTTTACATAGGCCTTTGAAACAGTTTGAATATTTTCCCATTGTTTTGGAGTCTTCTAGGTGTGATTATTTTATATAGGCCTTTGGAACTTTGAATATTTTCCCATTGTTTTGTCCGTTTGAGTCTGTCAGCTGACATACGTGCTGAGTGGATTCCTCTGTCTGTCATATACGTGGCTTTCCGTCAACGTGACTTTTGTAATATCAACCGTCTCTTCAAGTGGATTTTTCGGTCGGGTGTTCATATGCTCTGAAATATGCTTTTATTTTTTCTGTTATATGTCTTGACTGCATTGATGGAAGGTTAAGCAGATACCGTACAGTCTCCTTGGTGTTGTGTATGTGGTTCCGAGGATCACTCTCACTGTTTGTCTGGAACGATCTGCATTTTTCTCTCCGCCGGCTTCTCTTGAAGTGGATTTTTCGGGTGTTCAGCTGCTCTGAAATATGCTTTTATTTTTTTTGTGTTATATGTCTGGATTAAAGGTTGGAGGGAAAATGATAAACAACATTCGATACGCAGATGACAACGTGCTAACTGCAGAAAGTGAAAGGGACCTACAAAACCTTGTGAATATACTAGAAAGAGAGAGCAAAGGTAAGGGGCTGGAACTAAACAGCAGGAAGACTGAAGTCATGGTGATCAGTAAAAGACATGAAATCCCCTCATGCAAAATAACAGCAAATGGCACAACCTTGACACAGGTTGATAAATTCAAATACCTGGGAACGATCATTTCATCAGACGGCAGATGCACATCAGAAATAGCCGGCAGAATCGGCCAAGCCGAAACAGCATTCAAGAAGATGACAAGCATTCTTACCAACAAATGCTTATCAATTAACATCAGGAAGAGAGTTCTTGAATGTTATATAGAACCAATACCAGCCGATGTGCATGTATTTTTTCCGTGGACAATCTCCCCAATTCGTCTGTACATACTCTGAGGATCCGTTTTGTGTCGGTCCTCCATCTCTTTGCACTTTGATTTCAGCCAAGCTTCCCTAGCTTCATTGCACCTATTCCTGATGTCCTTGTTTATCTTCCTGTAGATCTCCTCATTTCTCTTTGCCTTCCTCTTTTCCTCCATCAAGCCCAAAATCTCATTAGTCATCCAGTTCTTTTTTGCTTTTCTATCTGCTTTAGGGATTTCCCCACAAGCTTCACCTATCGAACTCCTCAACTTTGTCCATTGTTCCCCACTGTCACCAGCGTCTTCCAGAGCACTGAATTTGTTTTGAACATGTACATTAAAAAATTTTACGTATCACTTCATCTGTCTTTAAGAGTCCAAGGTCTGATTTGATGTTGTTTTTGGTCTGTTTCCTTTTCCTCAATCCCAATCTAAATCTTCCCACTACAGGATTGTGGTCAGTATTGCAGTCTGCGCCTGGCAGTGTTTTTGCCGACAGCAAAGAATTTCTAAATCTCTTGTCGATCCGGATGCAGTCAATCTGACCTTTGGCATTATCTCCTGGACTCATCCAAGTCCATTCTCTTCCATTAGGCCGCTCAAACCAGGTGTTTCCTACTATGAACTCATTCATCTGTGCCCATTCTACAAGTTTCTCACCCCTTTCATTTTGCGTACCAAGGCCATGAGGTCCAACTATATCCTTCACCCTATCCTGTCCCACTTTAGCATTAAAATCTCCCATTATTACAGTAACTTCTTGTGATTTACATTGGACTTTAGCCATCTCTTTTACTTCGTAGAAGTTGTCGATGTCTTCCTGAGTACTTGCGGATGTTGGTGCATACACCTGAATGATGTTGATATCAAATGGTTTGCCTCCCATCTTGACCAGCAAAACTCTGTCGGACACAGCCCAGTATCCCTTAACTGCTTTTGATTTGTCTTTGTCCATCATGATGCCTACTCCTCTTTCATGTGAGTCACTCACATGTACACCGTAGACAACAGAAATGAGGCAAATAGTAAAACATCGACTGAGTCATTTGAAAAAGAGCATCGGGTACTTGCAGAACAGGCAACTCAGGACCACTGCCATCAGCGAAGTCTACACCTCACAGAGACAGAAGTGCCTCTGCAAACACCAGTCTTTTAAAACTGACAGATATCAAAGCTGATAACACTCCTCCGTAATGATAATAATCCTCCCGTGTTGATCGACAACCTTTGTATCGGTTGAAAGTGCCCATAGAAGTGGCCTTTAAAAAGATATATAGTCCTACAATCAGTTCCAAGGTACTAAAGATGCACGTTTTTCTTTCGTTGATAGCTGTTTGTTTGTTGTTTGTTTCTTTGTTTGTTTTGTTTTTTCATGCTTTCCGATTTTTTTCGATTGTGTATATGCTCGTTGTTTTGCCCTCTCTCTCTCTCTCTCTGTCTCTGTCTCTCTGTGTCTGTCTTTGTCTTTTTCTCTGTCTCTGTTTCTCTCTCTCTCTCTCTCTCTCTGCCTCTGTCTCTCTCTCTCTCTCTCGCCTCTGTCTCTCTCTCTCTCTGTCTCTGTCTCCCTCTCTTTCTCTCTCTCTCTCTCTGTCTCTCTCTGTCTCTCTCTCTCTGTTTCTCTCTCTCTGTCTCGTTCTCTCATTCTCTGTCCTTCTCTCTCTCTCTCTCTTCTCTCTCTCTCTCTCTCTCTCTCTCTCTTCTTCTTCTTCTTCTTCTTCTTCTTCTTCTTCTTCTTCTTCTTCTTCTTCTTCTTCTTCTTCTTCTTCTTCTTCTTCTTCTTCTTCTTCTTCTTCTTCTTCTTCTTTCTTCTTCTTCTTCTTTTTCTTCTGTTACGAATATTTTATGAATGAATGTGCTTCAAAAGTTTTTAATTGGTTACTAAATGCACATGCACGTACACACACTCACACACAGACACGCATATACATACATACATACACACATACATACATACATACATACATACAGACATACATACATACATACATACATACATACATGCATACATACATTCATACATACATGCATACATGCATACATACATGCATGCATACATACATACATACATACATACATACATACATACATACATACATACATACATACATACATACATACATACATAAATACATACATACGTACATACATACAAACATTTATTGTAGAGAAACAGGCATCAGAATCTAGCAACTTTAAGGAACCGAAACAAATAAGCAGAGAGACAAATTAAAGCAAAAGGGGACAGCATATAAAACTGAATGATTGATCACACGGGTTAAACATCAGTTACAGACTTGGAGCAGGCTGACTTTGTACAGGAAATGTGGTCCCCAGTGAAAACAGATTTAGACACACGTGTATCATCATTCATCATTTGAATCCCGTAGGGAAGGTGGTCGATGGAGGAGGCTGACAGGACGCTGCAGCAGACGGCATCCTCCATCTCTGTCCCCCGGGATGAGGGAGGGGGAGGGGATGTGGCAGCGAGCAGGTCAGGCGTGCTGAGTTTGCTCCCTTCTTTGACATTTGTCGCCCGGTTTGGTGGTGATCCTGTGTGGTCTTCTTGTGTTTCGTTACTCGGATGGGAAGGGTTTGGGTTGGGTTTTCTTTTAGGTCACACGCCACGCCAAATGATGGCCGCATTCCGTCGAGGAAAGCGCGTCGCCACAGTACGGTGCCACCGATTTTTCTGTATGTATGTATATCTGTTTACCTATAAAAGTGGACTTTTTTTTCACAAAATGTTTGTCACGAACAACTCTTCTGTTGTCGTGGATCTTTAACCTGCGCTCAGTGCATGATGCTCACAGAACCTCTGTTTAGCGTCTCATCTGAAAGACTTACGGCCAGACCATCTGTCAAGGTGTAGTGGGGTGGAAGGGGGAGGGGAGAAGAATCCCTGTCGGACCTGGGGGAAATGAAGTCCGGGATTCTGGCATCTTTAGCGAATGTTCTGCTCGCCAAACTGCACATTTCACTGGTCGACCTCCGGCGACAAAACGACGAGTGTGACGCGTGGATGGGCTCTCCCGGTGACCGGACGATTGGTCCTTTGATGACCTGGTGTGGTACTGTATGTGGAATACAGGACCAATCCTTGTGGCGACACTTTCTTCCACAGGTGCTGCACGGTGAAGGGTCCTGCCGTCTTGGGTTCTGCTTCTGTTTGTCTGTTTCCTGTTGACCCTTTGACTCCCGCACCCTATCCACCAACTGCAAAAACTTAACCTCTTTGATTTCCACACCCTATCCACCAACTGCAAAAACTTAACCCTTTGACTCCCGCATCCTATCTACCAACTGCAAAAACTTAACCCTTTGATTTCCTCACCCTATCCACCAACTGCAAAACCTTAACCCTTTGACTCCTGCACCATATCCACCAACTGCAGAAACTTAACCTTTCTACTCCTGCACCGTATCCACCAACTGCAAAAAATTTAACCTTTTGATTCCCGCACCCTATCCACAAACTGCAAAACTTTCACCCTTTAATTCCATCAACTGCAAAAACATAACCTTTTGATTCTCTCACCCTATGAACCAACTTCCTGCAGGAAGCTGGATGATAGGGTGAAGGAGTCAAAAGGTTCAGTTTTTGCTTCGCTAACATGATTGACGATGGCGGATGCTGGTGGACAGGGTGCGGGAGTCAAAGGGTTAAATAGCAGCTGTGCTGCGCTGTTCAAACGTGATTATGTCTACTGCTGTTCCAGCTTATTCTGTTGTGGGTGGTATCTTCCCAGTGGGTGGTGTTGATGCCACGGCTGATGAGGTTGGCCCTCAGAGTATTTTTTACATCGCTTTAGCTGTCTTCCCTGGTCATGGTGTCCTTGCTTCAGCTGTCCATACACAAGCGTCTTTGGGGTGCGATTGTCTTCCATACAGACAACGTGTCCTGTCCAGTGAAGCTGACACTCGTTCATTGGTGATGTTGTCAGTGTATCTGTACTCCCCTGCCCGACCTCTCCCTTGTGATTCCGATACTGTTCGTTTACATATTCCTCCTTACAGATGTTCTGTGTCTGGTCCATACAACTAGAACGAGCTTCCCGTGTCTCTTCGGCAGTGACATACTCTGTCTCTCTTCAAGTCTGACTAACTTGGAAACAGCTTTTTGTCCAGCATGATTTCCCTCTTCAAGGTGACTAACTTGGAAACAGCTTTTTGTCCAGCATGATTTCCCTCTTCAAGGTGACTAACTTGGAAACATAGCTTTTTGTCCAGCATGATTTCCCTCTTCAAGGTGACTAACTTGGAAACATAGCTTTTTGTCCAGCATGATTTCCCTCTTCAAGGTGACTAACTTGGAAACATAGCTTTTTGTCCAGCATGATTTCCCTCTTCAAGGTGACTAACTTGGAAACATAGCTTTTTGTCCGGCATGATTTCCCTCTTCAAGTGTGACTAACTTGGAAACATAGCTTTTTGTCCAGCATGATTTCCCTCTTCAAGGTGACTAACTTGGAAACATAGCTTTTTGTCCAGCATGATTTCCCTCTTCAAGTGTGACTAACTTGGAAACATAGCTTTTTGTCGATCCAGCATGATTTCCCTCTTCAAGGTGACTAACTTGGAAACATAGCTTTTTGTCCAGCATGATTTCCCTCTTCAAGTGTGACTAACTTGGAAACATAGCTTTTTGTTGATCCAGCATGATTTCCCTCTTCAAGTGTGACTAACTTGGAAACATAGCTTTTTGTCGATCCAGCATGATTTCCCTCTTCAAGTGCCCACCCCTTTCGTCCCGCTCCTGTCCTGTGTTCCCCCTGCCGGTGTGCGTGTTCTTTGTGCCCATGAGTTCTGCATTGTAAGTGAATGCTTTGGTGACCGATGAGACAGTCCGATTTGATTTGGATATCAACATTTTGCCTCTTAAAAATGTTGTTGTTGTTGTTGTTGTTGTCATATGTTTACTATTTTGCGATAACATTATTTTCCTTTCCATAGCATGGGTTCGTCTTTGCAAATCCACTGTGATGGTTTGTGTCTTGTATGCATACAGGAAGGTGGAATATACTAGTGCACATAAGAGTCTCATCTTGTTTCATGGAGATGTTCTTGTCCGTCCATGCAGGTTTCAGCCCTGATATGGCTCTGCGCAGTCGGCTGGGTTTTGAACAACAGTAAAAAATGGACAGTGCTGATGTTGTCTGTGCTGCACGCGAGAGGATTTCTGGTTTGGATCCCTCAATGCTTAGGATTACACTTGGAGACAGGCCTGAATTAAGTTCAGGCATCACCAGGTTACTGAGCTTACATTGATAATGGGAATATCCATTTGTCAGTCTGTCTTTCTGTCTCTCAGTCTGTCTGTCCGTGTCGGTGTTTCTGTCTGCTGTGGCGGAGAACGGGAGAACATAAATGAAAGACTGACGAAATGAAGATTCTTAACACACATTTCACTCACTAAGAAAAAGACCTTCCATGGAAACGTAACCCCAATTAGCCCTATACTGCCATATTCTTCCATCAGCTCACCTCGCTGTAATTACAAAGCTTGGGTATGGCGCACCATTCGCTTGCTCCTTGGGTAAAACCCGAAATTTATCTCTTTTTTATACCCCCATCTTTCCTGCGATTAATTTGAACGTTGATTTTTACGGATGATTGTACTCAGTGTTTATGTTGATCACTTTGGTTGCCGTTAAGCTTAACGATCAAAGGAAAAATTAAAATGAACTGTCTTGCATATGCGCGTATTCTGATTTGGGGTGAGTTTGCTGAAAGGCATGAAGCATAAATTTACTGTATCCAAAAATACAGTAACACTTACGGTTTCCTAGCAGCAGAAGAAGGTAGTATAAAGCTGAGGATTTTCACCAGAATAAAGCTTTTCCTTGTTTTAATAAAGTCAGGCGTGAAAACAGTTCAGAAGGAGACAAATTGAAGCTGAGGATTTGAACTGGAATAAAACTGTTCCCTGGTGAAATAAAGTCAGAAAACGATTCTTCAGGAGTAGAAACGAACCGGACAAACACAAAAAAATAGAATTAGAACTCATGTTTGATACATTAAAACAAGACAGGTGAAGCATATACAAAAGACAAAGTATAGATACACAACACATCAACAACAAAAAGTAGACAACTCCTTATACGTGGCTCAAACAAGAGAAAATGGCAGACATAAATTACATCGGAATTAACACAGTTCATGCCTTTCGTGACAACATCAAAATCTTTTGAGTGTTCAGTTTTGGCACAACAGTAAAATTATTTTCTTCTTTGCCTTGTCGTCCATTGTTCGTGAGGCGTAACAAAGTAATCCTTGGAAAACCTCTGTAGTCAGGTATAGCATTCTTCACAACTGCTCAGAAGTAGCTGGGAGCTCCATGACAATGTGATTGTACAGAACATTGGTGAAATAAGTGTATGTACCGAGTGGCTGCTTGTGTTTTCATTCATATCCGGTTCTTCTTCTTCTCTTTCTTCTTCTTCTTCTTCTTCTCTTCTTCTTCTTCTCCTTTCCTTCTTCTCCTTCTTCTTCTTCTTCTTCTTCTCTTCTTCTTCTTCTTCTTCTTCTTCTTCTCTTTCTTCTTCTTCTCTCTTCTTCTTCTTTTTCTTCTTCTCCTTCTCCTTCTTCTTCTTTTCTTCTTTCTTCTTCTTCTTTCTTCTTCTTTCTTCTTCTTCTTTTCTTTTCTTCTTCTTCTTCTTCTTCTTCTTCTTCTTCTCATTATTATCATTATCGTTAGTATCGTCATCATATCATCATCATTGTCATTATTAGTATTATTATTATAATCATTGTTATTATTATTATCATCGTCATCATCATTATTATTATTTAGTAATAGTAATAGTATCATCATCATGATCATCATCACTATCTTCATCTCAGCATCCTGTGTTGTGTGTGTATGCGTGTGCGTGCGTGCGTGCGTGCGTGCGTGCGTGCGTGTGTGTGTGTGTGTGTGTGTGTGTGTGTGTGTGTGTGGTGATCTCTTCCTGCAAAGTGCAACGAGCATACTTTTGACATGGACTGTTTTGGCTATATAAGTGAAAGTAGTATATTATGTTATGTCACAGTTATCGATTGAGTAAACCACCTTTGGTGTTTAGTGTCAGTTTGCCACATCCCACAATGTCATTTCGCCACTTACCATTTTCAAGGAATTCGTTGACTTCGTAAATTTCCCAAAGACTTTGCCTGTGCGTAGGGTTTATGCATATGCCATGGTTACATTAAATTGTGTGTGCGAATGTGTGCGCGCACGTGCGTGTGTGTATGTGTATATATTTGCGTTTGATATTTTCTGAAATGAACACAAATGACATACAATCTTTCAAAGAATATACTCTCCGATGTATGTGTATGTGGCGAAATGGGACATCAGTAATGTTGCATTTTAGTGTGGCGAAATGGGAAGTGACGAAATGGGAAATGGCGAAATGGGAAGTTGGCGAAATGGGAAGTGACGACATGGGAAGTGGGGAAATGGGAAGTGATAAAAATGGGAAATGGCAAAATGGGAAATGGCAAAATGATGCAGTGGGAAGTGGCGAAATGGGAAATGGTGAAATAGGAAATGGGAAGTGGTGAAATGGGAAATAACGACATGGGATATGGAGAAATGGGAAGAAGTGAAATGGAATATGGCGAAATGGGAAGTGACAAAACGGGAAATGACGAAATGGAAAGTGACAAAATGGCGAAATGGGAAGTGACAAAATGGAAAATGCGAAATGGGAATTTGCGAATGGGAATGCCCCTGCAGTGATGAGTTGGGGAAAAGGGTTAGCTATGGGTTGGTCACTGACACAGGTCATAACCCCAACATCAGAACTGAACTGATCGCTGACTGGAGATTTACGACCTAAATGTTGTCAAGCGAGAAAGTCAGGAAGAAGTGATAGATGCTTGACGATAGACGTGATGAAGTGGTCAGTGCAGTGGGGTTTGTTCAAGAGGGATCCATTGCGCTTGGACAGCTCCACACGCGCTTCAAACAAATCTGCCAGCGATTATCTGACAGACTCCCTGAGCCTGCGCAAAAGTATGTGCACTGCAAAGGTTTTGAAATAGGGAGAAGAGGTGGACCATCTATGAAACACTGAGCTGACCACCAGAATCATGGAAACATTAATATGTGCATGATGGAAACATTAAGATGGGCATGATGGAAACATCAATATGGGCATGATGGAAACATTAAGATGGGCATGATGGAAATATCAAGATGGGCATGATGGAAACATTAAGATGGGCATGATGGAAACATTAAGATGGGCATGATGGAAACATTAAGATGGGCATGATGGAAACATTAAGATGGGCATGATGGAAATATCAAGATGGGCATGATGGAAACATTAAGATGGGCATGATGGAAACATTAAGATGGGCATGATGGAAACATCAAGATGGGCATGATGGAAACATTAAGATTGGCATGATGGAAACATCAATATGGGCATGATGGAAACATCAAGATGGGCATGATGGAAACATCAAGATGGGCATGGTGGAAACATTAAGATGGGCATGATGGAAACATCAAGATGGGCATGGTGGAAGCATTAAGATGGGCATGATGGAAACATTAATATGGGCATGATGGAAACATCATGATGGGCATGATGGAAAATCAAGATGGGCATGGTGGAAACATCAAGATGGGCATGATGGAAACATTAAGATGGGCATGATGGAAACATCAAGATGGGCATGATGGAAACATCAATATGGGCATAATGGAAACATTAAGATGGGCATGATGGAAACATCAAGATGGGCATGATGGAAACATCAAAATGGGCATGATGGAAACATTAATATGGGCATGATGGAAACATTAAGATGGGCATGATGGAAACATTAAGATGGGCATGATGGAAACATTAAGATGGGCATGATGGAAACATTAATATGGGCATAATGGAAACATTAAGATGGGCATGATGGAAACATCAAGATGGGCATGATGGAAACATCAAGATGGGCATGATGGAAACATTAATATGGGCATGATGGAAACATTAAGATGGGCATGATGGAAACATTAAGGTGGGCATGATGGAAACATTAAGATGGGCATGATGGAAACATTAGGATGGGCATGGAAACATTAAGATGGGCATGATGGAAACATTAAGATGGGCATGATGGAAACATTAAGATGGGCATGATGGAAACATCAAGATGGGCATGATGGAAACATCAAGATAGGCATGATGGAAACATTAATATGGGCATGATGGAAACATTAATATGGGCATGATGGAAACATCAAGATGGGCATGATGGAAACATCAAGATGGGCATGGAAACATTAATATGGGCATGATGGAAACATTAAGATGGGCATGATGGAAACATCAAGATGGGCATGGTGGAAACATCAAGATGGGCATGGTGGAAACATCAAGATGGGCATGATGGAAACGTTAAGGTGGGCATGATGGAAACGTTAAGGTGGGCATGATGGAAACATTAAGATGGGCATGATGGAAACATTAAGGTGGGCATGATGGAAACATTAAGATGGGCATGATGGAAACATCAAGATGGGCATAGTGGAAACATCAAGATGGGCATGATGGAAACATTAAGATGGGCATGATGGAAACATTAAGATGGGCATAATGGAAACATTAAGATGGGCATGATGGAAACATCAAGATGGGCATGATGGAAACATCAAGATGGGCATGATGGAAACATTAATATGGGCATGATGGAAACATTAAGATGGGCATGATGGAAACATTAAGGTGGGCATGATGGAAACATTAAGATGGGCATGATGGAAACATTAGGATGGGCATGGAAACATTAAGATGGGCATGATGGAAACATTAAGATGGGCATGATGGAAACATCAAGATGGGCATGATGGAAACATCAAGATGCATGAGGAACATAGATAGGCATGATGGAAACATTAATATGGGCATGATGGAAACATTAATATGGGCATGATGGAAACATCAAGATGGGCATGATGGAAACATCAAGATGGGCATGGAAACATTAATATGGGCATGATGGAAACATTAAGATGGGCATGATGGAAACATCAAGATGGGCATGGTGGAAACATCAAGATGGGCATGATGGAAACATTAAGATGGGCATGATGGAAACGTTAAGGTGGGCATGATGGAAACGTTAAGGTGGGCATGATGGAAACATTAAGGTGGGCATGATGGAAACATTAAGGTGGGCATGATGGAAACATTAAGATGGGCATGATGGAAACATCAAGATGGGCATAGTGGAAACATCAAGATGGGCATGATGGAAACATTAAGATGGGCATGATGGAAACATTAAGATGGGCATGATGGAAACATTAAGATGGGCATGATGGAAACATTAAGATGAGCATGATGGAAACATTAAGATGGGCATGATGGAAACGTTAAGGTGGGCATGATGGAAACATTAAGATGGGCATGATGGAAACATTAAGATGGGCATGATGGAAACATTAAGATGGGCATGATGGAAACATTAGGATGGGCATGGAAACATTAAGATGGGCATGATGGAAACATTAAGATGGGCATGATGGAAACATTAGATGGGCATGATGGAAACATTAAGATAGGCAGTAAACAGGCCAGTTTTTAATGTTGTGGGCTGGGATTGTACTTTAGATGCCAGATATTGAGTGAATATTGACTACTAACGGGTAGTTCATGGGGTCAAATCTCCATCAATCAAAAAAAAAAAAAAATAAGGCTGTGGAGCTTTCTGGCTGTGACCAGCTCTTAGCAGAATTGAGCGTTCGATGGGCTTATCAGGAAAACTGTTTACTTCAGTTGAATTGAATTTGAATGGAATTCAGTTGTTATTTCCAAGTGTGGCTCAGTAAAGGAGTCGTGATTTGATCTGATATGATTTTAATTGAACAAGATCACATGGTCAGATCTAGTGGGGTTTTTCCCCTGTCTCATTTTCTGCACTGTTTTTTGTGTCACCAATCTCACGCCAGTCATCTTAGTTTGCCAACACCCATCCAACCTACTGAAATTGAAGTCACCACAAGAGCAATGCATGAAGGGCCACATAATCTGGGACAGCACATATCGAGTCACATCCGCTTTTATGCCGTTAAGGGTGTCAGGGTTCCGGCACAGAAAATCACCGGGCGGTTGACATATTTAAGGGAGAAGAGTGGCACAATGGTTCAGACGTTCGCCTGCTTATAACTAAACTCGAGGTCCTAGGGTTCGTTCCCCGCAGAGGCCTCGACTTTTCAGTTTGACCGGAAAATTGAACTGAACGTCTAGTCCTTCGGGAGGGGACGAAAAAACGAATTGGACCTGGTGTAAAACATTGGAGAGATCGGTTGATTTCCCAGGTCCCACCCGTTGAAGACCAATTAGCCTTCTTGCCTTTCTGAAGTCTTCGTAAAAAATGTGAATATGAATGTGAATTTGAATCGAGGGAGAGGGGATGGGCGCCGACCTCGTGGTACTGGCCCCCGGGAAAAGTTGAGGTCTCTGCCACCTTATTCCCTCTCGACCCCACAGTTACGGAACTATCTAGGTAGGACCTCAGGACCTGGCCAGCTCGTGGGTTTATGTGCAGGCTTAAGGCTTGTGCCGTGATCATTCTGGATCTTTTCCATCACATGGCACATGTGACGTTAGTGCATATGGAATTCACTCCAAGCGCGGAGACGTCATTCTTGAGAAATTGAGTAAGTCAGATTTTCTGACCAACACTGTATCTTTCAGACCTGGTTTAGCGTGGAGTAGGCCCTGTCACGCAGTCTCAATCCTAATTGCACCTCCATAGCATCATGATTATCTTTCCCCTCGCCATCGTTATGATAGAATTGTGAATTTTTTTCCACTTCCAGTGGCCATTGAGATGCCATAGAAAATTGGACATAAAGAAAAAAGAAGAAAACAGGTGAGTACGATACCTGAATGAGATTATCCTTAAAAATTATCCCAACAACTGTGTGTGGAAAAAAAATGATTAGGTTAAATTTGCCTGAGTGAGATCATCATTGAAAATAAATTGCACGCGTATTTATTGCCAAATTGCCTTACATTGTTTTTAGCCAGAAGGCCAGAATATGTTGGCGTATTGTTGTCTTGAGAGCAGGTGGCCGCTGTGCTTATTTCCACAGTTAAAAATCATACTTGACAGTTGTTAAAGGCAATTCAGTTTCATTCAATTTTTATCACTACGTGACGCGAGAAGGACGCCATACACGAATCCCTGTCAACATCAGCGCTGTGCCAAATCACGCGCCATTAGAGGCGGCCATATTTCCAAACATTAATTGATCAGCAGTTCGATATGGCCGCCACTTTAATGAGGTCGTAAGAGGGATGGGATGTAAGCGCGGAATAACGTCAGACCAGGCGGCGAAAGGGTAACAAGTGAGGGGGAGATAAGGAGGGTGGGTGGGATGAGGGTATCTGGGGGTTGTGATGGAGGACAGGTTAGGGCAGGGTGGGCGGGCAGGGGGCTGAGGAAAGAGGACGTTATCTGAGGTATGGGGACATGGTTGACAGATGACTTTTACTTACCGTCCCTGTGTCCGCTAGCGTTGGGTTCAACATACTCCTATAGTTTGTAGTTATTTATTCACCTACTTACTTCTTATTCACTTACTCACTCACTCGCTTGCTTGCTTATTCACTTGCTTCCTTCCTTCCTTCCTTATTTACTTACTTACTTACTTACTTACTTACTTATCTATCGATGATTAAGAAAATATTCGCTTCACCTAGTTGATGGACAGCTGAGCATTTGGGCATTCACTGGGGGGGGGGGGGGGGGGGGGGATCTGTCATGTAAGACGAGTTCATACAGAATAGCTGGTTGTGTTGTGATTCAGATCTTTAATTATTTGTTTATTTACTTTATATATATGTTCCTTTTTTGAAGGTGAGATGCACACATACGTATGTCATTTACATGTAACCAGGATTGTTCCAATGGTAGGCTGATGAAATACCGGTATGAAATGTGGGCTAGGTAAAACATAATCTAGGTAGGGCCTTCGGACCTGGCCAGCGCATGCTTAAGGCTCGTGCTATGATCACCATACACATGGCGCCTGTGACGTAAGTGCATATGGAATTCGTTCCGAGCGTGGAGACGTCATGTTGAGAAACTGAAACTGAGTTCCGAGCTCTGGGTTCTTCAGCCACAGCGTTCACATCGAAGACGGGTTGCAGTAAGACGATTGAACATTTTGCAGTTTCTTCAAGAAAGATTCACCGCGTCGGACAACTCCATATACGCTCCACCCAAATCTGCCAGCAATTATCTCACAGATTTCCTGAACCTGCGTAAAACTCTGTGCACTCGCAAAGTCTTGAAATGGGGAAAGGGAAGAGGTGATTAAGCTGACACCACAAGAATGATGGACACAGTAAAACGGGCAGTGAACAGGCCAGTTTTTAATGTTGCAGGCTGGGATTGAACTTGAAATATCATATCTTGAGTCCATGGCTCTGACAACTAGCCACCGTAAAGGTTAACATATATATATACATGTGTGTGTGTGTGTGTGTGTGTGTGTGTGTGTGTGTGTTGTGTGTGTGTGTGTGTGTGGTGCCTAAACCCCCTTCATGTATATGCGCATGTAGAATATCAAACATGCAGGCTAAAGATCCTGTAAATCATGTCAGTGTCTGGCTTATGGAAACATCCATGCAGACCCACCAAAGAAATAGTATACAGGCCATACAGCAACATGCCGCCTGCACAGTTTGAGGGAAAAAATCTGTACGCATCCGAGAAAAATCAGAATTCTGAGAGAAAAAAAGTTTTCACCCGGAACCACTAGAGCAGTAAAAGAAGGCACAGAAACACACGCGGTGCACAAGAATTACAGAGGAGAGAGGCAAGGTACATGTAGAACAAGCTGGGAACGATTGTCCAGGACAGTTTTAACCAAATAATGATGCCTCGAAGAACTCTGCTACAGCAGGGACTATAATGATTATTATGATAAATATTTATATGGTGTTAAATCTTGATATAAGAATTAATGATTATGATGATAAATATTTATAAGGTGTTAAATTTTGATATAAGAATTAATGATTATGATGATAACAAATATTTATAAGGTGTTAAATCTTGATATAAAAATTTAAATGAAAGTGCACGCCCTCTTCATTCGCGAAAACATTCACTCACAATGACAAAAACTTTAAGGTACAAAACACATGCATACTGGGAGCGGGAGGACAGGAGGGGAGTGGGACGAAGGTGTGGGTGTGTAAAGGGACAAATCACTGCTGGACAAAAAGGTATGTCGTTAATCAAGCTAGACTGAAGGCAGAGTGTGTGGCTGTCGATTAGGCAAGGATCATTCCAGTTGTTTGGACCAGACGAGAGAAAGAGCGGTGACCAGCTGTGGAACATTCGTATCGATAAATTTGTAAACAAGTAGCATCAGACGCAGAACGAACAGGTCGAGCAGGAGAGATACATTCGGGGGTGGTCTTAAAAATAAGTAGGTGCAGTCACCTGTCAACATCATGAGTTCAGTGGTTGCTGTCACAGCAGACGACACAACAGTTTCGGTTTCAGTTTATCAAGATGACGTCTCCGCGCTCGGAATGAGTTCCATATGCACTAAGGTCACAGGTGCCACGTGTATGGTGATCATGGCACAAGCCTTAAGCTTGCACATAACCCCCTGAGCTTGCCTGGTCCTGAGGCCCTACCTAGACTATGTTTTACTTAGTCTCTATTTTATACAGCCTACCAGCCTACCATTGGGATCATCTTGACAACAACTGTTCATCATTCACTTCACCCTTGACTTCTCTGTGCTACTTTGTAGACTTTGAACCGCTGATGTTGGTGATGTTGTTTACATAGGAGATGGATGGTCTGCCCAGATTTCTTTTCGCCTCAAATTTTTCATGTAAAACTGTCGACATTAGGGTTGTCTTGTTGCGGGTTACATGGTCGATGTATTTTGTTTATCTTTTGTTGATTTATGCCAACGGTTGACGCTGGACTATGAGCTCGCTCAAAATGCTTTCACTTGTTGTTTTATCTGTTCGTTTGACTCTTAAAACCTCCGCCTGTAGAACCACATCTCTGCCTCTTCAGCCCTATTTTCAACTGCTTGTCTGCGTGTCTAGGCTTCACAGCCATGCAGCATTACTGGCCAGATCAGCAGTTTTAGAATTTTGATTTTAAGTAGATGCAGTACTATTGATATATTTGTAACAGAACATATTGATTTTGTATGAAATTCTTTGAGAAACAGGCGATCAATGTGAAGAAACTGAGGCAAGGGAGTGACATGATCACGCCTCTTTAGGTAGATAGCGAAATAAAGAAAACTGGGAAAACAGTACTGTTGTCATTTAGGTCAATCCATGTAACGGACTTCTGCAACGTTGTCGTCGGTCATCAACCCCAATGTCATCAGTCATCAACCCCAGTGTCATCAGTCATCAACGCCAATCAGTCATCAATCCTAATGTCATCAGTCATCAACGCCAGTCATCAACCCCAGTGTCATCAGTCATCAACGCCAATCAGTCATCAACCCCAATGTCATCAGTCATCAACGCCAGTCATCAACCCCAATGTCATCAGTCATCAACGCCAGTCATCAACCCCAGTGTCATCAGTCATCAACGCTAATCAGTCATCAACCCCAATGTCATCAGTCATCATCCCCAGTGTCATCAGTCATCAACCCCAATGTCATCAGTCATCAACCCCAGTGTCATCAGTCATCAACTCCAGTGTCATCAATCATCATCCCCAGTGTCATCAGTCATAACCCCAATGTCATCAGTCATCAACCCCAATGTCATCAGTCATCAACCCCAATGTCATCAGTCATCAGCACCAGTGTCATCAGTCATCAACCCCAATGTCATCAGTCATCAACCCCAATGTCATCAGTCATCAGACAAAAAAAAGGCGGGGGGGGGGGGGGGGGGGGGGCGGGGGCCACTACCGTTCGTTGCGGTTTTTCTTTGAGTCAGAAGCTTGGAAAGGAAGTGGATTTTGCAAAGAGTGGTCCCGGGTTGTCACTGACACAGACTTGTGACCTCAATTTCAAAACTGAGTTGATCACTGAGTGGGGACTTGTGATCTTGATTTTGTGAGGGGAAAGAATAATCCACCAGTCACCTTAGTTCAGTGGATAGCACAACGGGCCACCGACGGGTAGATTGTGGGTTCAAATCCCCATCAGTCCTGTCACCATCATTCACAACCATTTCGGTCCCCAACCAACTCCAGAGTTGATTTAGAGTTTGGAGATTTGTTCAACAGGGAGTCATCGCGCTTTGCCTTCCTCCATGACTGTCTTTCTTTTTCTGTCTTTCTGTCCCTCCCTCCGGGTCTTTTTCTCCCCCCACCCTCTTTTTATCCCTCGTTCGCCCTCAAACTCTCCCTCCCTTCGTCTCTTTCTCTCCCTCACTCGCCCTCATCTTGTCCCTCCCTCCAGCTCTTTCTCTCTCCCGCCCTTTCTTCCTTTCCTTCGTCTGTCTTCCTCCCACCCTTTCGTCCTCACCCTCCCTCTCTTTCTTTCACTCCTTCTTCCCACCCTGTCCCTTCGTATTTCTGTCTCGTTTTCGCCCTATCTTTCACCCTTCCTCACTCTCTTCCCCCCCCCCTCCTCTCTCTCTCTCTTTCTCTCCCTCATCTCTCTCTCTCTTTCATCTCTCTTTCTCCCTGTCTCTCAGTCTCTGTCTGTCTCTCTCTCCCTCTCTCTCTCTCTCCCTCTCCCCTCTCCCTCGTCTCTCTCCTCCCTCTCCCCTCTCCCTCTCCCTCGTCTCTCTCTCTTTCATCTCTCTGTCTCTCTCTCTGTCTCTGTCTCTCTCTGTCTCTGTCTCTGTCTGTCTCTTGTCTGTCTCTCTCTCCCTCTCTCTCCTCTCTCTCTCTCTCTTCCCTCTCCCCCCCCCTCTCCTCTCTCTCTCTCTCCTTTCTCCTCATCTTGTCCCTTTGTCCCTTTCTTTCTTTCGCTCCCTCCTTTTCATCCCCCCTGCTTCTGTCTCTCAGGATGTCCATGTGCATGAAGCAAACGTTGATGGCGGTAATGCGACGTCAATGGAAACCCTATCAAGATGGAACTCCCTGCATCTCATATGCAACTCATTTTGCTGATATGCTTCGCCTGCTTGGAGAGGCCTGACCTTGCCTTCCCCTTCACACATCACACTCACACACACACACACACACACACACACACACACACCCCACACACACACACACACAGCTCACATGTTCACGCACGTGTATACACACATATGTTCACGCACGTGCACTCACACGAACACAAAAACACACACATACATACACACATGTTCACACACACACACACACACACACACACACACACACACACACACACACACACACACACACACAAAACACATGCATACACACATCCACACACACAGACATACACACACACATACATACACATACATACACACATACATACACACATACATACACACATGTTCACACACACACACACACACACACGTGCATACACACATACATACACCACACACACACTTCACACACACACGCGCGCGCGCGCGCGCACACACTCAGCCACACACAACACACACACAAACACACGCACTCACACACTCACTCACTCAAACACACACACACACACACACACACACACACGCACGCACGCACGCATACACACACACGCACGCACGCATACACACACACACACACGCACGCGCACGCACGCGCGCGCGCGCACGCGCGACAGAGAGAGAGAGAGGCTGAAATATTCCGCCTGCGTGGAAGTGCGTGACCGTGTGTTCCCCACCTTGCTTAAACCTCCGCCTGCCGTCGCCATCCCCTATCACAAACACACAAACAAAAATGCAAAAGATCCCGTCACATTCTTTATGCTCTGATGCTGGTGCTTGTCATTTTGTGCCTTTGACTTTTTCTGCTATTTTCTTTTGAAGATACATAGTCAAGCCATACTAATAATCTATTAGTGTCTGTCTTCTTCACTTGGCACCGTCTGTATTTGTGCAGGTTGAGAACATTGACCCGACTGTCTGTGCGTGAATAAACATACATACACACACACACACACACACACACACACACACACACACACACACACACACACACACACACACACACACACACACACACACACATCCGCTGCGCGCGCGCGCATGCAGTATAAGCACACACGCACCGCCTGCTTGTTTACTTTCTGTCTCTCTCACTATATCTCTGTCTGTCTCTCTCTCTCTCTCTCTCTCTCTCTCTCTCTCTCTCTCTCTCTCTCTTTTCACGTACACACACACACGCACTCCAAATTTTATTCAGATTCATCTCTTTTTGTCACAGTGGATTTACCATGTGAAGCTGGTATGTGTCGTGAGGGAATCAAAGGGTTAAGTGTTTTCTTTGCTAGTATGGTTCACAACGTAGGATGATGGTGGACAGTGTGCGGGAGTCGAAGAGTTAAGAAAATACCTGTGCCGGTCAGGCATACAGGTCAGCTGGAGTAACAAAGCAATAATAATGATGATGATGATGATGGTGCTGATGATGATGATGATTGTGATGGTGTTGGTGGTAGTGGTGGTGGTGATAAGGCGACAAATCTTGGTATTCGAATCAATTCAAAACACGCACTCTCATCATTGATAAAACATTCACCCACAATGAAAACAAACTCAATGCCACTAAACACGCACACCCCAGAGGGGGGGGGGGGACAGAAGGGAAGATGGACAAGAAGGGGGTGAGGGCACGTAGAGGGGAAATCATCATCATCATCATCAGTCCCGTAGTCTGGTTGACCGTTGGGGCACCATTGAAGATTTTGCAACCAACCCCCTCCACTCCTCACGGTCCTCAGCTTTCCGCAGAATGATATTCCATTCAAGGCCAGTCCACTCTCTGATATTGTCTTCCCATCTTTTTCTGTCTGCCTCTTCGTCTCCCTCCCTGAACTGTTCCCTGCAAGACGGTCTTGGCCAGTCCAGATGATCGTGTGACGTGCCCGTACCACCTCAGTTTGCGTCTTTTCACTGAGGTCAGGAGGTCTTCATACGGCCCGATGGCGTTTTCGATTCGGGTTTTCACTTCTTTATTGGTTATATGATCTATGTACGAGATACCAAGGAGTTTGCGGAAGCATCTCATCTCCATTGCCTGTATCCTTCTTTCAATGTCTGCTGTTATGGTCCATGTTTCGCATGCATACAAAAATATTGACATGACCAGGGAACACATCAGTCTGATCTTGGAGCCGATTGCGATATTCTTGTCGTTCCAGATGACTTTTAGCTTGGTCATTGCAGCTGTGGTCTGTGCAATCCTGGAAAGTACCTCGGGCTTTGATCCTTCATCTGATACTATAGCTCCCAGATATTTAAATCTATGGACGGTCTCAAGTTTCTTGTTGTCTATGGTAATGTCAGTGCTGATGCCATTGGTATTATTTGTCATCAACTGGGTTTTCTCTGCACTGATCTGCATGCCATATGATGTGGAGGCCTCATCAAGATGTTTTATCAAGCTGACTAGCTCTTGCTCTTGCCCAGCTAGTCCGTCAATGTCGTCGGCAAAACGCAAGTTTGTGATTGTTCTACCTCCGATGCTGACTGTTCCCTCGTGGTCTTCAAGTGCGTCAGCCATTATTCTCTCTAAGAAGATGTTGAAGAGAGTGGGGGAGACAGGCATCCTTGGCGTACTCCAACTGTGGTTCGGAACCATTCGCCTATGTTGTTGTCATGGTAGACTGCACTGGTCGCCTTTTCGTAGAGGCATTCTATGGTTCTGATCAGGTTGGCATTGATGTTGTACAGCCTCATGGTTGCCCACAAGGCTGCGTGCCAAACTCTGTCGAATGCCTTCTTGAAGTCCACGAAGACGTGGTAAAGGCCTTGCTGGTGTTGCAGGTATTTCTCACAGAGCAATCTGAGGTTGAAAATTTGCTCTGTGGTACTTCTTCCTGGTCTGAAACCTGCCTGCTCTTCTTTTATTATCTCCTCAGCTTGTGGCTTCAGTCTACTCAGAAGGATTTTTAGCATGACCTTACTTGGATGGCTGATCAGGCTGATGGTACGGTAGTTTTGGCATAGTTGTAGGTTGCCTTTCTTCGGGAGAGTGATGATCAGGGACTGGGTCCAAGGTGTTGGCCACTCACCTGTCCGCCAGATCTTATTGCAGATGATGAGTAACATATCTATCATGGCCTCTCCTCCTGCCTGGACCAGTTCTGAGGGAATGTTGTCCATTCCTGCCGACTTGCCTTTCTTCAATGATTTTACTGCAGCTTCAACTTCTTCTCGCATGATGGGGTAGCTGTCGTTGTTGGTTGGTGGAGGAACGTCTAGCACCTTGGGATCTCCTGTTGTTGTGTGTGTGTATAATTCGGAGCAGTACTCTGTCCACCTCTGCAGAATCTCTTGATCTTCTGTGAGACATTTCCCTGCTTTGTTCTGTATGGTAGTGGTTCTGCCTTGTTTTGAGCTTGCTAGTTCTTTCACAAGCTGGTAGGCTTTTTTGCTGTTATTTTTCTGCAGGTTTGCTTCGATATCTTGGCATTGTTCTTCAATCCATGTTTCCTTTGCTTTCCTCATGCCTTCTTTAGCTTGTTGGTTGGCTTTTCTGTATAGTTTAGCACCTTCATCCGTACTCTTCTTTTGCTTTAGTTCTCTGCGTTTGTCGCTCAGCTTTAGTACTTCTTCCGTGACCCAGGGCATCTTTGTTGGTCGGTGTTTTCCAAGGATGTCGTTGGCTGCTTCGGTCACGGCAGTGTTGAAGTTGTTGATCAGAGTGTCTACTTCGGTGTCCATATTGTCAAGGACGAGGAGAGGAGCAAACTTCCCTCCTATCGTTGCTTGGAAGTTTTCAACTATGTTGGGGTCTTTGAGCTTCTCAAGATTGAACTTAATTCTTATGTTGCCCTGTTTCTTCATCCTCTGGAGGCGGAGTTTGAAGGTCATCATTACAAGCTCATGATCGCTTCCAATGTCGGCTCCTGGAAAGCTCCTGGTCTTTGCGATGTTAACACTTGACTGGAAGCGTCTTTGAACCATGATGTAGTCGATCTGACTGTGGTATTTTTCTCCTGGGCTGTGCCATGTCCAGCGTCTAGATGGTTTGTGTGGACCGAACGTGTTCACCACCCTCAGGTCGTTGTACCTGGCGAATTCTAGGAGCCTTAAACCTCTTTCGTTGGTCTCAGGGTTGCAGTATTGGCCACATATCCCTTTCCAGTTATTGTGTTCATCCTCTCCAATCTTCGCATTCCAGTCGCCCTGCACTATAATGATGTCTTTCTTTGGCGTCTGATCTACGATTTCCTGCAGTTGATCATAGAAATCTTCGACAGCCTCGTCATCATAGTCAGTTGTTGGGGCATAAGCTTGGATGACGGTGATGTTAAAAGGTGAAGCCTTAAGCCGAATAGTAATGAGTCTGCTAGAGACTGGTCGGCATCCCATGATGGCATTCACAGTGTCTTTGTGAATGAGGAATCCAACTCCATGTTCATGTTTGTCTTCACTGCCACTGAAGTAGAGTTTGTGGCCTTCTGGGGTAGACGTTTCTCCGAGGTTTTTCCATCGTACCTCACAGAGCCCAAGGACGTTCCATCGGTATCTCTTCATTTCATACGTTAGTTCTGCAACTTTTCCTGCTGCTCTCAGCGATCTCACATTCCAGGTGCCGATAGTAACATTTTTTCTTGTACGTAGGGATTTTGGTCCATCAGTCACATACTTTTCACCTCCGCCCTGATGGCCAGCGACGGAAGGCGCGGTCCTTGTTCCGGGCGACGACCGGGCCGGTATGGATTGAGTTGCGGTTGTAATCTTCATTTAGTGTGTCTTGGGCAATGTCGCATGGCGGAGCCCATCCCTCTCCATGCCAGACCACAGCCGACGTCCTCCATCTAGGTGGTTCGCCTTGGTCTTGAACACATAGCCGTTGAGTTCCTTGCGGAACTTCGTCCGCCTTGGCCGGTAACCTGCATCGTGGAGGTTATTCGCCCAGTGATGCAGTGTTAACATCACCCCCTCACATGGTTTGGCACGCCTGCTGAGGCGAGGTCCCGGGGTGTGGCGCTTGGAGCCAGCACGTGAGAGATTTAGAGGATGGACGAGGACCAGTGATGCCCGTCCACCCTACCAGGTAGAGTGCAGCAGCCAGACATCAAAGGTACTACCTCTATCCAGAGCCCCCTACACCCCAGTGAGGGGAAATCACTGATGTGCAAAAAGCTATGTCTTCAATTTAGACTTGAAGGAAGAGTATGTGAATGTCAGAGAAACAGTGGAAGCTCATTCCAGTTGTACGGACCAGACAAAAAATGAGCGGCAACTAACCGTGGAACATCTATATATGTTGAGGAACTTGTAAACGAGCAGATTTCACCGAATCTATTACACTAACCATGCACTGAGCAGAAGACTTAAAACAGAGGCAGAGCGGGGAGATCGGGCAAGGGTGTACATTTGGAGGTGGTTGCAAAGATAAGAAGGTTCTATATCATTCATACACTTGTAGCATAACATAACATATCGATTTTGTTTGAAATTGTTTGAGAAACGGGCAACCAGTAGAAAAAAAAGTTAAGCAAGGGAGTGATGTGATCATGCCTGTTTTTACGAAGGGCAAGGTGGGCCGCAGAATTCTGAATATGATGGGGGCATGCCAACTATGACATAGCCCTTCAGCAATGGAGTAGTGAATCGGACAAGTTTCCACAAGTCCGTAGCTGTCACTCGTAGGCGATTTTGGGATGATGGTGGTCTACCATACTGTTCAGAAAGACCCGGTGTCCGTGTCCACTTACAATAGAGCTGCCGTCTTCAGGTAGTCTGGAGTTTGTTCAACGGGGATTCATCATACTCAGACAGTTCCATATGCGCTCCACCCGATCTGCCAACACGTAACTGGCAGACTCCCTGGGTCTGCGCAAAACCTTATGCGCTGGTAAGGTCTTGAACTGAGGAGTGGAAAGTAGAGGGGTGGGGATAGTTGAACCTTTGAAACAGTAAACTGAGACCACCAGAATGATTGCAACATGAAGATGGGCAGAAAGCAGGCCAGTTTTTAATTGCCAGCTGGGACTGAACTCAGGATATCAGATGCTGAGTCCATGACTCTACGTCTTCAGGGACGGCTGTGCTGTCAACAAGTGGGAAGGCTGAGACTGTTATAAGTCTTCTGTTCAGTGTATGGTTAGTGTGATAGACTCGGTGAAATCTTTTTCAGCTTTTTGTTTGTATGTTTATCTGTTTGTTTGTGTGTGTGTGCTGTCAACAAGTGGGAAGGCTGAGACTGTTATAAGTCTTCTGCTCAGTGTATGGTTAGTGTGGTAAACTTGGTGAAATCTTTTTGTTTGTTTGTTTGTTTTGTTTGTTTGTTTGTTTGTTTGTTTGTTCTGGCCAATTTCCTACGCTGCATTAACGGCTACAGAATCGGGGAAATTTTTTCACAACGCTACGATGATGATGGCAATGGATATGGTAATCATGATGCTATGGAGATCCATCTAGGATTGAGACGGCGTGATCGGGCTGTACTCCACGCTTGCTATCATAATATGTCCTGGCGTCAGCCAGGCCCGAGAGATAAAGACACGGTGTTGGTCTAGTGATTTGGGCAACACATTATAATTATTCTCTTTTTGTCTCTGTCTCTTTGTCTCCTGTCTGTCTGTATCTGTCTCTTTTTCTGTGCCTGTCATTCTGTCTGTCTCTGTCTGTCTGTCTGTCCCTCTGTCTCTCTCTCTCTGTCCCTCTGTCTCTCTCTCTGTCTGTCTGTCTGTGTGTCTGTCTCCCTCTCTCTCAATGTCTCACTCTGTGTGTGTGTGTGTCTGTCTGTCTCTGTCTCTCTCTCTGTCGTTCTCTCTGTCTGTCTGTCTCTCTCTCTCTGTCTCTCTCTCTCTGTCTGTCTGTCTGTCTCTCTCTCTCTCTCTCTCGCTCGCTCGCTCTCGCTCTCGCTCTCTCGCCCTCAGTGAGGACAGTGACGGTTAGAGAGATGTGATGGGCTGTGATGTATGGCTGGTGAACCCCCCAGAGACCTGAAGTCTCCACTTGATTAACCTCCTCTCTGACCTTCCCTCTTGCCTCCTTCACATACACTGAGACAGCAGCTACATGGCTTCCTTTTTTCCTCATAAGTTTATCAGTGAGTGTATGTGTGTGCGCGCGTGCGCGTGGGTTTGTGTGTGGTGTTGCGTAAGCTGTTGACGTTGTTTTCTTGTTTGGTTGTTGTTTGGGGGATGGTGGTGGTGGTGTTGTTTTGTTCTTGGCGTTTTCTCTCCTGTTTTTCGTGGATTTTGTTTTTGTCTTTGTATATTTTGTGCGGAATTTCTACCTGCTTGCTTGCTTGCTTGCTTGATCGGTTGGTCGGTTGGTTGTCTGTTTTTTTTTTCTTTTGGTGTGTGTATTTATTTGTTGGTTTTTTTTTCTTTCGTGTTGTTTTTGCGTTTTGAGTTTTCTTGGATGTGTATATGCACGTTGCTTTGCCCGCACTGTGTAAAGGGAATGTTGCTGCACAGTCTGCATACTTCGTCTTCAGTGGGTGTGCATGCAGGGTGTTTTCATGTATCCATACGCCACCGGACACTGACATGACTTACAGGATCTTTATCATGCATATGTGATGTTCTGCATGCACCTACACACGAATGACGCCCAGGCACCAGCAGGTCTCCAGGTATCTTGACCTTGGATATAGAATAAAATTTCTCCACCATTTACCCTCCAGGCGGGAGGTACCCAGGCGGGATCGAATCCCAGACCTTCCAGTGGGGACCACAGTGATTTACCCACTTGACTTTTGCTCTCGTCACTTGTTTGTTTGACTTTTCTGTCAACCTCTCTCTTGTTACTGTTATTGTCGTTTAAAACCTAGCCGACTGCGTAGAGCCATATCAGAGCTATAACTATTTCAAAATATATACAAAACTTCAACAGGAGAAAAGAAAAGAAAATTAAGTACATATCAGTGCATTCGCGCACATAATCTAAGGAGATGCCCCTGGCGC
The DNA here is from genome assembly GCA_030674185.1 of Monoplex corrugatus. Classification (NCBI taxonomy): domain Eukaryota; kingdom Metazoa; phylum Mollusca; class Gastropoda; order Littorinimorpha; family Ranellidae; genus Monoplex; species Monoplex corrugatus. The sequence continues at coordinate 48,264,434 of CM060313.1, forward strand.
TGACCACTCCGTTCAATTTATCAAACATGGGGATTTAAAAAATAAACTTCAACACAAATTTGAACATTAATAAGGACACTAAAACAATATTAAAAACGGGCCCTAAATTATCTCAAATTACTTTCGCATGTCTCATCTCCCAAGAGCCAGAAATGCACTTAACACATGAACCCAATTATCAATCCTAAGAAAAAGTACGTAAGACTTTATCGAACACATACAGGTGAATGGACCAGTAAGTTAGGAAATAATATGAAGAAATGACAGAAAGCCAAGGAATAAGGCAGAAACAAAGAGAATGACAGAAAAAAAATTTCTAGCACAGAATTTCCAGAAGGTGGGGATACTATTTATACTGAAAGAGCCCCCAGCATCCCTCACTGGGGGGGGGGGGTGCTCTCTTGTTCGGTTTTGTTCTAATCTTACTAGTAGTAAGAGGGATGAGTTCCTCTAGGTGGTTTCATCCTCGAGCACACTGCATGAAGCTAAGCAAAACGTCCCTGAGCAAGTCTGCATTACCGTCGACAACTCCCGCCCCTTTGTGTTGTCTACATCGCTCCCTATCACTAGCCCCACGCCATTCATTCCGCATCTTCAGCGCACTTCCAAACTTAGTTGTTTTTTAACTAAGGTCACCATGAGTGGAGGGCATGAAGAGCCATAGAATCAAGGACAACTCTCCACTTTTTTGGGAAACACGAAGACAGACAGACATACACGCACGCTCGGAAGCGCAGGCACACACATACATATTCACATTCACACGCAGGCGCACAGCACGCAGCATACGGAAAAATAACCGTATAGGGACAACAGCTACATGCTTGATGTGCTTTTTTTAACAGCCAGCCCTCTTCCAAGGGTGAACTTAGCAGTACATTGTGGGGGACTTTTTCTGTCGATCCCACTGATGAGTAGAGGTAGGACTAAAAACACTTTTGTCTTCAGCAGCTGGTGTGTGTGTGTGTCTTCATATGGGATAGAAGAACAATTGTATAAAGTCATGTTTTGATGATGATGTTGTTGTTGTTGTTGTTGTTGTTGTTGTTGTTTTCAGCAGGCACCGCATAGGAAGAATCCCTGAAACTCTCACTGGTTCCTCTCCAGTTGAACAGCAACTGCTCTGCGCAGTTCTGATGTGATTGTTTCTTGTGTGCATCGTTGTTCCCATCCTATTCTGTTTCGGGGAGTATCTTCCCATTTGCTGGAGTTTCTTCAATTCATTGTTTCCACTTGCCTGTACAACTGTCCAGCACAGGGAATGTTTAATTTAACCGTTTGACACCTGCGCCCTATCTACCAACTGCAGAAACTTAACCCTTTGACTCCTCAAGCTATCCAGCAGTTTCCTGCATGAAGCTGGTGGATAGTGAGAAGGAGTCAAAGAGTTATGTATTTGCTTTGCTAACATGGTTGACAATGCAGGATGCTGGTGGATGGGTTGCGGGTGTCAAAGGGTTAAAGTGCGAAGGGGACGTTGCAATCCTGTTCCCACTCTGTCGCCAACTGACGCTCCTTGTTCCATAGGTGTAGTGAGTGCCACGCGTGGAACGGCCTCAGCACGGTGCGGGTTTGTTGTTCAGAGTATCCCTCTCCAATCTTCTGGCTCTCAAGAACTTCTCTCAGCGACACAGGGGTATTTACCCAAGACTGGAGCACGTCCAGGGATTTGAATAAAATTTTGTCCTTCCTTTTTTTAGGATCATTGCACTCAGGGATGTTACCTTCGTGCTCACCTTTGTTTTTCGTCCCATTTTCTATGCCATTTTAATGGCCACAGAAGCTGGAACAGTTTTTACAATGCGATGATGATGATGTCGATGAGGATGATAATCATGATGCTATGGAGTTCCATCTGGGATTGAGACTGCGTGACAGGGCTGTACTCTACGCTTACTATCATAATAAATCCTGGCGTCAACCAGACCCGACAGATACAGACACCTGCGGTGTTGGTTAGAAGATTTGAGCAACACCCTCAACAACACATCCGTGAAGTGGATGAGACTCGACTGTGTGGTCCCAGTCTTCCCAATGAGCCCATAACACGCCCAACTCTGGGTAGGAGCCGGTTAGAGCCGAAAAATCCCACAATGATACTTGAAGGTACTGATGGGGATTCGAACCCATAACCTTTCAGTCGGTAGTCCGTTACGTTAACCACTACACCACGGCGACTGGTATTTTGTCCTTTTCTATATGGACAGCCTTGAGAGAGTCATCGACGTCTGTCCAGGACAAATAACCGTATAGGGACAATAGCTAGAGTCTACATGTTTGATGTACTTTTTTCTTAATAGCCAGCCCTCTTCCAAGGATGAACTAAGCGGTACATTGTGGGGGACTTTTCCGTCGATCCGGCTGATGAGTAGACATAGGACTAAAAAAAAACTTGTCTTCAGCGGCAGGAAGCTTTGTGTACACTTGGTGATGGTGACGCTTTTTGCCTTTTCCATGTCCAGTAACATTTCCACTTGCATAACTGCTAAAGATCCCATGCACAGGGGAGGAGGACGCAATGTGATTTCTGACCTGGGTTTGTTTTTTGTTTGTTTTTGTTTTGTTTTGTTTTGGTGTATTTTGTGATCAGTTGAGATTCAAATCTGTGCGTTTTGAACAATTCATTTCTTATGTCCCAGAACGACATCATTACGCTGTAATAAATCGTAACAGGATCTGAACACCCAGTAGCACGTGCGCGCACGCACACACACACACACACACACACACACACACACACACACACACACACACACACGTGTGCATGCGCAAGCACAGTCACACACACACACACACACACACACACACACACACACACACACACACACATACACACGCACGCTCAAACAAACATGCAGAGACACACATACATCATACACACAAACTTACGCATACACACACACACACGAATGAATGTGTGCACACACACACACACACACACACACACACACACACACACACACACACACACACACACACACACACACACACACACGTACAATCACACACACACACGAATGAATGTACACACACACACACACACTCACACACACACGTACAACCATACACACGCACACACTCGCACACACATGCACACACATATACACAAACACACACACGCAAAAACAAAGCACAAAATTAATGACAATATACTAATAAGCTTACGCTGAAAAGATATTCAAATGTATTCGGTCTGACCTGGCTATTTTAATCCTACCCTAATCGTTACATATATTTCAAGCAGAATATACGTGCAACTCTAAATAGGTCAATCAGGGTCACACTGCAGTCATTCTCTAATGTACAATATGTACCAAACACTTACTAGTAATAATTCATTAATACAAATAATGAAAATATAATAAAAATAACAATAATAGTCATTACAATAAAAACAATTATCATAATCATAATAACAATAATATTATTATTATAATAATAATGATAAGATCAACAACAACAATAATAATAATAATAATGATAATGATAATACTGATGGCCATTCCCTGTTGTAAGACCTGCATACAGCACGTACTACAAATCATTCTCTCCCCCTCTCTCTCTCTCTCTCTCTCTCTCTCTCCTTCTTCTTGTCTTCCTGTTCTCTCCATATTTCAATTTATCATCGTCCACTTGTATTGACAAAGATTCTCTATCAGCATATACTTGTATTATTGTAGAACTTCCACAAACGGCCGATAGTAAGAAAAAATAGGAAGAAAAAGAAAGAAAGAAAAAAAAAACGGATTCATGTGCTCATGTCATTCCTCTTTAAAATGAACACGAGTTCTTGTTCTTTTTCTCAAAGACCTCTTCTTCCAGGGAACTCTGGAGGTTTATAGTTTGTGCGTATCTTATAACAGGGAATAACCGCAATATGATTCTGACAGACCGATTTTGAGTTGCCCGTGACTTCTACTCGGAAATGTGTGTAAAGTTAGGATAGGATTAAAAATAGCCCGGGTCAGACCGAACATATTTTCAACGTAAACTTATTCGTATACGGTCATTAATTTTGTGGTTTGTTTTTGCTCGCGTTCATGCGTGTGTGTATGTGTGTGTGCCTGTGTATGTGAGTCAGTGTTTGTGTGTGTGAGAGAGAGAGAGAGAGCGCGAGTGTGTGTGTATGTCTCTCTGTGTGTGTGTGTGTGTGTGTGTGGTGTGTGTGTGTGTGTGTGTGTGTGTGTGTGTGTGTTTTAGTAGGAGGGGATAACTTAATAACTGTTACAAAGAAAGTGCACCCAAAATGCTATCTTTCCCCGTAAAGGCTTTTAACATTTTGACGGAAATGTGATTTCCTGCGATTTGTAGTTAGTGACCCCCCCCCCCCCCACACGCACACACAGAGTTGGTTAGTTATGTATATATTTATTTGTTTTATTCATTTATTATTTATTCATTCATTTCCTAATTTATTTATTTATTTTCAGTTCCATTTTTTAAACATTTTCTTTCGTCTAAAAGCACATACATGTATGTGAATAGACGTTAAAAGAAATAACGAACACACACACACACAAAACACAACACAGGCACACACAAAAGTACAAATAAATTTTCTGCCCAATGAACACGCATTCTGATATTTTTTGTGTACTTATGATTGCTATTTGCTTGAATGCGGACAGCCACTATGATTTTAACCCTTTGATTCCTGCACCCTAGCCACCAGCATCCTGCATGGTCAGCCATGCCACCAAAGCAATAACTTCACCCTTTGACTCCCTTACCCTATCCACCAGCTTCCTTCAGGAACCTGGTGGGTAGGGTAAGGGTGAAATTTTTCACTTGGTGGATACGGTGCGGTAGTCAAAGGGATAAATTGCAGCTAGTTGCTTGTAGTTAGTGATGACACCGATACTGCTTGTCCTTGTGACTTCTCATTGCTGTTGTAACCGATGTCTATTTTGTGGTGGTTTTGTAAAATTAACAGTATGTTTAAACGAACAATGTATTTGTATAGACAAAACGCATATGGCACATCACTGAATCCGGAAGCGTGGAATATTGATTTCTAGATTTTATTATTATACCAGAATCCGAGATCGATCTATATTACATTTTCAGATAGGACGGTGTGTGTTTTTAGTTTCAGTTTTAGTTTCTCAAGATGACATCTCCGTGCGCGGAACTAATGTACTTACCGTCACATGTGCCATGTGTATGGTGATCATGGCATAAGCCTGCACATAAACCCATGATCTGGCCAGGTCCTGAGGACTTGCCTAGACTACGTTTTATCTAGTCTGTATGTTGTACTGGTATGTGGGGCCATGATCGACAAAACCATGCGGCAGGGGTACATGATGATGATTATATGAGACTATCACTGGAATAGTCTTGGTTACATGTAAATGACGTGTATTAAATAGGTACGTGCAGACAAGCATATACTACACGTCATTATTGAAGGGCCAGGAACGTTTTTGAGTCAATTTTTGAAAGGAGAAATAACCTATTTTCTCTTACTCTTTTCTCCAATTCGTTGCCGTAACTGAATGGATAAGAGCTCAGACAACATTGCAGTTTCCTTTTGGCACGTGTTTGGGGATTTGCCGATTTGCAATGGGCGGCCCAAGGAAGACAATTTCCACACGAAATTGTCGAATCTTCAGCAGGGTCTCTCTGACGACGCAGGCAAGGTAGCGACAAAATTCGCTTTGCACGTGCAAGGCAAGCCCTTTTTGAACACTACTCCACCCAAAGTTGCCCGCAGACGAGGATAAAAAGGACCCGTTCTTGGTTCGTTTTAACCATGCTTGCAAGACGACGGATGACGGATGAGCAGCGGGGGAGAGCCCTCGCTCTGCTTGATGAAGGCCTAGCGCAGCGGGAAGTTGCTAGACGACTTGAAGTGTCGCATTCCACAATCCAGAGACTGCTGGAGCGCTTCAATGAGACTGGAGCAGTCCAGGAAAGGCGTCACACGGGTCGACCCAGAGTAACGACAAGACAGCAAGACCGCTACCTTGCCCTCTCCGTCCTGAGGGAAAGGGCATCCACTGCGGTGACTTTGAGGGGTCAGCTGAGGGACGCAACAGGTGCTAACATCAGCTGCAGCACGGTGAGAAGACGGCTACATGAGGCAAACTTGAGGTCACGGAGACCGGCCGTCCGACCCGTGCTGTCACCGGTCAACAGAGTGCGCCGCATGACCTGGGCCAGGGAGCACGTGACCTGGACAAGGCAACAGTGGGCCCGGGTCTTGTTTTCGGATGAGTCCAGGTTCACCCTGACCTTTAACGATGGCCGGGCTCGGGTGTGGCGACGTCAAGGGGAGAGGTTCGCTGACGCCACTGTCCAAGAGCATAACCGGTACGGCGGCGGGTCGGTGATGGTGTGGGGTGGCATGAGCCGTGGTACCCGGACCCCCCTGCTCCCCATTGACGGCATCCTGAACGGGGTCCGGTACCGGGACGAGGTCCTGGCGGCCGTGGCACTGCCTGCGCTTGTGGACCTTGGTCAAGGCGCCATCTTCCAGGACGACAATGCACCTGCGCATCGAGCACGCCTTGTGACCGACTTCCTGGAGCAGCATGAAGTCGTCCGTATGGCCTGGCCAGCGTGCTCACCTGACCTGAACCCAATTGAACACCTCTGGGATGTGCTCGGGAGGCGCATCAGGGACAACCACCCCCCACCGGGCACCCTGGCCAGGCTGGTCGACATCCTGCAGATCGAGTGGGCGGCCATCCCTCAGGACACACTCCGTACCCTTGTGGGGTCGATGCATCGGCGCTGTGAAGCATGCATCCAGGCTCGGGGCGGACACACGCGATATTGAAAACAGATTGGCCAAATCTGACACTTTCTTGTTTTTTGAAAAGGGGGGGATGTTCCTTTAAATGCATGTGCTGTTCACTAATGGGTCATTGTGCTAATTTCTTTTTCCAAAACAGGTGTGGAAATGATGAAATAAAACATAGAATCAATTCTAAACATTGTCAATTATTTCAACTTAAAATTAGAGAGGAAGGAAGAAGTGGCCCTTAAATTATGATTAGGAGTATATATATTTCACGTCACCGAGTTTAGAAGACTGACGTGACCAGTTTGACGGGGGCGTCAAGGTAAGACGGAGCAGTCTTCACCACACAGATGGTCCCCCCGTCTGTCTTCATAAAATCCACGTTTTTTTTTTTTTTACCAGCGTTACACAACAAATAGCACTACACTGTTGTATTGTATTACCATGAAGACCTGTAAGTTTTAAGACCATAAAGACCTGTATCCATGCAGCATCCACATGTTACGGTGCCTGACGGAAATCGCGTGGCAGCACAAAGAGGAGATACGCCGTTGCTCTGGATCCGACCAGTGCAGAGGGTAAATTGTGCAGATTCCAAGGGTGTGGAGATTTGGATGGAGCGCGTATTGAATTGCCTGACGAATCCCTCCTATCATTATCATCATCATGTGTCCTACCGCATGGCGTTGGCGATTATGGCCCTCCATACGACTATCCCTTTGCGCTGCAAGTATATCTCCCACCCTCTCTTCAGCCACTCTGCAAGTCCGTCCAATTTCCACCCTGGGTCTACCAGGTGCTCCCTATCCCCCTATTGTGACCAAGTGCTCTAATCTCTTGCCTCATAGAATGTTATAAATGTTGCTCGTCCTTTCCTTATCTTCATTTATGTTCGTCTTGTCTGCCTCCAAGAACTCAGTATTCTTAGAAACCACATTTAAACTTAAAAGATCTGTATCTTACCGCTATGATACACATTTTCTATAATTGTGACCCTTCAAATTATTCAATTAAATTTAACTTAATTTATATATTTGTCCGTCTTGTCTGGTTGCATTTACGCGTTCTGATTCTTTTTTTCGTGTTTTTTTTTCTGGTTCCTCTTTGCTTGAACTCGGGCGGTCAGAGTTTTGGACTTCTGACAAAGGATTCGTTGAAGTCTATATACTTGTACACCTACTTCTTGTAAAACTTAATGAAAGCTGATCACAATACGATCATAAGGAAATCATGCATAAAGTTTCTCACGTTTATATTTACACGCCTCCAATCTCCAACACACGCCCCAGAATACTGGACAGGCCCATTCAAACTCCAGTTGGACCACTCATCCAATTTGTTTAAAGGTCAGCCTATTAACCAGGAAATTGATTAGATCAACGCACACACACACACGCACGCAGGCACAGGCCATGTTGCAATTTCATAAACGCACATTAGAAAAAGAACAACACATTTGCATTAATAGCAAGAAACACGAGGGTAGGGGTATCTCACGGATAAAACTCGAAAGACAACACGCAGTCTGAATCTTCACTCGACAAAATACTTTTATTACTACCGTCAATACATGTACACACAATTATCTTCCCCCAAACAATAATTCATCTCGACTTGGACAGCCCTCTCTCCCTCACACACTTATCGTTGTTTAAACCTTTTGGCTCCCTTACCCTATCCACCAGCTGCAAAAACTTTGCGACTCCATCCAACCCCGCTTCTTGCAGGAAGCCAATGGATAGGGTGAGAATCAAAGGGTTAAGTTTTTGTTTTGCTAGCATGGTTGGCAGTGCACGATTCTGGTGTACAGGGTGCGGGAGTCAAAGGGTTAAAGTCCAGCTGATTCAGTAGAGCATATCAGAGCTATAACCGTTTCAAAACATACACAATTCAACAGTAAATACAAACATTTAAGTGCACATATCAATGCATTCGCGCACATAATCTAAGGACATGCCCCCGCCGTTGACCACTGCGTCCGATTTATCGCACAGGGGAGATTTAAAAAACACCTGAATACAAATATTAGCATACATAAGGACACCAAAACATAAAAACAGGCATAAATTACCTAAAATTGCTTCCGCATATCTCACCTCCCTAGAGTCAAAAATGCACTTTATTGTTTAAAAAGCCCAGCCGACTGCGCAGAGCCATGTCAGAGCTATAACTGCTTCAAAACAAAACTTCCACAAGAAAAAAAAAAAATTAAGTACACATATCAATGCATTCGCGCACATAATCTTAAGTACATGCCCCCGGTGTAGAACCATTCCGTCCGATTTATCGCACAGGGGAGATTTAAAAAACACCTGAATACAAATATAAGCATACATAAGGACACCAAAACATAAAAACAGGCATAAATTACCTAAAATTGCTTCCACATATCACCTCCTTAGAGCCAAAAATTCACTAAATACATGTACCCAATCAGCAATCCTTAGAAGACAATCGAAAAAATACAGGTGAATGGACCATTAAGGCAGAAAAAAAGTAGAAATGACAGAAAGCAAGGCAACAGGGCAGAAACAAAGAGTGACAGAAAAGGAAATTTCTAGCGCAGAATTTCCAGAAGGTGGGGATACTATTTATATTGAAAGAGCCCCCCCCCGGGCAACCCAACGGGGGAGCAGAGGGGATTAAAAAATATACGTTAAACCAAATTTAAACTATAAGGGCACTAAACCAAAAAAATAGACCTGTACTTGAAATTGCTTCCGCATAGCTCATTGTACCAGAGTCAAAACATGAATTTAATACATGTACCGAATAATCAATTCTAAGATAAAGTACACGACTTAATCGAACGCGTACAGATGAATGGACCTGCAAGGCAGTAAATGATGGGAAGAAATGACAAAGCAAAGGTGGAAGACAAAAACAGAGCGACAGAAAAGAGGGCATTTCTAGCACAATTTCCAGAAGGTGGGTATACTATTTATACTGAAAAACCCCCGGCATCCTCAAAAGGGCATTTTTGTTTATTTTTAACGAATACATTTTAAACCAATCTGTCCTTGCCAAGCAACCGTAAATCTACATTCACACACAATAGAGCCTTCATTAGAAAATGCACACACAGCGTACTCGCCGGCCCCAACTGACCTAGACATTCGCAATACCTCACCCATGAACTTAGAAACAAAAAAACGCAACGAAAACATGCATACACATAAATAACTTGACATTCGCCGTCCATACCTCATTAACCGTCCTCCACCCCATCCCCCCCACCACGCACACACAAATTCCAAAAGCACACATCTTACACATGCTCTTCCACCCACACACACACACGCTCGCTCGCGCACGCACCCAACACGTACGCACCCAAAACATGCATGCTCGCGCACACACCTTACACAAAAACACAAGACAAACACACACAACACAAAAACACCCAACACACTCAACAGACGGGACAATGTTTTCCGCAAGTTGTAAAACGCAGGAAAATGCAGTTGGAATTCATATTGCTTATAGCACAGCCGACGTCTCCAACATTATCATGGCCAACATCACACTGAAAACTACCCCACGTTTAATTAAACATTTCATTTCACTTCATATTACTTATAGCCCAGCCGACTACTTCAGCCATATCATGGGTTTAATCAAAAAGAATTGAGAAAAAAAAACACACGATCTTTTCAAGTTTCAATTTATTTTAATTCCCACAATACTCCACGTTTAACCCTTTGACTACCACCGCCTGTCCACCTGCGTCCTTCACTGTCAACCATGCCAGCAAAGCAAAAACTTAACCCTGTGACTCCCTCACCCTAACCTCCAGCTTCCTGCAGGAAGCTGGTGGATAGGGTGAGGGAGTCAAAGGGATACGCTTTCGCAATTGCCATATAGGGTAAGGGAGTCAAAGGGTTAAAAACTTTTTTTAAAACTCCATACAAGTCTCAATTTATTTAAACATTTTCCCATACGCATAATCATACGAGCTGAAATTCCAGTATAACTTCTAAAAATTGGATGATGTCTTGAAAAGATTCTTTAAAAAGCGTTACACACACACACTAGACATAATATAAATACAGACACACACCACAATCACACACACGTATACCACACACATGCACACACACAATAACCGCCCCCCACCCCCAAAAAAATCAAAACAAAAAACGCACCTCGCACATGTCTTACACACACACACACACTATACACATACAATATAAACACTCCACAAAAGAGGGTAAAATGTTTTCCTTAAATAGCGAAAGGCAGGAAAATGCAGTTAGATTTTCATATTGCTTATAGAACAGCCGACATCTAGATAACATGGCCAACAGCACGGTCACTACAAATTAACTCATTTAATTACAAAAATTGAAACAAAATGTACAACCATCCTTTCAAGTTTCAATTTAGTTTTTTTTAAAATTCCCACAACACTCCGTTTAGCCCGTTGACTACCACCACCAGTCCACCAGAATCCTGCATTGTTAACCATGCTAGCAAAGCAAAAACTTGACCATGATTCCCTCACCCTAACCTTCAGCTTCCTGCAGGAAGCTGATGGATACGGTGAGGGAGTCAAAGGGTTACGTTTTTGCAATTGGTGGATAGTGTGCGGGAGTCAAAAGGTTAAAAAGAATTGAAAAAAGAAGGGGGGAAAAAACCACAAAGAACGGACCAATCCTTCCCAAGTCTCAATTTAAACATTTTCCCATACGCATGGTCATACGACCTGAAATCCCATTATATCTTGTCAAAACGTAAATATTGCACGCTATCTTGAAAAGGTTCTTTCTTTAAAGAGTGTTAGAAAATGCAGTACGAATTTCTCACTTTACAGAAAGGAACTTAATTACAACTTTCAGAGAAATAGTCATAAAAATAGCTTCATAAATAACCCATAATTGAAATACAGCCACACAATAAAATATATATATTTAAACAAAATTTTAAATCACCAGCAGTCTGTCTTTACCACACAACCATACATTCACAATCACACACAATACACAGCCTTCATTAGACAATGCACACACACCATACTCACCCACCACCACCCCTAAGGCCAACTGACCGAAACATCCACCATATCCCATCACACCTAAAAAACAAAATAAAAATAAAAACTACCACGACGAAAACATTCATACACAAACGATTAGGACTCGTAACCACCGTCCATATCCCACTATAACACCCCCCCCCCCTCCAAAAAAAAAAAAAGCACACACCTCTCGCACATGTCTTACACACACATACCATACAAACGCACGCACCACACACATACACGTGCACACACACATACACACAAATTAGACAAGACAATATAAACACACACACTCCACAAAAGGGTAAAATGTTTTCCTTAAATAGCGAAAGGCAGGAAAATGCAGTTAGATTTTCATATTGCTTATAGAACAGCCGACATCTAGAAAACATCATGGCCGACAGCACACAACTACAAATTAACTCAAAACAAATGGAAAAAAATGTACAACCATCCTTTCAAGTTTCAATTTAGTTTTTTTTTTAAATTCCCACAACACTCCGTTTAGCCCGTTGACTACCACCACCTGTCCACCAGAATCCTGCATTGTTAACCATGCTAGCAAAGCAAAAACTTGACCATGATTCCCTCACCCTAACCTCCAGCTTCCTGCAGGAAGCTGATGGATATGGTGAGGGAGTCAAAGGGATACGTTTTTGCAATTGGTGGATAGTGTGCGGGAGTCAAAGGGTTAAAAAGAATTGAAAAAGCAGAAAAAACCAGACCAATCCTTCCACAGTAACAACCGCCCCATTCCCCACCAAATTAAATAAAAATAAAAAGCACACACCTCGCACATTGTCTTACACCCACACATGCGTGTGTGCGCCACACACATACACATAGACGCACAATATAAACAATATCACACACACACACGCATTACACACATGTTCACGTGCGCACACACACCAGATAATATAAACACACACAATCACACACAACGAAACACACTCCGCAACAGAGGGTAAAATGTTTTCCTTAGAATGCAAAAAGGCAGGATGATACAGTAACGAGTTTCATATTGCTTATAGCTCAGCTGACATCTAGAACATCATCATGGCCAACAGCATACTACAAATTAACTCACGTTTAATTAAACAGACCAAAAACAAAAAAAAACCCATCCTTTCAAGTTTCAATTTATTTAAAATATATTCCAACACTCCATCACCTGTCCACCAGCATCCTTCATTGTCAACCAATCTATCAAAGTAAAAACCTAACCCTTTGACTCCCTCACCCTAACGTCCAGCTTCCTGCAGGGTGAGAGAGTCGAAGGGATAAGATTTTGCAATTGGTGGATAGTGTGCGGGAGTCAAAGGGTTAAAAAGAATTGAAAAAAAGAAAAAACAAAAAAAACGACTAATGCTTCCAAGTCTCAATTTAAGCATTTTCCCATACGCATGGTCATTCGACGTGAAATCCCATTATATCTTGTCAAAACGTAAACGTTGCCCGCTATCTTGAAAAGGTTCTTTAAAGAGTGTTAAATGCAGTACAAATCTCTCACTTGACAGAAAGGAACTTAATTACAATGTTCAGAGAAAAGTCAAAAATAGCTTCATATATAACCCATAATTGAAATAGTCACAATAAAATATTGTATATATTTTAACGAATGAATTTTAAATCAATAGCAGTCCGTCTTTTTACCACGCAACCATACATCCACAACCACACACAATAGAGCCTTCATTATAAAAATGCACAAATACCCTACTCACCCACCACCACCCCCAAGGCCAACTGACCTAAAACATCTGCCACACCCCACCACACCTAAGAAAAACAACTACCACGACGAAAACATCCATCGACACAAACCACAATTAGGACGCCAAACCGCCGTCCATATCTCACTATGACAACCGCCCTCCTCCCCCCCAAAAAAAAATCAAAACAAAGCGCGCACCTTGCACATGTCTTACACACACACACACACACACACACACACACACACACACACACACACACCACACACAAACCACACATGCACACACACACACACGTCAGACAATATAATAAACACAGACACACACAAAACAAGCACACACTCCACAAAAGAGGGTAGCATGTTTTCCTTAAAAACCCTCAGAGGCCCACTGTGTCACCTGTGACCCAAACAAATGAATTACAAACTGTCCTGTTATTTTACCCTAGAGGCCCAAGGAGTCTTTCAGTTGAAAGAAAAATACTGTTAGGTCAGTTAGTAATTTTTCTTTCAGCTGAAAGACTCCTTGGGCCTCTGAGGGTTAAATAACACGACAGTTTGTAATTCATTTGTTTGGGTCACAGGTGACCCAATGAGCCTCTGAGGGTTAACATTAAATTTAAATAGCAAGAGGCTGGAAAAATGCAGTTAGATTTTCATATTGCTTATAGAACAGCCGACATCTAGATAACATTATCATGGCCGACAGCACACAACTACAAATTAACTCATTTAATTAAACAAAAAAAAATGTACAACCATCCTTTCAAGTTTCAATTTAGTTTTTTTTAAATTCCCACAACACTCCGTTTAGCCCGTTGACTACCACCACCTGTCCACCAGAATCCTGCATTGTTAACCATGCTAGCAAAGCAAAACCTTGACCATGATTCCCTCACCCTAACCTCCAGCTTCCTGCAGGAAGCTGATGGATATGGTGAGGGAGTCAAAGGTATACGTTTTTGCAATTGGTTGATAGTGTGCGGGAGTCAAAGGGTTAAAAAGAATTGAAAAAGCAGAAAAAAACAGACCAATCCTTCCACAGTAACAACCGCCCCATTCCCCACCAAATTAAATAAAAATAAAAAGCACACACCTCGCACATTGTCTTACACCCACACACGCATGCACCACACATGCGTGCGTGCGCCACACACATACACATACACACAATATAAACAATCACACACACACACGCATTACACACATGTTCACGTGCGCACACATACCAGATAATATAAACACACACAATCACACAACGAAACACTCCGCAACAGAGGGTAAAATGTTTTCCTTAGAATGCAAAAGGCAGGATGATACAGTAACGAGTTTCATATTGCTTATAGCTCAGCTGACATCTAGAACATCATCATGGCCAACAGCATACTACAAATTAACTCACGTTTAATTAGACCAAAAACAAAAAAACCCATCCTTTCAAGTTTCAATTTAAAATATATTCCAACACTCCATCACATGTCCACCAGCATCCTTCATTGTCAACCAATCTATCAAAGTAAAAACTCAACCCTTTGACTCCCTCACCCTAACGTCCAGCTTCCTGCAGGGTGAGAGAGTCGAAGGGATAAGATTTTGCAATTGGTGGGTATGGTGCAGGAGTTAAAGGGTTAAAAAGAATTTTATAAAACAAACAAACAAAAACCGGAACAATCCTTCCAAGTCTCAATTTAAACATTTCCTCATACGTATGGTCATAACGAGGTGAAATCCCATTGTATCTTGTCAAAACATAAACTGCATGTTATCTTGGAAAAGGTTCTTTAAAGAGTTAGAAAATGCAGTACGAATTGTTCACTTGACAGGAGCTTAATTACAATTTTCAGAAATAGTCATAAAAATAGCTTTATAAATAACCCATGATTGATGAAATACAGGCACAATAATAATACAATCATTTATTTTAACGAATAATTTTTAAATCAACAGCAGTCTTCATCACCCAGCCATACACAGCTTTCACTATAAAAATGCACACACAGCGTACTCACCCACAACCACCCCCAAGGCCAACTGACCTAAACATCCATTAAACCCCACGACAAAAAAAAAATACCACGATGAAAACATGCATATACAGAAACCACAAACCGTCCATATCCCACTGTAACAACCGTCCCCCCAACACCCCCCTCCAAAAAACAAACCGCACACCGCGCACATTGTCTTACACACACACACGCACACACACAAACTACATGTACGCACACACACACGCACAAGCACGCGCGCACCACATACACACACACACACACCAGACAATATAAACACACACAAATATATATATATACACACACACACACACTCTCCAACAGAGGGTAAAATGTTTTCTTTAAATGGCAAAAGGCAGGAAAATGCAGTTAGGAGTTTCATATTGCCTAAAGCATAGCCAACAGCACTCTACAAATTACCTCACTTTTATTCAAAAAGACAATTGGAAAAAACGTACAACCTTTCTTTCAAGTTTCAAGTTTTTTTTAATTCCCACGATGCTCCACGTTAACCCTTTGAATACCACCGCCTGTCCACCTGCGTCCTTCACTGTCAACCATGCTAGCAAAGCAAAACCTTAACCTTGTGACTCCCTCACCTTATGCACCAGCTTCATCAGGAAGCTGGAGGTTAGGGTGAGGGAGTCACAGGGTTAAGTTTTTGTAATTGGTGGATATGTGCGGGGGTCAAAGGGTTAAAAAGACAATTGAAAAAAAACGGAAAAAAAAAGAAATAGAACAATCCAAGTCTCAATTTAAATATTTTCCCATACGTATGGTCATACGACGTGAAATCCCATTATATCTTGTCAAAACGTAAGAATTGCACGATATCTTGAAAAGATTCTTGAAACAGTGTTAGAAAATGCAGTATGAATTGTTCACGTGACAAAAGGACCATTACAACTTTCAAAAATACTATCATAAAAATAGCTTCATAAATAATCCATAATTGACGAAATACAGGCACACAGTAAAATAATTTTTTCGTATTTTAACGAATAAATTTTAAATCATCAAGCAGTCTGTCTTTACCACACAGCCGTACATCCACAACAGTCTTCATTACAAAACGTACACACAGCGTACTCACCCATCACCACCCCTAAGGCCAAATGACCTAAACATCCGCTATACCCCACCACACCCACGGGGCGAAAAAAAACTATCACGACGGAAACACGCATACACAGAAACCACAACGCAGACACGTAACCGCCGTCCATACCCCACTGTAACAACCGCCCCACCCCAACCCAAAAACAAAAAAAGCACACACCTCGCCCATTGTCTTACATACACACACCCCTGCCTGTAACCTCCCCCCCCCCCCAAACACACACACACTTCATACGTTACAGTAATCAAAATAAGACAAAAATGCTGTATTTCCCAAGTTAAATTTTCATCGGAAATTTAAGTTTTGTTATAATCAATGCTACCATACAACGGAAATTAAAGTATTGATATTAATCAATGCTACGATACAGTTGCCATCGAAAGGTTTAAGAAAAAATAGCCGTGGAAATCAGTGCCACTTTTCCCTTAATGTGAAATAAACAATGGTAATAAACACTACCATACAACAATGTTCATGTAAAATTCAAAAAGAAAAACACCACCACCACCATTGGACAGTTTTCATCAGAGAAGAAAAAAAAACTAGGGTAATCACCACCGTACATTTTTCACTATTTTTGTTTTAATGCCCAGCCTACTGCACGGAGCCTTTTTTTTTTTCCCTTTTATCGTTGTTTAAAGCCCAGCCGACTGCGCAGAGCCATATCAGGGCTATAACCGCTTCAAAACACAAAACTTTAACAAGAAAAAAGAAAGTACACATCAATGCATTCGCGCACATAATCTAAGGACATGCCCCCGGCGTAGGACCATTCCGTCCGATTTATCGCACATGGGAGATTTAAAAAACATCTGAATACAAATATAAGCATACAAAAGGACACCAAAACACAAAAACAGGCATAAATTACCTAAAATTGCTTCCGCATATCTCGCTTGCTTAGAGCCAAAAATGCACTTAATACATGTACCAATTATCAATCCGAAGAAAAAAAATACGCAAGGCTTTATCGAAAACATACAGGTGAATGGACCATTAAGGCAGAAAATAAGTAGAAATGACAGATAGGAAGGCAACAGGGCAGAAAGAGTGACAGAAAAGAGGAGATTCTAGAACAGAATTTCCAGAAGGTGGAGATTATTTATACTGGAAAAAAAAAAACCGGCAACCCAGCGGGTGGGCTCAGGGTTATAATCGTCTCAAAACGTACACAACTCAATGGAGGAAAAAAACTGGAAACAAATTACTCGTCATTGCATTCGCGCACATAATCTTAGAATATGCTCTATGCATTTACCACTCCGAATTTATTCCAAGGGTTTAAAAAAATCTGATTACAAATTTAAACAAACACTAAATCATAACGTGGGCCCAAAATTACCTATAATTTCGGCACATCACATTTCCTTACAGCAAAAAATGCACTTAATACATGTACCCAATCAATATTTTTTGTTTACAGCCCAGCCGACTGTAGTCATATCAAGGTTACAACCATTTCCAAAAATAATGCTTCAACAGGGAAAAAACAGGTAAAAGAAATTTTAAGTACACATACCAATGCATTCACATACATAATATAAGGAAATGTCTCTGGCGTTGACCAATCCTGTCCAATTCAACACACGTGGGCTTTGAAAAGAATACCTGAATACAAGTCAAATATAAGTAAGGACACTAAAACGTACAACAGGCCTAAATTACTTTAAAATTGTGTCCGCAAATCCCATATGCGTAATGCCAAAAATGCACTTAACACATGTACCCAATCGCTTTTACCGATTTTTGTTTCAAGCCCAGCCGACTGCGTTGAGCCGTATCAAGGCTATAACCTTTTCTAAACATGCACAACATGAAAAAAAAAGGGAAAAAAAACTGTCGTGAAAGTTGGAAAACATTTGAATCACACACAATCCTGCAGGATGTCCAAAATGACCACTTTAAAAAAAAATGTCCCGCTCCAAAGTAAAGGAATGAAGAACAGAAAAGAGGAAATTTCTAGCACAAAATTTCCAAAAGGTGGGGGAGTACTATTTGTGACCTCCCAGCACGAAATCAGTCTTAACTAGCATTTTGGGTATTTTGAGATACACATCACTGGAAAGTGTACATTCTGCTGATTATTTTGGTACCTGAATAAAGCTTGTACTCCAAAAAAAATGTAGAGAAGTTATATATGTTTAAAGTCATTAAGTTGTTTGACGGCCATTTTGAGAAAACGGCCTTAGAGTTATGTACTCTCCCACACATTTTCCTTAAATTTATTTGGTGGCTTTGGCCCGGTTTGTTTCTAATTTTAGCTGTCATTATCTGAAAGGTGCACCAAAGAGCTTTCTGTCAGTATATTACATGTAAGGTTCGGTACAGGTCGCAATAAAGGACAAAAATTGGTACTTTTGGTAAGAAATTGCATTCTTTCTACTGCGATCAGTGCATTAAAATACCATTTTAAATTGATATTTTTTCCAGAAAAAAATTCTGTGGGGGATAGATTATAATCCACAGAAATCAATTTTGAGAAAAAAGTCAAAACACTCTAGACAGACCCTCAGTCACCTTTTCAGCTCCTAGTGCTGTTGACTGACCGAGTTAAGACTGATTTGGTGGTGGGATGTCGCATTTATACTGAAAAAGCCCCCGGCATCCCCACGGGGGTAATTTTCATTTTGACTACGAATTGCCAACGCACAAAAACAATAAGAACGCGTACTCAACCTACAAGATAAGACGTTTAACTTTCGGCTTACCTGCCTTTGCCAATCTACAGCACGCGCACACACACACACGCGCGCGTACACACACATATGGACAAAAAGAACAATATTTCCCCGATATCTCGCCGAGCGGAAGAAAATGACCAATACTTAAGATATGTAACCCCCTTTTATTTTCGTTGCCGCGATGGTATTGCTGTTGGAACATACTGACCGATTGGTCTTAGGCGCGCACTTAAAACGATTCTTTCCCTTTATTACCTTGTCAGTTTTTCTTTTTTCTTTTTTTGTTTTGTTTTTGGTTTCACACTATTTTACAGTTATGCGCTCACTAGAAAACCTACGCTTATATGGTAATCATAAGCCGATCACAAAACCTACATATATATGGTAATCATAAGCCAACCACAAAACCTACATATATATGGTAATCATAAGCCAACCACAAAACCTACATATATATGGTAATCATAAGCCGATCACAAAACCTACACTATACGGTGATCATAAACCAACCTCAAAACCTGCATTTATACGGTAATCATAAGCCAACCACAAAACGTACACTATACGGTAACCATAAGCTGACTACAAAACCTACACTATACGGTAACCATAAGCTGACTACAAAACCTACACTATACAGTAATCATAAGCCAACCACAAAACCTACACTATACAGTAATCATAAACCAACCACAAAACCTACACTATACGGTAATCATAAACCAACCACAAAACATACACTATATTGTAATCATAAACCAACCACAAAACCTACACTATACGGTAATCATAAACCAACCACAAAACCTACACTATATTGTAATCATAAACCAACCACAAAACCTACATTTATGCGGTAATCATAAGCATACGACAAAACCCACACTACACGGTAAACATAAGCCGACTAAAAAAAAAACAGGCTACATTTACATCTACGTTGTACCGACTTTGTTGCGTAGGGAACCAGAGACGAGCAACTTTTTAGCGTAAAATATAGACTAGGTAAAACAGTAAGTAGGGCCTCAGGGCCTGGCCAGCTCATGGGTTTACGTGCAGGCTTAAGGCCTGTGCCACGGTCACAATATACGTAGCACCTGTGACGTTAGTGCATATGGAATTCGCTCCGAGCGCAGAGACGTCATCTGCGAAACTGAAACTAAAATTGAATTGCGTGGGTTAAAAAAAAGTATGTGTTATACATAAAATCCATACGTCATGTTACAAGTTTACGATTTTCTACCCAGCAAAGTGGGAAAGGATAGGGTAGAGGATATAGTTGGATCTCATGGCCTTAGTACACAAAATGAAAGGGGAGGAAAACTTGTAGAATGGGCACAGATGAATGAGTTCATAGTAGGAAACACCTGGTCTGAGCAGCCTAATAGAAGAAAACGCACTTGGTTGAGTCCAGATAATACCAAAAACCAGATGACACCGTGCTAGTTGCGGAAAGTGAAAGGGACCTACAAAACCTTGTGAATATATTTTAAATAGAAAGCAAAGGTAAGGGGTTGGAACTAAACAGCAGGAATATTGAAGTCATGGTGATCTGTAAAAAACATGAAATCCCCTCATCCAAAATAACAGCTAAAGGCACAACCTTGAGACAGGTTCATAAGTTTAAATACCTGGGAACGATCATTTCACCAGACGGCAGATGCACATCAGAAATAGCTGGCAGAATCGGCCAAGCCGAAACATTCAACAAAATGGAAAGCATTCTTACCAACAAATGCCTATCAATTATCAGGAAGAGTGTTCTGGAACGTTATATAGAACCAATACTGTTGTACGGTTGCGAGGCGTGGACAGTCAAGCAAAGCCAGAACAAGATTGAGGCAGCCAAGATGTGGTTTCTTCAAAGGATTGAGAGTTCCATGGACAGCAAAGAAAACGAACGAGACAGTCTTGATGGAGACAGACACAAGTAGATCATTCATACGTAAGATTACGAAAAGGCAGGCAACATCCATAGGCCATTTTATGAGGCGAAGGGAATTGGAACACCTGGTTACAACGGGAAAGATGGGGGGAAGGAGAGCACCGGGTGGACCCGGGGAGAAGATACTAGACGGACTTGCAGTGTGGCTGAAGACAGGGAGGGTGGAAGAGATGCTTGAGGCAACAAGAGACAGATGGAAGTCCATAATCGCCAACGCCATGCTGTAAGGCATCTGATGATCATTATAATATACGGCATTCGCGGTTGTTTTTTTAACAAGCGAGAAGTTTTGCAAACTTTTTTTCACTGTTCCAACAATTGTGTCATGACCAAACATCAGCCCCTTTAACACAACAATGTGTTAAGGTTAGAACGGGGTTAAGGTTAGTAGTGGTTATTATTACTTTTTTCACGTTAGATTCAGCGCGACATTTGTTCGGGCACAGTTGTTGGAACCACAAACGCCATTCACCTGACGTTATCAGAACGGCACCGAGAAAATGTATATGATAATGGGAAGGTCATACATACTGGTTTTCAAAACTTGCTGGCGAACAGTATATTCATCATCATCAGGTGCCCTGCCGCTTGGCGTTGGCGACCATGGACCTCTAGCCATCTCTATCTCTCGTTGCCCCAAGCATCTCCCCCACCCTCCTCGTCCCCAGCCACTCTGCAAGTCCGTCAGCATTTTCTCCCTGGGTCTACCTGGTGCTCTTTCCCTCCAGCTTTCCCGTTGTGACCAGGTGCTCCAAATCCCCCTTCCTCATAAAATGGCCTATAAATGTTGACTGGCTTTTCCTAATCTTCCTTATGAGTGATCTACTTGTGTCTACCTCCATCAAGACTCTCGTTTGTTTTCTTTGCTGTCCTTGGAACTCTCAACATTCTTCTTAGAATTAACCACATCTCGGCTGCCTCAATCTTGTTCTGGCTTTGCTTGTTGACTGTCCACGCCTCGCGCTCAACCGTACAACAGTATTGGTTCTATATAACATTCCAGAACTGTCTTCCTGATGTTAATTGATAGGCATTTGTTGGTAAGAATGCTTTCCATCTTGAATGTTTTGGCTTGGCCGATTCTGCCAGCTATTTCTGATGTGCATCTGCCGTCTGGTGAAATTATCGTTCCCAGGTATTTAAACTCATCAACCTGTCTCAAGGTTGTGCCGTTTGCTGTTATTTTGGATGAGGGGATTTCATGTTTACAGATCACTATGACTTCAGTCTTCCTGCTGTTTAGTTCCAACCCCTTACCTTTGCTGTCTAAAGTATATTCACAAGGTTTTGTAGGTTCCTTTCACTTTCTGCAATTAGCAGTGTCATCTGCGTATCGAATGTTGTTTTATTTTTCCTCCGACCTTTAATCCATGGTCTTCCTCTAGGTTTCATGTTTTCGCTGTAAAGTGAAAACGGATCTGGTGATAAAACAACCCTGTCCGACTCCTCTTTTGATGTTTTGGAAAGAGCTTATATTTTTTATTCTTATTGCAGCTGTTTGTTCCCAGTACATATTTCTGATTATTCGTAGATCTTTTCCATCACTATTGAGTCTTTCTAGTTGGTGAATCAATTCTTCATGTCTGACCCGATCGAAAGCTTTGGTATAGTCAACAAAACAAATATAAACCCTAGTTCACCTCGACTGACCTCTATGATATTCTTAGGATGAATGGCATTAATAGTTCCTTTCTCTTCCACAAATCCACACTGTTCATCTGCTATTTCTCTTTTGAGTCTATTCCTTGTCATCATGATTATTTTCAATAGGATCTTGGTTACATGACTCAAACTGATTGTGCGATGGAGTTCGCATTCTATAGCCCTGTCTTCTTTGTAAGTGCAATGAAAATTGATCGACATATCTTTGGGGATTTTTCCAGTGTCGTAAATTTCATTGAGGATTTATTTTTTCTATACCGAATTCCTCCAGGGCTTCAATCATCTCTGTGGTAATGTCTGGTCCTGGGGCTTTTCCTGGTTTCGTCTTTTTCAATGCTGCTCTAACTTCATCTTTCATTATGGGTGGTCCATCAAAGTTCTGTCTTGTGTTCTGCGTTTCTGTCATCAAAAAGGTCTTTAATGTACTTTCCCCATCTACCTAATATTTTATCTTTTTCCATGCTATGCTAGATACAGCCTGAAAAAAGCCAAAGAATGTTTGTACAAAACAATCATCAATGCCAATTAACTCTAAGAACGGCCTTGTACAAATGACCAATGCCAATCAACTATATGAACTTTGTACAAATCTTTCATGCCAATCAGCTGTAAGAACAGTCTTATACAAATCTTTCATGCCAATCAGCTGTAAGAACGACCTTGTACAAATCACTAATGCCAATCAGCTATGAAATGTGTACAAATCACTAACGCCAATTAACTCTAAGAACGACCTTGTAAAAATCATTCATGCCAGTCAACTCTAAGAACGACCTTGTACAAATCACTCATGCTAATCAACTCTAAGAACGACCTTGTACAAATCACTAATGCCAGTCAACTCTAAGAACGACCTTGGGTCTATTCGTATCAAATGCTAATTGTGTACACTAAGCGCCTACATTTGCTCTAACCGATGTTTTTGTAACCTTAACGCATGGCATGGCCATTTTTTGTGGAGTTCTCGCTTTTTCCCCAAGACGTCGATTTGCCTAGCTTGTTCCCCAGTTATCACTGTTCATAAAGACTGACTTCATATCGGTCATTTTCTCAGATTAAACGAGACGTAAATTATGCTGTTTGTTCCCTATTTTCTTATTTTGTTGTTTGATACTAGACATGGAAATTATGCAGTTTGTTCCCTATTTTCTTATTTTGTTGTTTGATACTAGACATGGAAATTATGCTGTTTGTTCCCTATTTTCTTATTGTGTTGTCTGATACTAGACATGGAAATTATGCTGTTCCCTATTTTCTTATTGTGTTGTCTGATACTAGACATGGAAATTATGCTGTTTGTTCCCTATTTTCTTATTTTGTTTGATATCTTGTTCTCTGTCTTACGTTTATGTTTGACAAAGGTCAGTTGGTCACAAATTTGTGTTCGTCTTGTCCGTTATACTGAATACACATTTCCATTCTATTTTCAATTTTTTTCCTGATTCCTTAATGTGTATAATGCGTATTATATTCGTACAACCTTAACGTGTATATCAGATTCGTACTATCTGATGGTCGTGTAATTTTGAGGCGCAAATTGCAAGACCGCTTTATATGTAGCCTCAGCGTATTAACGTAATAACGAGCGTTTTGTGTTAACGTTGCCTTACAGTCTACAGTATAAGCCACCTAACAAAAATTTAAAAAATGAAACCGAGTCATGCACGCATATAGCCTCTCCTTCTCCAACACACACAGCATTATGAGAAACGGTGACGGAGGAAATTTCTAGCGCAGAATTTCCATAAAGTGGGGATACTAGTTATACTGAAAGCGCTCTCGACATCCCCACGAGGGTACAGACAGTAAATGCCATACACGACGTCGATTCATATTCCACTGCGAATTACAAATTTACTCGCTTATCACATCCCCCATCCAAGCCCAAACACACACACACGCATTTAAATCTATTTAAATGAAAATGATAAAGGACCAAGACATCCATGTTGGAACATCTATATACCCAGTAACAGTTTTAAAAAAAAAAGAGAAATGTGACCTCCCACCACCAATTCAGTCTTAACTCTCAGTCAGTCGAACAGCGCTAGGAGCTGAAAGAGTGACCGAGTGTCTATCTGGGGTGTTTCGACTTTCTCAAAATTGATTTCTGTATATTATAATCTATCCCCCACAGAATTTGTTTTCTTGAAAAAATAATTTGAAATGGTATTTTAATGGACTGATCGCAGCAGAAAGAATGCAATTTCTTACCAAAAGTACCTATTTTTGTCCTTAATTGCGAACCGTAACCTGTACCGAACCTTACATGTAATATACTGACAGAAAGCTCTTTGGTGCACCTTTCAGATAATGACAGCTAAAATTAGAAACAAACCGGGCCAAAGCCACCAAATAAATTTAAGGAAAATGTGTGGGAGAGTACATAACTCTAAGGCCGTTTTCTCAAAATGGCCGTCATACAACTTAAATGACTTTAAACATACATAACATTTTAGTACAAGCTTTATTCAGGTACCAAAATAATCAGCAGAATGTACACTTTCCAGTGATATGTATCTCAAAATACCCAAAATGCTAGTTAAAACCGATTTCGCGCTGGGAGGTCAAATAGTTACGCCCACACGTCTAAATTTCCGTTAGGCAAGACACCTTAGACATGTAAAAGATCTATACACAGTTGGTCCATCTTTTCTGAAACCATTTGTCCCTTTCTCTCAAAACCTTAATACATGCTACCTTTGGGAAAGGTATCCCAAATTACAAACGCAAAATCAGTTGACTAAATATGAACATGGTACAAAAGCGAATAATAGAACAGCTAAAATAACACCACCAGCACTAATAAATCCATTAGTGCCGATTTTTGGTACCTTACTTTTGTTTAAAGCCCAACCGACTGCGCAGAGCCCCCGGCAACCCAACAGGGGATATGTCCAGGTAATACGTGCAAACACTAAAGTATATAAAAAGAAAACATAACAGCCCTGGGATGCAAAACTTGCTCAGTGCTGTCAACCTTTACTCTTGTAATAATAAAATGTCCAGTCAATACGTGCAAACACTCAAGTGCAAACACTCAAGTACACACACACACTGGGATGTAAACTTGTCCAACGCTCTGTCAACCATCAACATTAATTCTAATACACACACAAACAAGAACAGCCAAACATACACACGAATCAGGCAGGCACGAGTTCTGGCCCACAAACATTCTGGTTTTGTCATCCTGGTTCCAGTACCACGAATTCCTGTTCTTGTGATCCAAACTCTTATAATCAAGTCTAGGGAACTAGATCTACCTATGCATGTGCCTTTCCCCGGAGTTGCCGTTTGCTGGATTCCTTGGAGTCGCCGTTTTCTTAAGTCACTCGGTGCACATTTCCCTCGAGTTGCTGTAATCAACATTTCCCCGATTGCGCTGTAGTTGCCGTTTCCTGTTGTCGCCATAGTTACCATCGCCCCGAATTGTCATCGTTTCCCTGGAGTCGTCGTAGTCTTCCATTTCCCTGGAGTCGTCGTCTTCCATTTCCCTGGAGTCGTCGTAGTCTTCCATTTCCCTGGAGTCGTCATAGTCGCCATTTCCCTGAGTCGTCATAGTCGCCATTTCCCTCGAGTCGTCATAGTCGCCATTTCCCTGGAGTCGTCATAGTCGCCATTTCCCTGGAGTCGCCATTACCCTGGAGTCGTCATAGTCGCCATTTCCCTGGAGTCGTCATAGTCGCCATTTACCTGGAGTCGCCATTTACCTGGAGTTGTCATTTACCTGGAGTTGTCATTTTTATGGAGTCTTGGTCTCTATTTTCCTAAAGGCTGGAGTCGTAGTCGCCATTTTCCTGGAGTGGTCGTAGTCGCCATTTTCCTACAGTCTCCGTTTTCCTGGAGCCGCCATTTTCCCGGAGTCGCCGTAGTTGCCATCTTCTTTGAGTCGCCATTTTCCTGAAGTCGTCGTAGTCGCCATTTTCCTGGAGTCACTGCAGCTATTTTCCTGGAGCCGCCATTTTCCTGGCGGCGTCGTAGTCGCCATTTTCCTGGCGGCGTCGTAGTCGCCATTTTCGTGGAGTCTAGTCGCCATTTTCCTGGAGTCTCCCATTTTCCTGGAGTCTCCCTTTTCCTCAATCCGCCATTTTCCTGGAGTCGTAGTCGCCATTTTCCTGGAGTCATCGTAGTCGCCGTTAACCTGAGTCATACATAGTCACTTTAACCTAGAGTCGTGGTAGTCGCCATTTTGCTGGAGTCGTCATTTCCCCAGAGTCGTCGTAGTCGCCGTTTACCTAGAGTCGTAGTCGCCATTTTCCTGGAGTCGTCATAGTCGCCGTTTACCTAGAGTCGTAGTCGCCGTTTACCTAGAGTCGTAGTCGCCGTTTACCTAGGTCGTCGTTGACCTGGAGTCGTAGTCGTTAACCTGGAGTCGTAATCGTTAACCTGGAGTCTTAGTCGCCGTTCACCCACAGTCGCCGTTTTCCCGCGTTGCCGTAGTCGCCATTTCTCCGGAGTCGCCGTCGCCGCCATTTCCTCAAAGTCGCCATTTCCCTGCAGTACATATACAAATAGTTTGTGGGTTGCACCTTTCATTAAACTTTTAATTCAGGGGCCCTTTACGTGCACAGCTAATTTTAAACCCAACCATTAAGACTAATTATCAGTTTTCGAGGTGTGGATGCTTAATGATTTTACGTTTGCATAAGCATTATAATATATAAGCCACGATGGCCGACATAGTTTACAGGATCTTTAACATTATATTTAAGGATGAACATATTTGCTTTACATGTGTCTGCCTGTTGTCTCATCTTTTATAAAGCACTTGTTCATCGTTTTGATCATAACGTTAGTTGATATGCCCTTCCCTCGTTTGTCCATTCTTCCTTTATTTTTTTTTAGCCTAAACAAGGGAAAGTTAAAGTCTACCATCTCACTCCCCTAGAACCCCAGGGTTATGGCACTATCTAGGTAGAACCTCAGGACCTGGCCAGCTCATGGGTTTGTGTGCAGACTTAAAGACTTGTGCCGTGATCATTTTGGATCATCACATGGCACCTGACGTTAGTGCATGTGAAATTCATTCCGAGCACGAAGACATCTTGAGAACTTGGAATTAGAATTTGATTCTACGACTATAGAATATATGCACTTTTTTACCCTACTGTTGGGATTTTCAATCTTTTATTTTTTCTTTCGACCCCAGCCGACTGCGTAGAGCCATATCAGGGCTATAACCCATTTCAAAACACTTCAACAAGGGGTGAAAGTACACAATGCATTCACGCACACAATATAAGGATTATGCCCCTGGAATCATCGACCATACCAATTTATCGCACAGGGGATATGGAAAACATACCTTAACACACATTGAACATTACCGATGGCACTTAAACATATAAACGGCCCTACATTACCTAAATTGCTTTTGCGTATCGCATTTCCCTACAGTCAAAAACCCACATTATATATATATATATATATATATATATATATATATATATATATATATATATATATATATATATACACAATTATCAATCCTTATAGAAAATACGTAAGACTTTTAACACATACAGGTGAATGGACCAAAGGCAGAAATTAAAGAAATTAAAGGAAAGGAACAAGAGCGACAAAAGATGAAAAATTTCTAGCACATAATTTCCAGAAGGTGGGGATTTAATATACTGAAAGAGCCCCTGGTATCTCCACAGGGCCGTTGTTAAGGGCTGACGTGTACTTGCTTTACATATGTAACAGGGAAACGCCTAACCAACTAGCACATAGAAATCAAGGCTTTATTACAATGTTCCCTTTGTCACCGTGTTACGGTTCATCTCCGTTCATCATTGTGACAGTTATTACGTTTCACCCCTCCCTCGGTTGTGGTGCCTTCTTGTATATTTGTACATTTTTTTTAAATATAAATGGTATAGGAGTAGAAAAGATAGGACCATCTGTAAACATCCAATGAGACCCAATGATACTATCCTTTAATACGCGTTTTTAATTTAAGGGGCATATTCGATCATACAAATGAAGACGATTTCGGTACTAGCAGGTCTGCCATTTAACAGAACACTACACTCGTTACCATTTGCATCTGCAATATTTCACACATTACATACAATATTTACATTTTAACACAACTCCTACGGTATTTGCCTTTTCAACACCTACTGGTATGTCACGTTTTACAAACTTATCTGGGCAAGCCTACAGCTTCAGTGTAATCATCTGAACCACTCACCCGTCTCAAAATTCAGGTGTCTCGAAGACAACATGCAACTGACATGACGTGATGGCGTCCATGTGATGTCCTGATGTCATGACGTCGTCCTCGACGACGAACCAGACGTGGTCCCTGGTGATGTGATCCTTGATGACGTGGATCTCAGTGTGGTCCTTGTTGTGGTTCTAGTTTCCTGAAGATGTTCTCCCTTCAAAAGTGTTCCTCCATGTCTTTTGCTCCGAACCGTAGTTCTTATGTACTTCTAGAAGGCTGAAATGTCCCGACACTTGTAGACTAAGATCCATACTCTTGAACTTTCCTCGATGGTCGTTCAGATTGGTTCAGTTCAGGACTACAATAATAATCTTGGGGGTTTTTTCTTTTTTTTTGGGGGGGGGGGGGGTGTTTGTAGCGTCGTGTCCAAGTCTGCATACAGAGTCAGGCAACACTGCTGGTAGACACCGAGATGGGGCAGTGGGTTTTAGTCTGGACAGGATGATGAACATGGGATGGGACTGTACAAGATCAGTGGGGCTGGATGTGAAAAGGAAGGGGGAGGAACGGCAAGTTGGGCGCAGGCAGGATCAAGTGAGGGCGAGGTGGGTCAGGACGGAGGATAGACTGGGGAGTGGGGATCCAGCTTCAGATATTCCATAAGTCCCAGTCTGTTTTTCCCCAACTGTTTTGCGTCCTGTACTGCTTCAGTCTTTGGAGACAGGGAGATGCTTGGTCTGCCGATCTTTGTTTGCTGTGGCGTTTTCGTCGTCTTTCTGGTGACTTGTCTTTTGGGAGGGTCGGGAGGATTTAAGGGAGGGGCTGTGTGGGCTGGAAGGACAAGACTTCAGTAAGGAAACAGATGAATAGAACTGAACGGAAAGAAAAAGAAAAGACTCATTTTACTGTTGACATACCAGGGCATGGAATAGAATCAAAAGAGAAACATATGAACAGTGTCGATTTGTGGAAGGGAAAGGAACTTATTAATGCCATATACACCCTAAGAACTATCAGAGAGGTCAATCGAGGTGAACAAGGATTTATATTTATGCTTTGTTGACTATACCAAAGCTTTCGATCCGGTCAGACATGAACAATTGATCAACTAGAAAGACTCAATATTGATGGAAAAGATACGAATAATCAGAAATATGTATTGGGAACAAAAAGCTGCAATGAGAATAAAAATAGATATAAGCTCTTTCCAGAACACCAAAAGAGGAGTCGGACAGGTGTTTTGTCACCAGATCTGTTTTCACTTTACAGCAAAAACATTAAACTTAGAGGAAGACCCTGGATTAAAGGTTGGAGGAAAAATTATAAACATTCGATACGCAGATGACACCGTGCAAATTGCAGAAAGTGAAAGGGGCCTACAAAATCTTGTGAATATACTAGAAATAGAAAAGCAAAGGTAAATGGTTGGAACTAAACAGCAGGAAAACTGAAATCATGGTGATCAGTAAAAAAAAACCATGAAATCCCCTCATGCAAAATAACAGCAAACGGCATAATCTTGAGACAGGTTAAGTTTAAATACCTGGGAACGATCATTTCACCAGACGGCAGATGCACATCAGAAATAGCCAGCAGAATCGGCAAACAACAAATGCCTATCAATTATCAGGAAGAGGGTTCTGGAATGTTATATAGAACCAATACTGTTGTTCGGTTGCGAGGCGTGGACAGTCAACAAGCAAAGCCAGAACAAGATTGAGGCAGCCAAGATGTGGTTTCTTAAAAGGATGTTGAGAGTTCCATGGACAACAAACAAAAACGAGACAGTCTTGATGGAGACAGACACAAGTAGATCATAAGATTAGGAAAATGCAGGCAACATTCATAGGCCATTTCATGTGGAAAGGGGAATTGGAACACCTGGTTACAACGGGAAAGCTGGAGGGAAAGAGCACCGGGTAGACCCAGGGAGAAGATACTGGACGGACTTGCAGTGGCTGAAGACAGGGAGGGTGGAAGAGATGCTTGAGGCAACGAGACAGATGGAAGTCCATAATCGCCAACGCCATGCGGCAAGGCACCTGATGATGATGACCTAAAGATTTACCCCTGGCGCAGACCACTCCGTCTAATTTATCACACAGAGGTTTTCAAAAAACACCTGAACACAAATCTAAGCATAACTAAGGACACCAAAACATACGCCAACTACCAATCCCAAGAAAAAGCACGCAAGACCCCACCGAACACCCAAGTGAATGGACCAGCAAGCCAGAAAACAGGAAGAAATAGAAGCAAAGGAACAAGGCAGAAACGGACAGAAAAATGTAGAACTGAACTTCCAAAAGAATCTAAGCCAAAATGTCCAAGTACTCTGAACTAAAATGTAGATATTTTTTATGGAATGGCATGATAACCACAATATCAGTTGGGTTCCATGTTATTGTTTCTATATAAAAGTGTCCTTGTTTAATTTTATTTATTTAAAAATGTTACGTAAGCGGTAAGGCATACAGGTGTAAGTTGTGTTCCGGTTTTTTTTTTTTTCTTATTTCCTAGGGTTTTCCTTATTTTACGTTGTGTTTTGATTTTGTTTGAGGCTTTTTGCTTTCATTATTTTTTTAGTTACTTTTTTGTTTCTTTTTCATTTACTCTCAGTTTGGATTTGGATTTCAATTTGATGTTTCTTCCAACGCGTGATTTCTACACCGGGCATTTTTTTTAAAGTGTGGTTCAGTTTTACTTTTCAATTGGTTTGGGTATTTGTTTATGGCATTTGTTGAATGTTCGCATTAGTTTAAGGTTGATTTTTTATGTTTTCAGATTACGTTTGGTTTATTGATTACAGGTTTTATTGTTGCTTCAGTTTTGTGTATGTTTTAAAACTTCGCTTCAATGTTTTCTTATTGTTTAAAATCTTTAGATTTCGTTTTATGTTTATAATGTGCAGATTTCGTTCTATTGTTAAGAATCTTCAGATTGTTTTTTGTTAATGTTTAGATTCGGTTTTAATGTTTATCTCAGTTTAAGGATAGTTTATACTGGAGTTTAGTTTCAGTTTGGGTTAAGTTCGGCTTAAGTTTAGCTTTTGAGTTTCGAGTTTAACTTTGAGTTTCAAGTGTAGGTTGAGTTTCAAGTTTAGGTTCGGGTTTCAAGTTCAGGTTTGAGTTTTGCAGTTTCAAGTTCAGGTTTGAGTTTCAAGTTCGGTTTGAGTTTCAAGTTCGGTTTGAGTTTCAAGTTCGGTTTGAGTTTCAAGTTCAGTTTGAGTTTCAAGTTCAGTTTGAGTTTCAAGTTCAGTTTGAGTTGTTTGTGTTCAAGATTATTACAAGTTTAGGTTTGGCTTTTAAGTTCATACCTTTAAGTTCATTTGTAGCTTCAATTTTATCTGTTTTGAATTTAGTTCTTGTTTAAGTTTAGTTTTGGTTTAAGTTTACCTCTGGTTTACGTTTGACTCTAGTTTAAGTTTAATTCTGGCTTAAGTTTAGTTTAGTTCTGGCTTAATTTCAGTTTAGTTCTGGCTTAAGTTTCAGTTCTGTAAGTTTCAGTTCTGGCTTAAGGTTTAGTTCTAGTGTAGGACTGTTGATTTATCGATCAGTTTAATGTCTTATAACAGTACAGTTACACAAATACATGTGCCATCAGTACTAAGAGTTTATTCATGGAACCCAACTGATCCTGTTGCTGTTGTCAGTCTTGACATGAATTTACTGAAATTGTCTTTTTGAGTTCGTGGCGAAGGCTGGTCAGAATCAGAGACCGATTTTTTTTACTCTCGACAGGTAATTTGGCCAAAAACTGCGCATGTCTTGTTTCGTTTACGCGCCTATATCATTTCTAACGGTGAATCACCGTTGGCAGTCGGATAAACAACTAGTACTGAACATTACACGAGTGACTGATAGAGCCCCCGGCATCCCTACAAGGGTGGGGAGGGGGGTGACCTCAGACGAGGCAACACCAAATGGAAAAAATAATGCCCACCGACGTAAGCTGATGACCGTGCACGTAGAGAACACATTTCAACATACAACAGCTGCTATCCAACAGAAGATCAAAAGAAGCAAAACCAAAGCAGCGTTTGTAACCACAGTTGGTAGAGGGCGCCTGCAGGCCAGGTTCCTCAGACGCCATCCTTCGTTTTGAACTTAGAACAGTGATCTGATCAGTGACATAGTAAAATAGCGACTGGCAGGACTGAATAATGAGATGCAAGGAAAGGGAGGGGGGGAGGGGAGAGAAGAGGGATATAGAAGTGCGACGTCGGGGAAGGAGTGAGATGGAGGGAAAAAAAGGGAGGTCAGTTTAAAATACCGGGCTACTGGCGATTTCACCTGCAAAAATAAAGTCAATTATTGAACAAAACCACACTGCAGGCACGCACAGACATGCATATACACCACGCATGCATTCCATTATTATGAACACATACAAATTTCTAGGAATCAATGGACAAAAGTGTACAAATCGGTCAACATGTAAGAATCACTTTGCAATAATGATTAAATATAATCTCACTTTTACTGGAATGCTTTGTGATTCTGTACAAAAGGTCATTTTAAATATCTTTTGCAACTATTATTCCTGGAAACCAAAATTTGTTTAAAATTCAAATGTCGGAGATGAGACGGCATAATGACAGTGGTACCAATCTCTCAGCGTTACCTTACCAATCTCTCGGCGTTACCTTCCCTGACCCCAGAGGGAACGATTTCCCATTTACAGCTGGGTGGTTCTAAAGTAGCCTAATTAAACATGGACTTTTCAACGCGGTGTTAATATTTGAGGTGTGTGTAGTATACTGATCTCTGTACTAGACCGATATGGTTCTTGTGATCGGCCGAGCTACATGCAATATGATCTTAACTGAATTCCGGCGACGTCCAAAGTTCCCCTCGCCCATTTCTATTTCAAACCCTGCCAACGCATAAACTTTTGCACAAGATTAAGACGTCTGCCGGATATTTATCTGGCCGATGTGGGTAGATCATCTATGGAATTGTCCGAGTGCGATTAATCCTTAAAAACCCTGTTATTTAGATATGGCATACTACACATTTACTCTCCTCCGTGCATACACAAGTACATACATACGCATGTATATGTAGCCAGAAAGACAAGAGGGCGGAGGGAAGTTCAGTTCAGTTCATATTGCTTACAGCCCAGCCGACTACGAGAGCCATATCAGGGCGAGCAATACGTCAACAACCACCCGTCGAAAGATAAGTCAAAAACCATGCTCACCGTTAACCTTGCAAGTCTAAATTGCAATTGATTAATCCTTATAAACCCCATTCTTTACATTTGGCGTACTACACATTACCTCCATGCATACACAAATACACATGCATGCATAGCCATAAAGAGGGTGGGAAATGAGGGAGGGAACACAAGAGTGGAGACGGACAATAATGGTACATTTACCAAGAGTACAGCAAGGCAAGAAGGCTAAATGGTCTTCAAAGGGTGGGACCTGGGAAATCAACCTATCTCTCCAATGTTTTATACCAAGGCAGCCGGACAAGTCGAGGAACAGAACATGACATCAGATATGGCAGCAATACAAAACTTACCTCCACTGAATGCGACCACAGCTCTAGTGGTACCCTTCTGTAGAAGCAGGACTGGTACTTGATGCCAGCCGACGTCCTGGAAACAGCGGATTCAGAAAATAGCACCTGAACCCGACTTTGGAATCTCCATTGTCTTCGTGCTGCTTTCATTTCTTTGAGTGGTCATCGTCACGTTTTATTTCTTGGCTGGAAAAAGAATTTGGATTTTTAACCTGCTCTGGACAATACATATATTTTCATAGAAATTATTGTTGTTCAAAAGCTCAGCCGACTGCGAATAGCCATATCAGGTGTATGACCGCTTCAAACCAGCGACGGGAAAAACTAAAAGTACACACAATGCATTCGCGCACTTGTCACGGATTTCAACGAACAGGACAATATAAAAAAAAAGGCTTTATCAGCGTGTAATCACTTAAACCGTGCACTCTTAAATCCTTCGATTCTGTAGCTCACCTGGTTTATTACAGCTTAAACCACCAGTCTAAGCAGTTATAAACGGGTACCTACCGATGTGGGGATGCCGGCGCTTTCAGTATATATACTACACGTCATTATTGAAGGGCCAGGAACGTTTTTGAGTCAATTTTTGAAAGGAGAAATAACCTATTTTCTCTTACTCTTTTCTCCAATTCGTTGCCGAAACTGAATGGATAAGAGCTCAGACAACATTGCAGTTTCCTTTTGGCACGTGTTTGGGGATTTGCCGATTTGCAATGGGCGGCCCAAGGAAGACAATTTCCACACGAAATTGTCGAATCTTCAGCAGGGTCTCTCTGACGACGCAGGCAAGGTAGCGACAAAATTCGCTTTGCACGTGCAAGGCAAGCCCTTTTTGAACACTACTCCATCCAAAGTTGCCCGCAGACGAGGATAAAAAGGACCCGTTCTTGGTTCGTTTTAACCATGCTTGCATGACGACGGATGACGGATGAGCAGCGGGGGAGAGCCCTCGCTCTGCTTGATGAAGGCCTAGCGCAGCGGGAAGTTGCTAGACGACTTGAAGTGTCGCATTCCACAATCCAGAGACTGCTGGAGCGCTTCAATGAGACTGGAGCAGTCCAGGAAAGGCGTCACACGGGTCGACCCAGAGTAACGACAAGACAGCAAGACCGCTACCTTGCCCTCTCCGTCCTGAGGGAAATGGCATCCACTGCGGTGACCTTGAGGGGTCAGCTGAGGGATGCAACAGGTGCTAACATCAGCTGCAGCACGGTGAGAAGACGGCTACATGAGGCAAACTTGAGGTCACGGAGACCGGCCGTCCGACCCGTGCTGTCACCGGTCAACAGAGTGCGCCGCATGACCTGGGCCAGGGAGCACGTGACCTGGACAAGGCAACAGTGGGCCCGGGTCTTGTTTTCGGATGAGTCCAGGTTCACCCTGACCTTTAACGATGGCCGGGCTCGGGTGTGGCGACGTCAAGGGGAGAGGTTCGCTGACGCCACTGTCCAAGAGCATAACCGGTACGGCGGCGGGTCGGTGATGGTGTGGGGTGGCATGAGCCGTGGTACCCGGACCCCCCTGCTCCCCATTGACGGCATCCTGAACGGGGTCCGGTACCGGGACAAGGTTCTGGCGGCCGTGGCACTGCCTGCGCTTGTGGACCTTGGTCAAGGCGCCATCTTCCAGGACGACAATGCACCTGCGCATCGAGCACGCCTTGTGACCGACTTCCTGGAGCAGCATGAAGTCGTCCGTATGGCCTGGCCAGCGTGCTCACCTGACCTGAACCCAATTGAACACCTCTGGGATGTGCTCGGGAGGCGCATCAGGGACAACCACCCCCCACCGGGCACCCTGGCCAGGCTGGTCGACATCCTGCAGATCGAGTGGGCGGCCATCCCTCAGGACACACTCCGTACCCTTGTGGGGTCGATGCATCGGCGCTGTGAAGCATGCATCCAGGCTCGGGGCGGACACACGCGATATTGAAAACAGATTGGCCAAATCTGACACTTTGTTTTTTGAAAAGGGGGGGATGTTCCTTTAAATGCATGTGCTGTTCACTAATGGGTCATTGTGCTAATTTCTTTTTCCAAAACAGGTGTGGAAATGATGAAATAAAACATAGAATCAATTCTAAACATTGTCAATTATTTCAACTTAAAATTAGAGAGGAAGGAAGAAATGGCCCTTAAATTATGATTAGGAGTATATAGTATCCCCACATTCTGGTCATTCTGTGCTACACATTTCCTCTTTAATGTCGTTTCTTTCTCCTTTGCTTTGTCTTATTTTCTGCCTTGTTGGTCCATTCACCTTGTATGTTCGATAAAGTCATGTACTTTTAAAATTAATAATTGGGTACACGTATCAAGTGTGCGTTTTGGGCTTTAGGAAAAGGATATGCGGAAGCAGTTTTAGGCAATTGAGGCCCATTCTTATATACGTTTTAGTGTCCTTAGTTATCTTTAAATTTGTATTCAAGTATGTTTTTTAAATCCCCTGTGCGATAGATTGGACAGACTGGACAACGTCAGGCTCAGGGGCATCTTAGATTACGTGCGCGAATGCATTGATATGTGTTAATAAATTCACTTTTTCCTGTTGAATATCATGCGTTGTTTTGAAAAAGTGATAGCCCTGATATAACTACGCAGTCAGCTGGGCTTTAAACAAAAATAACGGGTGCCTGATCGCCAGGGTGACAAGTTACGATCCGTCTGAAAAAAATGACCTGATAATAGCAAGGTCTCTACTAGACTACCATCTCTACTCCAACGACCTCGAAAAGTGGGACAAATCGAGCAGTTTTACTTAAAGATTAGTAATTTCGGCTAAGGTACAGTTCAGTTATCTGGAATTTTGCGGATATACATGACCTAATTGCTTCCAGTCTTAATCCTAGCAATAACCCCAATAACCGTCTCGCAATTACGTCTGTGCGTGTGCGCGTGTATCATTGTGATTGTATGCGAGTACGTATGTATGTGAAGACGTGTGCTTATTCTCGTAGTTTAAAGCCTTGCCGATTGTGAAATTCTATTTAAGGGCTACAACAATTAACCCCCCTTTTAAAGAGGAACTTCGGGGCACAATGGATTTGCGCACATATACTCCTAATCATAATTTAAGGGCCACTTCTTCCTTCCTCTCTAATTTTAAGTTGAAATAATTTGACAATGTTTAGAATTGATTCTATGTTTTATTTCATCATTTCCACACCTGTTTTGGAAAAAGAAATTAGCACAATGACCCATTAGTGAACAGCACATGCTGTGTAGCAAGCCCCGCACTGCGCGATCCTGTCGTGGTGGACGTCTCCACCGACTTTGGCACAACCTGCCTCCTGCTGTGCCAGCCCGACGCCACTTTTCTTTTTCTGCTTCCTCGTCTCCTCCACTGCCCCTGCCTTCGACCTCGCTGCTGCGGGCTTTGTCTCCTCCTCTGCCATCTTCGCCTTCGCCTTCTGTCCTGGTGGTGCCGCCTTCGCCTTCTGTCCCGCCGGTGCTGCCTTCGTCTTCTGTCCCGCCGGCGCTGCCCTCGTCTTCTGTCCCGCCGGTGCTACCTTTGTCTTCTTCTTCTCTTCCATCGTTGCTGCCTTCGTCTTCTGCCCCGCTGGTGTCGCCTTCGTCTTTTGTCCCGTCGGTGCCGCCTTCTTCGCCACCTCGGCCGCCGCCATATGATAAACTTAAACTATGCCTTTTTAACGCTCAATCAATATGTAAAGATGGCAAAGCTGAGGTCATTGCCGATTTTATCGCTGATGATCACGTTGACATTGCTTTTATTACAGACATGGCTTAACCCCCTTGGTCATGAACCTATACATGCTAGCCTCACTCCGAGTGGTTACAGGCTTGCTTCTTTCCATCGCTCATCTCGAGGTGGCGGTATCGCCATCCTCTACAACGACTCACTCCATTCCCGCCTATCTTTCTCGCAGTCTCTGCCTTTCTCCCATCCTTCTTTCGAGCACGTGAAGTATCCTTCCAATCCACCCCTCACCCCATCACCTTCTCCTGTGTCTATCGACCTCCACCTAGCTCTGCCAACAAACTCACCACATCCACGTTTCTCTCTGACTTTGACCAACTGCTTGACCACTACTGCCTCTTACCTGGAAATCTCATCATTCTAGGTGACATCAATGTCCACTATGACAACACTCACCGTTATGACACAAGACATATCATCAACTCTGTCCAATCACAATATGACTCAACACATTTCTGAACCAACCCATCAAAAAGGTCACATTCTTGACTGGATCATTTCTCGTGATCACCACAATTCAGCTACTAACAACTGCTTAGTTCTTTCTACCCGTCTAACTTCAGCCCTTCCATCTGACCACTCTGCAATTCTCTGTTCTCTTGACATTTCTCCTCCTTCCCGTACCACGCGCACAGTGACTCGACGCAATCTCAAATCTATGGACCTCTCCACATTTTCATCTGATGCCTCCCGTCTCCTTTCTGAAAAGTCACATAACCTTGCCGATGAATTCTATACTACTCTCCACCATCTTCTGGACACTCATGCTCCAGCCACAACCCGTCTTTTACCTGACCGCCCCCCTACCCCCTGGCTCACTCATGAGATTGCCTGTGCAAAACGTGCCCGCCGCAGAGCAGAGCGCCGCTGGCGCAAATCCAAACTCACTGTACACAGGCAACTTTTCCAAGCCTCTAAAACAAAAGTATCCACCCTCATTGCATCTGCAAAAACAAGCTATTTCCAAACCAAAATCCTGAATGCCTCTTCTTCAAAAGAACTCTTTACAACCATGAATCATCTCCTTGGCACACGAAAAGACTTACCTCTCCCAACAAAACATACAAATGAAGAACTCCCATCTGTATTCTCTAAGTATTTCACCACCAAAATACAAACTCTTCGTGACAGGCTTGACAGGACACCCTGTCAACCATGCCCACCTGACCCTTCCTTCTCTGGCACACCTCTCACTACTTTTACCCCAGTCTCACAAGAAGAAATTTTCAACACAATCAGATCCATGTCGTTCAAAACCTGCGAACTGGATCCTCTTCCAGGTTCTCTCTACTCCGATTGTCTCCCTACTCTCCTCCCATTCATCACTGACATCATCAACACTTCTTTTCAAACTGGAACTGTCCCAGATTCTTTCAAGTCTGCTATTGTTCACCCTCTCCTCAAGAAACACAATTTAGACCCAAATGAACTGAAAAATTACAGGCCTATCTCTAATCTCTCTTTCTTGTCAAAACTCCTTGAAAAAGTCGTCCTCAACCAGCTGAACTCTCACCTGTCTGCCAACAATCTCCTCAATCCTTTCCAGTCAGCCTACCGCCAGTGCCATAGCACTGAAACTGCCCTACTACACATTCTCAACAATCTCCTCCTTGCAACTGATACTGGCAAAGTCTCTCTCCTCACACTCCTTGATCTGTCTGCAGCTTTCGATACCATTGACCATGGTATTCTCCTTTCTAGACTTCATCATACTTTTGGCATCTCTGACATTGCTCTCTCCTTTTTCACTTCGTATTTATCAAACAGAAAACAAACTGTTCTCATTAATGGCACTTACTCTCAACCTGCATACCTGACCTGTGGTGTTCCACAAGGATCTGTCCTTGGCCCTGTTCTTTTCACTCTTTATACCTCCCCCCTGTCCACCATCATCAACTCCCACTCTATAAAACACTTCTATGCTGATGACACCCAACTTCAAGATAGTGACTCACCTGATAATATACAGCGCCTGTTGACTCGCACCACTGAGTGTTACTCGGACATTAAGAACTGGATGACACACAATAGACTTCAGCTTAATGACGACAAGACAGAAGCTATCCTCATTGGCACCCGTCAGAAACTTTCCCAGCTGCCTCCTCTTTCTCTCCCATTATGTAACACATCAGTCCCAATTTCTGATTCAGCTAAAAACCTTGGTGTCTGCATTGACTCTACCCTGTCCATGAACAACTTTGTTTCTCAAACTGCCAGATCTTGCTACTATCATCTCCATCGTATAAGCCTGATCAGGAAGTATCTCTCTGTCGAAACAACTGCAAAACTCGTTCTCTCCTTCATAATGTCTCGCATTGACTATTGCAATTCACTCCTGTCTGGTCTTCCTGCCTCCACCATTCACATCCTACAGCGCATTCAAAACAATGCTGTACGCCTTGTACTCAAAAAGAAAAAAGCTGACCACATATCTCCTCTTCTGGCACAACTTCACTGGCTCCCTGTATCAAAGCGCATACAGTACAAACTAGACACCATGTGCTACAAAAGCCTCAATAACGCAGCCCCCGATTACCTGTCAAGCCTACTTGAGATCTATGTTCCCTCACGTACCCTCCGCTCTGCCTCCGATCCTCTGACTTTTCGCTTTCCACGCACTAAGCTCAATACCTATGGTCCACGAGCCTTCTCTGTTTCTGGTCCACTCTCCTGGAACAAACTTCCTCTCTCAGTCCGTCAGCAACCTACTTTTGCCTCCTTCAAGTCCGCTCTCAAAACTCACCTTTTCTCCTCTGCATAAATTCCTAACCTCACTCAACCCCCCTCTGCAGCCTGTCTCCGCTCGGAGGGGAATCACTTTGTCTTAATATATAATTGTATATGATGTGCTCTCTGTGGTTTTCCATTGGTTTTATTCTTGCTTTTATTGCTTTTATTCTTTTCTCCCCATTTGTGGCCATGCGTGTGTGTGTGTGTGTGTGTGTGTGTGTGTGTGTGTGTGTGTGTGTGTGTGCGTGCGTGCGTGCGTGCGTGCGTGTGTGTCTTTTCGGCGCTTGGATTTGATTTTGTCGAGATTTGCGCTATATAAATATTGTAATTATTATGTATGCATGTGCGTACGTATGTATGTATGTATGTATGTATACGCTTAGATTTATGTATGTATGTATGTATGCATGTATACGCTCAGCTTAGATTTATGTATGTAAGTATGTAAGCATGTATGTATGCATGTATACGCTCATATGTATGTAGGTATGTATGCATGTATACGCTCAGCGCTTAGATTTGATTTTGTCAAGATTTTGCGCTATATAAATAAAATATATTATTATTATTAAAAATATATTATTTAAAGGAACATCCCCTTTTCAAAAAACAGAAAGTGTCAGATTTGGCCAATCTGTTTTCAATATCGCGTGTGTCCGCCCCGAGCCAGGATGCATGCTTCACAGCGCCGATGCATCGACCCCACAAAGGTACGGAGTGTCCTGAGGGATGGCCGCCCACTCGATCTGCAGGATGTCGACCAGCCTGGCCAGGGTGCCCGGTAGGGGGTGGTTGTCCCTGATGCGCCTCCCGAGCACATCCCAGAGGTGTTCAATTGGGTTCAGGTCAGGTGAGCACGCTGGCCAGGCCATACGGACGACTTCATGCTGCTCCAGGAAGTCGGTCACAAGGCGTGCTCGATGCGCAGGTGCATTGTCGTCCTGGAAGATGGCGCCTTGACCAAGGTCCACAAGCGCAGGCAGTGCCACGGCCGTCAGAACCTCGTCCCGGTACCGGACCCCGTTCAGGATGCCGTCAATGGGGAGCAGGGGGGTCCGGGTACCACGGCTCATGCCACCCCACACCATCACCGACCCGCCGCCGTACCGGTTATGCTCTTGGACAGTGGCGTCAGCGAACCTCTCCCCTTGACGTCGCCACACCCGAGCCCGGCCATCGTTAAAGGTCAGGGTGAACCTGGACTCATCCGAAAACAAGACCCGGGCCCACTGTTGCCTTGTCCAGGTCACGTGCTCCCTGGCCCAGGTCATGCGGCGCACTCTGTTGACCGGTGACAGCACGGGTCGGACGGCCGGTCTCCGTGACCTCAAGTTTGCCTCATGTAGCCGTCTTCTCACCGTGCTGCAGCTGATGTTAGCACCTGTTGCGTCCCTCAGCTGACCCCTCAAGGTCACCGCAGTGGATGCCCTTTCCCTCAGGACGGAGAGGGCAAGGTAGCGGTCTTGCTGTCTTGTCGTTACTCTGGGTCGACCCGTGTGACGCCTTTCCTGGACTGCTCCAGTCTCATTGAAGCGCTCCAGCAGTCTCTGGATTGTGGAATGCGACACTTCAAGTCGTCTAGCAACTTCCCGCTGCGCTAGGCCTTCATCAAGCAGAGCGAGGGCTCTCCCCCGCTGCTCATCCGTCATCCGTCGTCTTGCAAGCATGGTTAAAACGAACCAAGAACGGGTCCTTTTTATCCTCGTCTGCGGGCAACTTTGGATGGAGTAGTGTTCAAAAAGGGCTTGCCTTGCACGTGCAAAGCGAATTTTGTCGCTACCTTGCCTGCGTCGTCAGAGAGACCCTGCTGAAGATTCGACAATTTCGTGTGGAAATTGTCTTCCTTGGGCCGCCCATTGCAAATCGGCAAATCCCCAAACACGTGCCAAAAGGAAACTGCAATGTTGTCTGAGCTCTTATCCATTCAGTTACGGCAACGAATTGGAGAAAAGAGTGAGAAAATAGGTTATTTCTCCTTTCAAAAATTGACTCAAAAACGTTCCTGGCCCTTCAATAATGACGTGTAGTATATTCTTAACGATGTTCCCCTGGCACTGACCATTCCGTCCTATTTATCACAGGTGATTTTAAAAGAAACCTGAATATAAATGTATAAATTACCTAACCCATACAAAATCCTGGCCTACAAAAACAAACTGTCTCTGCACATTTCGTTGGAGCCAAAAATGCAGTCCAATATTATAAATGAGCCCAATTACCAGTCTTAGGAGAAAGTATGGAAGCTTAAAGGAAAACGAGGTGAATGAACCAGTGAGGCAGAAAATGACATGAACAGCCTCTTCCCAAGACGAAGAGGCAAATGTGAACATTACCACCTTGTTCTGACCTTAAGTATCTTTCTCGTGATATGGTCGTTCCATTGTAACTCCCATCTCAAGAATTCACCGATAAGTTTGGTTAAAAAAAGCCAGGATAAGGATGAGAGGCAGGGATAGGACTACCGTTCTGAGAGTCATCGTTACAATGATTGTGCGTAGTCTTTGAAGAAGGTAGCAATAACGGCCCAATTTCCGATGTGCAGAAAAATGGGGTGGTTAAGTTTATTATCTATAATAGTATAGGCCTATGCCAAATTTTTACCTGTCATAATAGCAGACAGAACGAGTGACGACATTTAAATCGTAGGCTGTCTTGTCTACTAAATAAACGTTATCATTCATTCTTTCTTCAGAACACAACTAGCCTAACGAGTGAAACCGTTTATCATCTGCAAATAACTCACCAGGTGTCAGTGTAAGATTCGCAGCCAGTCCACCTCGCCTGTCCTCTCCAAACGAAAAATGCAATTTGACAGTATTTCACTTAACAATTTTACCGAAAAATGTAGATCACGTGTAACCGACGTTTCTATTGGCCAACGAGGTGAACACTTTTTGTGGTGCATCCAATGACATTCGTCGTCTGCAGGAGGTGTTGTTCAGTTGTAAAAACACAATTTTCAAGTGACCGGCGAAAAATACTCTTTGTACGCACAAACCGTGAAAAAAATGCTGTATCTTTGCACGCACAGAACCGTGAAAAAAATGCTATCGTCTGCGTCTTTCCATCGCTTTGAATTAACCTTTTCATTCCCACAATCTGTCCACCAGCGTCCTGTATTGTCAACCATGCTAGCAAAGCAAAAACTTAACCCTTGACTCATTCATCCAATCCACCAGCTTCAGAATGCTGGTGTATAGGGTAAGGGATTCTAGGAGTTGTCTTTCCAGTTGGTGGATAGGGTACGGGAGTCAAAGGGTTAAATCTGTCGTTTGCTGTTTGATAATAGTGAACCCTGTGGCTCAGTGATCAAAAACACCTTCATAGGACGCAAAAAAATAGGGGGTCCATTCTCGCATTGGACAGATACCTCCTCCCCCCCTCCCCCACACCTAGCCCTCC
Source organism: Monoplex corrugatus (assembly GCA_030674185.1). NCBI lineage: Eukaryota > Metazoa > Mollusca > Gastropoda > Littorinimorpha > Ranellidae > Monoplex > Monoplex corrugatus. The sequence goes on from CM060313.1 coordinate 48,308,891, forward strand.
ATCAGATGTTCAAATTGTTTATCTAGGTACCAACTTGTCTGCTGAAATGAGAGGAGAAGAGTGGCACAATGGTTCAGACGTTCACCTGCCAATAACTAAACTCGAGGTTCCTCAGCTTGACTGGAAAATCGAAGCTGAACGTCTAGTCCTTCAGAAAGGGACGAAAAACGAGTCAGACCCGTGTGTCTTTTGGCTGCGCACGCTAAAGATCACACGACAGTTGAAAATCGTGAAGAGCAGGGCATTGCCCGTCTGCCTTGGTATAAAACATTAGAGAGATAGGTTGATTTCACAGGTCCCACCCCTTAAAAACGAATTAGACTTCTTGCCTTTCTTAAGTCTTGGTTGAAAAAAGATAAATAAAAATGATACTGTGAATATGAATGTGACATCATCATCATCATCATCATCTCATCATCATCATCATCATCATGGCCCTCCGTACGAATCTATCCTTGTCGCTGCAAGTACCATCTCCCACTCTCTCTTTCACCGGCCATTTTGCAAATCCTGTCCAATATTTTCTGCCTGGGTCTACTGGTGTTCTCTTTTCCTCCAGATTTCCTGTTGTGACCAGGTGCTCTAATTCCCTTTCCAGCAAAATATTAATATGGTGATGTATCACATTGTGTGAAATGTCCTCCAAATGTTGATTGTCCTTTCCTAATCTTCGTTATTACTAGGTCTTCTTGTGTCTGCCTCCTTCAAGACTGTCTCATTTGTTTTTGTGCTGTCCATGGAACTTTCAACATTCTTCTTTAAAACCACATTTTAGTTGCCGCAATTTTGTTCTGACTTTGGGTGTTGACTGTCCACGCCTCAAACCGTATAACAGCATCGGTTCTATATAATATTCAAGAACTCTCTTCCTAGTGTTAATTGATAGGCCTTTGTTGTTAAGAACGCTTTTCATCTTCCTGAATGCTGTTTTGGCTTGGTCGATTCTGCTTACTATTTTTGATGGCATCTGCCGTCTTGTGAGATGACCGTTCTCACAAAATGTCTCATGGTTGTGCCATTTGTTGTTATTTTGCATGGGGATATTTCTTGCTTTTTTTTTTTTTTACTGATTACCATGACTTCAGTTTTCTTGCTATTCACGTTTCTTGCTATATAGATTCTATTTCTATTGTATTCACGATGTAATGTAGATCTTTTTTGTTTTTTGCAACTAGCACGGTGTCATCTGCGTAACGAGTGTTTCGTTTTCCACACACACACATACACCACACACACACACACACACACACACACACACACACACCACACACACACACACACACACGCACGCAGGCACGCACCACACACACACACACACATGCACCACCAGGCACGACTAACCAACACACAACACACACACACACACACACACACACAAAATACACACACACATGACTCTAAAATAGCATGATATACACAATATGTACACACACACACACACACACAACACACACACACACACACACACACACACACACAAACCACACACACAAGCAGAGGGAATGACGAGAGAAAAGACAGAACACAACACACAGAAGAAAGAGAAAAAAGACAGAGAGACAGAGAGAGACAAGAGGTGAAGAGACAAGAACAAGAACATAGAATTTATAAAAAATTAATTCTATTTCTCTCTATATTTTCAACTCTATCCATTTCAAGTTTAAAACATTTAAATTGTTTTTCAGTAGGGACCAGTGTTGTACTTTTTCCATGCCACAAAATGTTTCACCGTTTTCACTGTCTTTTTTCACTGTCTGTCAGTCTGTTTACCGCTTAGTTACAATACACATATTGCTTTGTCCGTGATAACGTGTTTTACATTGCTGTAGTGTATACCTTCATGAATTGTAGTAATGTTTCTTTACTCATTTAATGTTGTTTTATCATTTTGCATTTACTGATAGCTCTGCCATTTTAGTCATAACAAAACTACAACTGCTATTGTGCTCTGTTCGTATCACTAATTACCATTGGCAGTCGACTGGTTTTAAATGGTCACTGAATGTTTGAATTTCGATTGATTTCTTTTCGACTAATAACTAACCAACAAAAACGTGAGTAAAAGGCAGCTGTTTTCTAAACTAACTTTTGATTTGATTTGATTTGATTTGATTTGATTTGATTTGATTTGGTTTGGTTTGATTTGGTTTTGATTTGATTTGATTTGATTTAGTGACGGTCATTTAACTGGACTAGATTTAATGTAATCTTACGTAAAGCAGTTTAATCTTATATCGTGAAAATTGTTTCAGCCTAATCCTTCCTAAATTAATTTAAACTGATAAACTGACTTGAAATCAAGTGCTGTGTTGTAAAATATGTCATTGGACTGTCTAGTTTTCTTGACCACATCTCTGCACGTTGAACAACTGAATTTCTAGTATAAGTTCCCTCCAAGTTCTCAGCAAACGCGGTTTCTGAGATTGTATTCAGCCATCTGTTTTGAGTTAAAGTAACACACACTTCTGTGATTTTTTAAACATGTTGAATTTATTCCGACAAATATGACAAAAAGACAACGGTAACTGCAGATGATACTGCATCTAAATCATTACAATGTTTTATTCACATGTTCTTGTTTATGTGTTTGTCTGCTGGGTGTTGTTAGCACAAATAAAAAGTGACTTCATTTTGTCAACCCGTACTGCTGGAACTTGACTTTTATGAGTTGTTTCGTCTCTGCAGAAACTGGACAAGTTTAGCACTTGGTATATTTTTGTGTTTGTTGCTTAGTTGCTTTTGTTTTTTGTTCAAACTTTATCATGGTTTGACAGGGAGAAACAAGCAGGAACAGAGACAGACTAACAAACAGAAACAGGTACAGACTAACAAACAGAAACAGGGACAAATAAACAGAACGAAAAAGAGACAGACAAATAAACAGAAACAGGGACAGACAAACAAACAGGAACAGAGACAGACAAATAAACAGAAACAGGGACAGACAAACAAACAGGAACAGAGACAGACAAATAAACAGAAACAGGGACAAATAAACAGAAAGAAACATGGACAAACAAACAGAAACAGGGACAGACAAACAAACAGAAACAGGGACAGACAAATAAACAGGAACAGAGACAGACAAACAAACAGAAACAGGGACAGACAAACAAACAGAAACAGGGACAGACAAACAAACAGAGACAGGGACAGACAAACAAACAGGGACAGACAAACAAACAGGGACAGACAAACAGAAACAGACAAATAAACAGAAACAGGGACAGACAAACAAACAGAAACAGGGACAGACTAATAAACAGAAACAGGGACAGACAAATAAACAGGAACAGAGACAGACAAACAAACAGAAACAGGGACAGACAAACAAACAGAAACAGGGACAAACAAACAGAAACAGGGACAGACAAACAAACAGGAACAGAGACAGACAAACAAACAGGGACAGACAAACAAACAGAAACAGGGACAGACAAATAAACAGAAACAGGGACAGACAAATAAACAGAAACAGGGACAGACAAACAAACAGAAACAGGGACAGACAAACAGAAACAGACAAATAAACAGAAACAGGGACAGACAAATAAACAGAAACAGGGACAGACAAACAAACAGAAACAGGGACAGACAAACAGAAACAGACAAATAAACAGAAACAGGGACAGACAAACAAACAGAAACAGGGACAGACTAATAAACAGAAACAGGGACAGACAAAAAACAGGAACAGAGACAGACAAACAGAAACAGAGACAGACAAACAGAAACAGGGACAGACAAACAAACAGAAACAGAGACAGACAAACAAACAGAAACAGAGACAGACAAACAAACAGAAACAGAGACAGACAAACAGAAACAGAGAGACAAACAGAAACAGGGACAGACAAACAAACACAAACAGGGACAGACAAACAAACACAAACAGGGACAGACAAACAAACACAAACAGGGACAGACAAACAAACAGAAACAGGGACAGATAAACAGAAACAGACAAATAAACAGAAACAGGGACAGACAAACAAACAGAAACAGGGACAGACTAATAAACAGAAACAGGGACAGACAAACAAACAGGAACAGAGACAGACAAACAGAAACAGTGACAGACAAACAGAAACAGAGACAGACAAACAGAAACAGGGACAGACAAACAGAAACAGGGACAGACAAACAGAAACAGGGACAGACAAACAAACAGAAACAGGGACAGAAAAAATAAACAGAAACAGGGACAGACAAACAGAATCAGGGACAGACAAACAAACAGAAACAGAGACACCATAGACCACGATGTTCTTCTAGACAGGCTACAAAACACTTTTGGTATTTCAGCCTCTGCACTCTCATGGTTTCAGTCTTATCTCACAGAGAGAACAGAAACAATTTCCGTAAATGGCAACCACTCTCTTCCTTCAAACATTCAGTATGGCGTTCCCCAGGGATCTGTGCTTGGACCGGTTTTGTTCATCTTGTACACCCAACCGCTTTTTGATGTGATCAGAAAACATTCGGTCAATCACCACGCTTTTGCTGATGATAATCAGCTTTACAAAGAAACGCATCCTCGTGACATCGATTCTTGTACTGATTCTATCCAAAACTGTACTGAAGATGTAAAGATATGGATGAATGAAAACAAACTGCAGTTAAACGACAGTAAAACAGAAGCTATTATCATTTCTTCTGGCAGACAATCTGTAAACAGCACTTTACCTTCTTCTCTTCGCATTGGACAATCTGATGTCAATTTCATTTCCTCAGTGAAAAATCTAGGTGTCACTCTTGATTGCAATCTTTCCATGAAGCAGCATGTAAATAATATTTGCAAAGCCGCATATCTCCAACTCCGGAAAATCAGTTCCATTCGGCATCTTCTCACTACTCAGGCAGCACAAACCCTGGTTTGTTCTTTGGTACTGTCAAGACTTGATTACTGTAATTCCCTCCTTGTTGGCTGTCCACACTACTTGATCCAAAAACTACAGAAAGTCCAAAATGCGGCAGCTAGACTGGTCTGTAGGGCTAAAAGGAGAGATCATATTACACCACTTCTGCAGTCTCTTCACTGGTTACCAGTATCTGCACGGATACAATACAAAATAGCTACTCTGACTTTCTCGTCTCTTACAGGCACAGCTCCCCCTTATGTTTCAGAAATGATTTCAACATACCTGCCATCACGACAGCTCCGATCAAGTTCTGACACCCGTTTGCTAATTGTACCTCGTGTAAAAACTCAGTCGTTTGGTGAACGCTCTTTCTCTTTCTCAGCTCCTCTCTTTTGGAACAGTCTCCCATATGACCTTCGCCATGCTCCTTCTCTCACATCTTTCAAAACCGGTCTCAAGACCTACCTGTTCAAAAATGCTTTTGAGACAACACTCCATATTCACTCTTGATTCTATCATTCCTCCTTATCCCATTGTTGAAGAGGGTGCATGCTGTGTGTGTGTGTGTGTGTGTGTGTGTGGGGGGGGGGGGTGTTTTGTTGTCATGCATAGTTCTGTTTTCCTTTCCATATTTGTGTGTAGTGATGTGGTATGAGATGTGTTATTATGTTATCATGTGGTATTATGCGGTATGATGTGTTTTGCAGTATGAAGTGTGACATATCTGTCCATATGTCTTATGTTATATGTGTACACTATTTGTGGCTGTTCTGTGCGTCTATTATGTGAAGCGCCTTGTGCTCCCTCCTTGTGAGGGAGGAAGGCGCTCAACAAATGTCCAATATTATTATTATTATTACAGACAAACAGAAACAGGGACAGACAAACAGAAACAGGGACAGACAAACAAACAGAAACAGGGACAGACAAACAAACAGAAACAGGGACAGACAAACAAACAGAAACACGGACAAACAGAAACAGGGACAAACAAACAGAATCAGAGACAGACAAATAAACAGAAACAGGGACAGACAAATAAACAGAAACAGGGACAGACAAACAAACAGAATCAGGGACAGACAAATAAACAGAATCAGGGACAGACAAATAAACAGAAATAGGGACAGACAAACAAACAGGAACAGAGACAGACAACAGAAACAGGGACAGACAAACAAACAGAATCAGGGACAGACAAACAAACAAAATCAGGGACAGACAAACAAACAGAAACAGGGACAGACAAACAAACAGGAACAGAGACAGACAAATAAACATAAACAGGGACAAATAAACAGAAAGAAACATGGACAAACAAACAGAAATAGGGACAGACAAACAAACAGAAACAGGGACAGACAAACAGAATCAGGGACAGACAAACAAACAGAAACATGGACAAACAAACAGAAACAGGGACAGACAAACAAACAGAAACAGGGACAGACAAACAGAAACAGGGACAGACAAACAAACAGAATCAGGGACAGACAAACAAACAGAAACAGGGACAGACAAACAGAATCAGGGACAGACAAACAAACAGAAACAGGGACAGACAAACAGAAACAGGGACAGACAAACAGAAACAGGGACAGATAAACAAACAGAAACAGGGACAGACAAACAGAAACAGGGACAGATAAACAAACAGAATCAGGGACAAACAAACAGAAACAGGGACAGACAAACAGAAACAGGGACAGACAAACAGAAACAGGGACAGATAAACAAACAGAAACAGGGACAGACAAACAGAAACAGGGACAGATAAACAAACAGAAACAGGGACAGACAAACAGAAACAGGGACAGACAAACAAACAGAATCAGGGACAGACAAATAAACAGAAACTGGGACAGACAAACAAACAGGAACAGAGACAGTCAAACAAACAGGAACAGAGACAGACAAACAGAAACAGGGACAGACAAACAAACAGAATCAGGGACAGACAAACAAACAGAAACAGGGACAGACAAACAAACAGGAACAGAGACAGACAAATAAACAGAAACAGGGACAAATAAACAGAAACAGGGACAGACAAACAAACAGAAACAGGGACAGACAAACAAACAGAAACAGGGACAGACAAACAAACAGGAACAGGGACAGACAAACAAACAGGAACAGAGACAGACAAATAAACAGAAAGAAACATGGACAAACAAACAGAAACAGGGACAGACAAACAAACAGAAACAGGGACAGACAAACAAACAGAAACAGGGACAGACAAACAAACAGAAACAGGGACAGACAAACAAACAGGAACAGAGACAGACTAACAAACAGAAACAGGGACAGACAAACAAACAGAAACAGGGACAGACAAACAGAAACACGGACAGACAAACAGAAAGAGGGACAGACCAACAGAAACAGGGACAGACAAACAAACAGAAAGAGGGACAGACAAACAGAAACAGGGACAAATAAACAGAAAGAAACATGGACAATCAAACAGAAACAGGGACAGACAAACAAACAGGGACAAACAAACAGAAACAGGGACAGACAAACAAACAGAAACACGGACAGACAAACAGAAACACGGACAGACAAACAGAAACACGGACAGACAAACAAACAGAAACAGGGACAGACAAACAAACAGAAACAGGGACAGACAGACAAACAGAAACAGGGACAGACAGACAAACAGAAACAGGGACAGACAGACAAACAGAAACAGGGACAGACAAACAGAAACAGGCACAGACAAACAGAAACAGGGACAGACAAACAGAAACAGGGACAGACAAACAGAAACAGGCACAGACAAACAAATAGAAACAGGCACAGACAAACAGAAACAGGGACAGACAAACAGAAACAGGGACAGACAAACAGAAACAGGGACAGACAAACAGAAAGAGGGACAGACAAACAGAAACAGGGACAGACAGACAAACAGAAAGAGGGACAGACAAACAGGGACAGACAGACAAACAGAAACAGGGACAGACAAACAGAAACAGGGACAGACAAACAGAAACAGACAAACAAACAGAAACAGGGACAGACAAATAAACAGAAAGAAACATGGACAAACAAACAGAAACAGGGACAGACAAACAAACAGAAACAGGGACAGACAGACAAACAGAAACAGGGACAGACAAACAGAAACAGACAAAGAAACAGGGACAGACAGACAAACAGAAACAGGGACAGACAAACAGAAACAGGGACAGACAAACAGAAACAGGGACAGACAAACAAAAACAGGGACAGACAAACAGAAACAGGGACAGACAAACAGAAACAGACAAACAGAAACAGGTACAGACAGAC
>CM060313.1:48322055-48352055 GCA_030674185.1 Monoplex corrugatus
CTCCATAGCCGTCTTCGTCTACATCAATATTCATGAAGTTATTGACACATAGTGTCCTACATCTGCGTGAGAAAGCGTCTACCGTTCTTTTTTTAGTCTTGTTGAGTCTTGGGATTATATGGCTTCGTGAATATGTAACCCAAAAAAGACTGTCTTTTACACAACAAACGTCTTGAAATACAACAACCATCATAACTTCGACTGTCATTAACCGAGTCTCTCCCGTAATGCTGGGAGCTGTTTTAGTATAAATAGTATCCCCAACTTCTGGAAATTATGTACTAGAAGTTTCCACTTTTCTGTCACTCTTTTGGTTTCTGTCTTGCTTTCCTTGCTTTCTGTCTTGCTTTCCTTGCTTTCTGTCACCACTTTCTGTCATGTTCTGCCTTGCTGGTCCATTCACCTGTATGCTTTATAAAACGCCTTAATCCTTTCTATCAGGATTGGTAATTGGGTACATATATTAACTGCATTTTTGGCTATAATAAATGTGATGTGGAAAAGCAATTTTAGGTGATTAGTGCAGTTTTTATGTATGATTTGGTATATTTGGATATGTTTGTACCTGTGTATCAAGGTTTGATTTTTTTAATTGAGCCCAGTGGTAAGCGTCAGGGCCATATGCTTAGATTATGTGTGTGAATGTACTGGTATGTTTCGATTTGCTTTTCTTGGTGTTGTCTTTTTTTCCGGGTCAACGAAGTGTTGTGTGTGTTTTGAGCTGGATATAGCCCTGATGGGCTCTGCACAGATGGCTGGGCTTCAAATGATCATAGCGATAATGAACCTCACTCTCGTTGCTTTGATAACAATGAGCAAAATATCATAGAAATGAAGTAATTGATAGTGATGTTGATGATGACGGTACTAGTGCTTCGTTGCTTTGGTCTGTCTGTGTACCTGGCCACCACAGGAAATTTTAAAGTGTGGAAGGGGTGTGCAATCCTCTCCCCGCTCTCTCGCCTATTTACGCTTGCAGTTACATAGATGCAGTGACTGCCACGTGTATGACGGCCCCAACAGTGTAGCTTCATCATCATCATCAAGTGCCTTGCTACATGGCGTTGCCGATCATGGCCCTCCATCTGTTTCTATCCCTTGTTGCCGAAAGCACATCTTCCACCCTCTCTGTCTTCAGCCACTCTGCGAGTCCGTCCAATATTTTTCCCTGGGTCTACCTGGTGCTCTCTTTCCCTCCAGCTTTCCTGTTGTGACCAGGTGCTCCAGTTCCCCTTTCCTCATAAAATGGCCTATAAATGTTGCTTGTCTTTTCCTAATCTTCCTTATGAATGATCTTTTTGTGTCTGCCTCCATCAAGACTGTCTCGTTTGTTTTCTTTGCTGTCCATGGAACTCTTCAACATTCTTCTTAGAAAGCCTCGATCTGTAGCTTAAATGTTCACATTTCTGTCTCCACACCCCTGGCTCTCAAGAACCTTCCTCAGAGGCACACGGATGTGTGTGTACCCAGGGCTCGGTAACCGTTATAACCTCAGTCTGATGCTTTGATAACGGTGATAAAAAAAAGAAAAGAAACTGATGACGATGATGGTAATGGTAATGATGATGATGATGATGATGATGATGGTTGTCAATATGATGTTTGTGGTGATGATCTTGATGTTGATGGTGGTGTTGGGTGTGGTGGTGATAATAGTGTTGATGATGGCAGTGGTGGTGGTAATGATGATGATGATGGTGGTGGCGATGCTGCTGCTGCTGATGGTAGTTGATGATAGTGGTTGTGATGATGATGTAGATGATTGTTGTGCTACCCTAAATTAACCAGTTCTAGAGATGCCGTATCTTTTTGTTCCCCAGAACAATGCTGGTTTTGGAAATTAAACTTTTGTACAACATGGCGAGCATGAACTCAAAGGCTGGAATTTTCGTTTTTGTCATTGGAAATGTCGCAGCATTGAGAGAGAGTGAGAGGGGGAGCGGACGGACGGACAGACAGATAGACAGACGGACGGACAGACAGAATCAGTCTGTCTGTCTGTGCACGTTGTCTGCACAACCTTCATGTTAACCTGACAATAAATAGCTCTCAGCAAAGTGGAATCAGCAAGGCGAAGAAAGAGCAAAAAGAAGAAGACTCAAGATCGTTTCTTCAAAGATCCCTTTGACTTTGCAAGAAAGCTGTTTGAACAACCCAAATCAGGGACTCTCACAGTGGGCAAGGAAACCCTAGAGCAGCATCTCAGGGAAACATATTCCGATTCTCAGCGCGAGGCACCACTTGAAATCCAAAATCTGGTTTGGCCTGCAGCGCCAGAAGGAAAATTCAATAACAAACCACCAACACTGGATGAAGTGAAGAACGTAGTAAAGAAAGCCAGAGCCAAGTCAGCACCTGGACCAAACGGAATACCATACCTGCTCTACAAGAAATGCCCAAAAGTGCTCGAGTGGCTCCACAAGATGATTCGATCAGCATGGAGGAACCAGAAGATCAGCGACCAATGGATGAGAGCTGAAGGAGTGTACATTCCGAAGGAGCAGAACTCCAGCAGCATCAATCAGTTCAGGCCAATATCACTTCTGAACGTCGAGGGGAAAATCTTCTTCTCTGTTATGGCAGCAAGATTGACAAAATACCTGACTGAAAACAAGTATCTGGATATGTCAGTCCAAAAGGGAGGCATACCAGGAATGCCTGGATGCTTGGAACATGCCACGTTGATTTGGGATGCCATCCAAAAAGCAAGAACAGAGAAGAGAGACATTGACGTAGTTTGGCTTGATCTGGCGAATGCATATGGATCAGTTCCACACGATATGATCCAGCTGGCTCTTGAAATGTATCACATCCCAGAAAACATCCGAACAATGCTGAGGAAGTATTTCCAAGGGTTCTCAATGCGGTTCTCTACCAAAGAATACACCACGGACTGGATAGACCTAGAGGTGGGCATTGCAATGGGCTGTGCAATCTCTCCCATACTGTTCGTGTTGGCAATGGAAGTCATCTTGAAAGCTGCATTGAAGAGTTCAGGTCCAGTGAATCTGGGAGATGGATACCAGATGCCTCCTCTGAAAGCTTTCATGGATGACACAACAGTCTTGTCCACGGATGAGGAAGAGACACACCAAATCTTAAAGCAGCTGGATGAGCTGGTGGCCTCTTCAAGAATGAGGTTCAAACCTAAGAAATCCAGAAGTCTCTCACTGCGAAAAGGAAAAGTGGCAGATTCAGTCAAATTCATGGTAGCCAACCAAGCCATCCCCACTGTCACAGAAGAGCCAGTAAAAAGTCTCGGAAGATGGTATGATGACTCCTGAAAGACACACAAAGGGGATGTGAAACCAAGCAAACAGCAGAAGAAGGCCTGAAGAAAATAGATAACTGCGGACTGCCAGGCAAATACAAAGTCTGGTGTCTACAGTTCATGCTGATACCAAAGCTGCTGTGGCCACTGCTAATCTATGACATTTGCACCAGCACAGTCGAAGCAATGGAAGCCAAAATCAACAAATACACAAGAAAATGGCTCGGTGTCCCACCTGGTCTCACTGATGTTGCATTCTACTGTCGTCAAGCAATGCTGAAGCTACCTCTGAAATCCATAGTGGAGGAATACAAAGTTGGAAAAGCAAGACTGTTGAGCATGCTGGAGGAATCGGAGGACAATATCGTGAGAGCAGTTCATCCAAAGCTGAGAACTGGCAGAAAGTGGAAAGTCCAAGAGGCTGTAAACAATGCCAAGAGAAACCTCAGCATCAAAGAAATAATTGGACACACGCAAACCAACAGACAGGGACTGGGAGCAACAAAAATGCAGTGGTGGACCAAAGCAAAAGGGAAGGAAAAAAGAGACATGATCATACAGGAGTTGAAGGAAGAAGAAGATGTCAAAAGAGTGCAGAAGGCAGTCCAGCAAGGTCAACAGGGGCAATGGACAACATGGGACAGTGCACTCCAAAGAAGTCTCAGCTGGAACGATATGTGGCACATGGCTCCTCTAAGGATAAGCTTCCTCCTCAGATCTGTATATGACCTGCTCCCCTCGAATGCAAACTTAGTGAAATGGGGGAAAGCAGACGACCCAGCATGTCCGCTCTGTCAGAAGAAACAAACAGTGGAACATGTCCTAAGCTCTTGCAAAGTAGCGCTAGCCCAAGGAAGGTATACATGGAGGCACAACCAAGTTCTGAAAGTGATCACAGATGTGGTTAGCGAAAAAACCATGACCCCAAACGCACCAATTGCTATGACAACGTTCTACAAAGCAGGAGGGAAACAGGTCTGGCCCGAAAGGGCTATGACAACCAGCACATTGCCAAAGGGTCTTCTGGATGGAGCAGTCGACTGGGAGTGTACAGCAGACCTCCCAGAGTGGAGAAATTACCCAGATGTCATCAGCAAGACAGGCATGAGACCAGACATCGCTCTCCACTCTGACTCCTCGAAACAAGTGATTCTGATAGAACTCACTGTGCCATACGAAAGCAGAATGGAAGAAGCACATATCTACAAGACCGAAAAATACGCCGGTCTTGCCAGCACCCTGAAGAAAGCAGGTCTGCGGGTCAAAATCTTCGCCATAGAGGTCGGGGCAAGAGGGTTTGTGGGCACCTCCGCTTATGATCTCATGAAACAACTCGCCATTTCTGGGAAGAAGAGGACTAGAGCCCTTAAAGCGATGGCAGAGGCAGCAGAAAGGAGCTCAAGCTGGATCTGGGCAAGGAGGAACCAAAAAAGTGAACTTCATAAGGATTAAATTCCCTACAGATGATGTGTGCCCCGTTAGCACATTGGTAAAACCGCGTACCGCAGTTCTGAAGCGCAGAATCGCCCAGGTTCGATCCCCGGCGTGGGGAAAAAAAATAAAAATAAAAAAATAAAAAAAAATAGACAACAGCAGAAGGGCATCCAGGAGTCATGACCTGGATGTGGCCCGGCCCCCCGAGAGTGTAAGGAATTCAGGGCCGAAACACTTGTCTAAAGGGGGTTACTTCTCTGAAGACCTTCTGTTGTCTAGCTCTCCCTAGAGTTTCTTTCTACCTCATGGTGAAGGTGCGGGCGTACATGTGTGTGTGTGTGTGTGTGTGTGTGTGTGTGTGTGTGTGTGTGTGTGTGTGTGTGTGTGTGTGTGTGTGTGTGTGACGAAAAATTATTTATGATGATGATGATGGTGTATGTGTGTGAGCGTGTGTGTGTGTGTGTGTGTGTGTGTGTGTGTGTGTGTGTGTGTGTCTGTGTGTGTATATGTGTCTCTGTGTATGTGTGTGTTGTGTGTCTGTATGTGGGAGTGTGTATGTGTGTGTGTGTGTGTGTGTGTGTGTGTGTGTGTGTGTGTGTGTGTGTGTGTATGTGTGTGTTGTGTGTCTATGTGCGTGTGTGTGTTTCTATATCCGTGTGTGTGTTTGTGTGTGACTGTGTATGGGAGTGTGTATGTTTGTGTGTGTGTGTCTGTCTGTCTGTCTGTGTGTCTGTCTCAGGTCAGACGAAGTGGACGTGTACCTGGATGACTACCAACTGCTGGAGTACGAAGTGTCCCGCTTGGACAAAGACTGTAAGGTTCAGTTCGTGGGTAAAGGGTTCGGTTCCGATGACTACGCCATTGGACTACCCAAAAACTCCTGGATGAGGGTAAGTGAGATCATTAGTGTGTGTGTGTGGGTGGGTGTGGGTGTGTGTGTGTGTGGGTGTGTGGGTGTGATAGAGAAAGAGAGAGACAGACAGATAGAGACAGACAGATAAAGACAGAGAGAGCAGAGGGACAGACAGAGACAGAGCAGAGGGAGAGACAGACAGACAGATAGAGACAGATCAGAGAGAGGGAGAGAAAGACACAGAGAGACAGAGACAGAGCAGAGAGAGGGAGAGAAAGACAGAGAGACAGACAGACAGAAACAGAGCAGAGAGAGGGAGAGAAAGACAGACAGAGACAGAGCAGAGAGAGGGAGAGAAAGACAGACAGAGACAGAACAGAGAGAGGGAGAGAGACAGATGGAGAGAGACAGATGGAGAGAGAGAGAGTGAGAGAGAGAGAGAGAGAGAGATGTCATAATTTAACCCAGTACACTGTTCAAAGAAATACGTAGGCACTGTTACTTTTCTTTCTTCTCATAACTAAATAAACGGACATTCACACATACAGTTCCAACAATTTGTTGTTTCTTCTGCCTTCTGCTGTTATCTTCATGTTCTGTCTCTTTCATCTGTCTGCCGTTCAGTTCGTCTGTCTGTTCAACTGCCGCTTTTAAAATTCCCTTTGTTTGTTTGTTTGTTTGTTTGTTTGTTTTCGTCTCGAAAACCATTGTACTCAGAACATTAAACGCCTGATAATTAATTGACTCTCTTATTCTCTTTCTCTCTCTCTCTCTCTCTCTCTCTCTCTCTCTCTCTGTTGGTTATGTGGGGGGGGGGGGGAGGGGGTTGTGTATGTGTGTGTGTGTGTGTGTGTGTGTTGGTCGTCATTTTTGGTTGTTCTCTTCTTTCTTTTCGTTTGTTTGCTGCGTGTGATGTTTTTTTGTTTTTTTTTTACTTCTCTCTCTCTCTCTCTCTCTCTCTCTCTCTCTCTCTCTCTCTCTCTCTCCTCTCTCTCTCTCTCTCTCTCTTTCTTTCTCTGCTTTTAGTGTGTGTCTCTGTGTGTGTGTATGCAGAAAAGAAAGGGATTAAGGGATAACTCATCACAGAAATACCTGCGAATCAACGAGTTTTAAAGCGAGTTTTAAACACGCAGGAACAGTGATAGCCAGGGGGGACGTCTTCTTCCATTTGACAGCATCGGCATCGTTGTCTGGTGTTTCCCACTTCCACACCACAGTCATTGCACCTTGCAGGGTGTCATCATCATTATGTGCCCTGCCACATGGCGTTGGTGATCATGGCCCTCCATGTCTATCTATCCCTTGTCGCCGCAAGCGCATCTTCCACTCCCTCTGTCCTCAGCCACCCAACAAGTCCCTGGGTCTACCTGGTGCTCTCTCTTTGCGGGGTGTAGGGCTTTTTATCTCTGAAACTGATCCTCATTCTGGCAATGCTGTGTGCTCTCTCCCACAAAAACCTAACTTAAAACTGGGCACCAGTAGCTCAGTTGGTTTGAGCGTCGGATTCACATGCTGATGGTTGTGGGTTCGAATCTCGGGGTGTGCTATATTGTTTTGGCCTTCTCACTGTCCCATCTTAACATCATTGTTATTCTGGTGGTATAGAATAAGATAGGTCCCACTCACCCCCATCCCCACCCCCACCCCCCACTTCCCTGGGATGGTTAACCCCGTCGGCCATATCACCTGAGGTGGGTGTCGACGTAAAAACTGAACCAAGTCAGTCAATCAATCAATCAAATACTTGTTGACTTCTTGTCACTGCAAGTTTTATACAGTTATTCCTCTTCTTTATTTTAGTCCAATCGGAAAAAAATTATGCGAGTTGAATTTGTGTTTTGGGTTAGGAAAAAAGTCCAAATGAGATAAACTGAATTGTAAAGATGCAATATATCATTGCTGGGATTGAATTGTACAACATTTCCTGTTGCGTTCAGAGCGATTTTATTCATTTGTTTGTTTACTTAATATTTATTTGTTTGTTTGTTTATTATATATATTTGTTTATTATTTGTTTATGTAATTTATTTGTCTGTTTATTTCTTTATTTGTTTTGTTTATTTCTTTATTATTTATTTTATTTGTTTATATATTTATTTATCCATTTATTACTTGTCTATACATATCTATCATCCGCTCTTGTCGTTTTCAGACAGCCTTGTCAGACAAAATTATGAGCGACGCGAGGACATATTTATTAATTCATTTATTTGTTTGTTTGTTTCGTTTCGTTTCGTTTATTCATTTACTTGTCTGATTTTGAATTCTTAAATTATTGTTTATTATTTATTTATTATTTATTTATTTATTTATCTATTTATTTTTTTATTTGTTTGTTTGTTTGTTTATTCATTTACTTGTCTATTAGTTCTTAAATTATTATTTATCTATCCTTATTTCTGCACATATATAAATGGTTCTTGTCGTTTTCAGACAGCCTTGTCGGACAAAATTCTGAGCTACACAGAGAGCGGCTTTATTCAGGAACTGAGCCAGAAGTACGTGACGCAGTCTCGTTGTGGCTACTTCCTGACTGGCTTCGCAGTGCAGTATGGGTTGGAACACACTGGCGGGCTTTTCATCATTCTCCTGTCCGCCGTTTTTGTGTCCGTCCTGCTGCTCTTTGTGGAGTACCTGGCTTATAAGTAAGTTGTTTTTTGTGACCTGTATATGTATGATGTTAATGTTTGAATTGCAAAATTTGTCTTGCACACGTTTTCATGGTCTACGTATGTGTTTGTATGGATGTGCGAGTTTGTCAGTATGTATGTGTGCATGCGTATATTTGTACATGTATGTTGTGATACTGCCCCTTCATCAGGTAATCTCTTCGTCGAAGTTTCGCCACCATTGGATTTTGCTGGACGTATATATGTGAACGTCACCATCATGACTGCTGTATGTCTGTGGTCTGCAAATAGGAACTGTTCAACAATATGCTTACCTGGAATCCATCAGTTGCAACGAGGAATCCGAACCAGAAATCCTCTTGAGGGCACCAGAGACAACATCAGCACTGTCCAGGATGAAATTTGTGTTGAAGGACAAGAAATCTCTACGTAACACAGGAACAGACTGAAACCTGTATGGAAGGACAAGAACATCTCCATGAAACACAAGATCAGGCTGAAATCTGTATGGAAGGACAAGACCATCTCCATGAAACACAAGATCAGACTGAAACCTGTATGGAAGGACAAGAACATCTCCATGAAACACAAGATCAGACTGAAACCTGTATGGAAGGACAAGAACATCTCCATGAAACACAAGATCAGACTGTTATATGTACCAGTATATTCCATCTTCCTGTATGCATGTTAGACATGGATCCTCACGATGGATTTGGCAAGACCAATCCAAGCCATGGGAATAAGATATTATCACAAGACACCAAACATCAGACACACTGATCATTTCACCAATGAACAAAAGCGCCAAACCATCAAGCAGCATATTGGAACATCTGAAAATCTGCTGACCTCAGTTTATAAAAGAAGACTACGTTGGTATGGCCATGTAACATGATCCAGACACCTTGCTAAATCAGTGCTTCGGAGAACTGTTCAGAGAGGGAG
This sequence comes from Monoplex corrugatus, assembly GCA_030674185.1. NCBI lineage: Eukaryota > Metazoa > Mollusca > Gastropoda > Littorinimorpha > Ranellidae > Monoplex > Monoplex corrugatus. Next base: position 48,331,192 of record CM060313.1, read on the forward strand.
ACGGAGAGGAAGACAGAAAAAGCGATGGACTGACAGCAACTCCAAAAGGACAGAGAAACTTAGTTGCACAGAACTAGGCTTTGGCACACAACCTACAGAGCTGGAAGAATGTGATGAACAGTTAGTTAATGCGGCGCCCCAGTAACTATTCACGGAGTCGAGGGAGGATGAGGGGAGGGGAGGAGTAGGAAAGAAGAAGAAGAAGAAGGAGGAGGAGAGAAGAAGAAGATACATGTGAAGCATCGATGCAGAGAGTCGGAAATGTGTGAGAGATCTTAAGTAAACCATAACTGCCTTTTCAAAGACAGTTTATCATGACCAGTAGTAACGGTAAGTTAACAAGGTTCATGATCGAGTAGACCCTTTGCATGCGTCTTTGGAGTTGGCATTGCCACCTAGAGTAGACTCCAGTAATGTCCCCCAGTATCCCGCGTTCACGTTACATGAAGGCCTACATGTCCTTGCCGTAAGAAAGATCAGTTGGCCTCCTGTTTAGTTGTGGGGTTTCCAGAGTGGAAATGTTTGCAGATGTGGCCGTCCTATATCCAGATGAACCCAGGTTGTCAAGTCTAGGTTGTTAGTTACACAACCTTGGAAGGTATTTGTTACACAAGCTTGGAAGATCATGTTACACAAGCTTGGAAGGTGTATGTTACACAGACTTGGAAGGTATATGTTGCACAAACTTGGAAGATTATAGTACACAGGCTTGGAAGGTGTATGTTACACAAACTTGAAAGATGTGTTACACAAGCTTGGAAGGTCAGTCTGTGGAAGTACCTTGGTGTTTGGCGCAGTCTTGGACCATTTCATGCCGTGAATTCGTCATAGGCCGGATTATTTGAAGCGTTGACTTTCCAGTCTTGATTTGTCCATGACTGGCTGCCATACAGAAGGTGTGCAGTGACACATGCTTTGTCTTCTATCATGTTGGTCTACACCGTGAAATTTTTAGTGTCCCATATACGCTTGTTGTGTAGTAGAGAGCGAAAGTGCACCTCTCGTATCTCCCTTTTGGGAAACGATCAGCGTTAGAGGCAATATGGGTGGAGCATTACTCGAAGCTGCACTACAGACAAAACACCGTTGCTATTCAAACTAGAGTGCCGTTGAATGTCTTTCTGTAATGGAGGAATCGATGAAAAGCTATGTTATGGAGAATTCAGAAAAGCCGTCAGCAATCTGCCTTCAGGAAAATTTAACGATGGCCTGCTGACAATGACATTTCCATCAGAAGTGCTCAAGAGCAGCACTGGAGTCCCTCTGTAACCTCTTCACGTGCTTCTGACACTGTAGGAAGGAAGAGGCTGACCCTCCAAATATAAGGGATGCCAAAACCATTCCTACATTTGAAAACAGCAGGGGCATGGTGAGTTCCAGAATGACCGGGGCATCTCATTTCTCAGTTTTGTCAATAAATTGTTTTGGTGCACTGCCCTAAGTAGATCTCGAAAAGCAAGCTTAGCTGATGTGATCTGATTGGCAGTGAGATTTCATAGAGAGATTTGCCTTCGACGTTGTATTTTCCCTTGGGTACATCCAGAATACAAATAACAAAGAAAAATTGTCCATGTCACATTAATCGATATCTTCGAGGCATTCCTTTTATCTGGTTAACAGAAATGACCTTTTTAGCATTGTTTTATAGAGATAGGATCTTGTTCAGCTGTGTTCAGCATATTCAAGAGTTTCCATTAGCGGTAGGATCTTGTCCAGCTGTGTTCAGCATATTCAAGAGTTTCCATTAGCGGTGGGATCTTGTCCAGCTGTGTTCAGCATAATCAAGTTTCCATTAAACTGTAATAACCATAATCCAGTGCCACAGCAGCTTATCAGACGCTGTCAAAACAAACAATGAAGATAGGTTAAACATACATGTTTTCTGTCCCCCACGCTGTTTGGAATATTCTTTTCAAAGCTTCTGTGACACGTGTATGGATCATCAACTGAAAGAATGGATGTTACCTGAAATACCATGATAGGGCTTTTCCGTCTCTCACATCGTAGATCTTAATCCAGAGTGACACGAACTTCTCACCCAAGACACAAAAGGGCGCGGTAGACCAAAAGGTCTCAGACCACAACCCATACTGCAGAATTCATTTTAGATTGACCATTAGCTTTGAGTTTGCTCAGTTGAGCGAGCTAGTTGGTAGAACCATGGACTCAAGGTCTGATATCTTGAGTTCAGCCCCAACCTGCAGCATTAAAAACTGGCCTGTTCGCTACTCATCTTAATGTTTCCGTCATTCTGGTGTTTTCAACTTAGTGTTGGATAGGTCTGCCTTCAGGAAGGCGCGTGCACACACACACACACACACACACACACACACACACACACACACACACACACACACACACACACACACACACACACACACACGTAGACAAACCCTAATGCAGCTTGGACCTAGAAGAAGTTTTTACGCCGCGCTCACACATATATACACACGCGCGCGCACGCACACAACACACACACACACACACACACACACACACACACACACACACACACACACACACACACACACACACACACAACACACACACGCACACACACTCGTCTAAAAGCACACATGTAAATAGGCGTTTAAATAACGAATGAACGAACAAACAAACACACACACATACACACACACACATATATATATACACACACACACACACACACACGCACCACATAAGTCCACACACACACACACACACACACAAACACACACACATACCACATAAGTACACACACACACACACACACCACATAAGTACACACACACACATACACACACACACACCACATAAGTACACACACACACACACACACACACCACATAAGTACACACACACACACCACATAAGTACACACACACACACACACACACATACACACACACACACACACACACACACACACACACACACACACACTCTCTCTCTCTCTCTCTCTCTCTCTCTCTCTCTCTCTCTCTCCTCTGCAATACGGCAGGACCGAGAAGACTTTTGGAGAGATGTGTCTGAAAAGGATCAGTGATGAGATGGCCATCAAGACATACTCCATTACCACACACCAGTAAAGGACAGTCCATGGCCCTTCATGTCGCAGTAAAAACGGTCCTCTATTGATACTTCAGAGCCCGTGTATTATTTTTGGCACGGTCGCATCATCCTAAATATTGTTAACCCTTCCCTTTGTTAATTTTCTTTTCCATTTTTTAACCTGTTTAAGTATTGTGCATGTTTTGAATAGTTCATCATTATCACTATCAGGTGCCTTGTCACATGGCGTTGGCGATCATGGCCTTCCATCTGTTTCTATCTCTTGTTGCCTCAAGCACCTCTTCCACCCTCTTTGTCTTCAGCCACTCTTCAAGTCCGTCCAATATCTTCTCCCTGGGTCTACCTGGTGCTTTTCGTCTTCTTGAATGCTGTGGCTTGGCCGATTCTGCTGGCTATTTCTGATGTGCATCTGCCGTCTGGTTAAATGATCGTTCCCAGGTATTCAAACTTATCAACCTGTTCTCAAGGTTGTGCCGTTTGCTGTTATTTTGCATGAGGGGATTTCATATTCTTTACTGATCACCATAACGTCAGTCTTCCTGCTGTTTAGTTCCAACCCCTTACCTTTGCTTTCTATTTCTAGTATATTTACAAGTTTTGTAGGTCCCTTTCATTTTCTGCAATTAGCACGGTGTCATCTGTGTATCGGATGTTGTTTATCATTTTTCCTCCAAACTTTAATCCAGGGTCTTCCTCTAGGTTTCTCATGATGTTTTCGCTGTAAAGTGAAAACAGATCCGGTCACAAAACACAACCCTGTCTGACTCCTCTTTTGAATGGTTATAGCCCCGATATCGCCCTATGCAGTTGACTGGGCTTCAAACAAAAGTAACAATAATAAAATTAACCCTTTGACTTCTGCACTGTCTGGTAGCATCCTGCGTTGTCGTCAACCATCTTAGCAACCTTTTGACTCCCTCACCCTATTCACCCGCTTCCTGCGGGAAGGGTTAAAATTTTGTTGTTGTAGGGTAGGGTGCGGGAGTGAAACGGTTAATCAGCGGGGACTAGGCCAGCCTTGTAATGGCTAGTGTTGTTAATGGGGACCAGGCCGTGGGCCCTGTGGGGTAGTGGCCCGTAAACCGGTCGGTCAGTGTGGCATTCGCCGTGTGATGGGTCTGACCCATTGGTCTGTGATTTTTACTGTCTGCTGTAAAGGTATGGTTATGGCGGCTGTTTCTTCACACGTGTATATCCTCTTTTTGTATCTTTATATATATATATATATATATATATATATATATATATATATATATATATATATATATATATATATATACACACACAGACAGACAGAAGATATATATATATATATATATATATTTTCTGTCTGTCTGTGTGTTTGTCTGTCTGTCTGTCTCTCTGTCTCTCTGTCTCTCTCTCTCTCTCTCTCTCTCTCTCTCTCTCTCTTGTTCACACACTTCGTCTGTCTCAATCAAACACATACACTTTCTCTCTCTCTCTCTCTCTCTGTATCTCTCTCTCACACTCTCTCTCATTCTCTCTCTCTCTCACTCACACACCACATACACACACATACATACGTACATACTCGCACACAGACATACATATATACACACAAGCATACACACATACATACATACATACACACAAGCATGCACACGTACATGCACATGCAAGCATACATACATACGTACATACATACATACACACATACATACATACATACATACATACATATATACATACATACATATAAGCATACATACATACATACTCACTCACTCACACTCACTAACTCACTCACTCCCTATCCTCATCTGTGTCGTTTCCTGTCTACCTCCTTCAAAGGCAGGCCGAATTCAAGGAAGGGAAACCGATTTGGAAAAAAATGAGACTGTCCCCTTTTTGGGAAAAATCTCCAGGCTATTATTTTGTTTCCTTTGTCTGTCTGCCTCCTTGTACTTTTACCCCCCACCCCTCCCCAATTTCTTTCTTTCTTTCTTTACCGTTATATTCCTATCTTTTTTTTTTAAAAGAACGAAGTGTTTTAACAACAGATGATCTCTTTCGTATACGCTGTGTAGAGTTTGCAGCCAGGAGCAAGTGTCAGAAGCTTGCAGGACTCATTTTCTGTGTTTTGTATAATATGACACACAGTGATTGCCAGTGTTTACACAATTAAGATCACAACAAAACCGGACTTTTGAAACGTTTTTAGGAGAACCTTACAGTCTTTAAGAAAACTCGTGCTGGAAACGTTTTAGAACAAAGCTTAAAAGAAGACGGCAAAGTATATTAAAAGCAATATATATATATGTATATATATATATATATATATATATATATATATATATATATATATAATATATATATATATATAAATGGGTAGATAAATAGATAGATGGATAGATAGATATGTATATATATATATATATATGTATTCACATATATGTGTCTATATGCAAAATACTTTCAATGATAACAATAATAGTAATTACAAAAATTATGATGATGATAATAATTCTTTTGACGATTATAATTGTAAAATAATTCTTATAGTAATATTGATAAATATAGATATGTAATAATGATAATAAATAACAAAGATAGTAATATTAATGATAACAATAATGAGTAAAAGGAGGACTGTAATTATAATGATATCAATGATGATGACTTCATTTCTTAAGCGCAGACAGTCTATGTCGAAAGCATGCTCGTTGCACATTACACAGTCATACATCGTTATGACTTTAGTATATTTGATATAATGATAACACTGGAACAATAAAATGATGCCTCGCTCTCTCTCTCTCTCTCTCTCTCTCTCTCTCTCTCTCTCTCTCTCTCTCTCTCTCTCTCTCTCTCGCTCTGTGTTTCTCTCTCCTTATTTATTTTTACTGTATTGCTGTTTTGCAAAACAAACAAACAAAAAGACAGACTATCTTTGTGCGTTTTTCAAACAATTGTCATGGTGTTCAAAGACTGTGTTGGCTTTTCACCATTGATTTCATATTCGTTCTCTCTCTCTCTCTCTCTCTCTCTCTCTCTCTCTCTCTCTCTCTCTCTTCTCTTCTTCTTCTTTCTTCTTTCTTTCTCTCTCTCTCTCTTTCTTTCTTCTCTCTCTTCTCTTCTTTCTCTCTCTCTCTCTCTCTTCCTCTCCTCTCTCTCTCTCTCTCTCTCTCTCTCTCTCTCTCTCTTCTTCTCTCTCTCTCTCTTCTCTTCTCTCTCTCTCGTTCTTCTTTATGTATACTTTACATGTAGTGTAAATCCTGTTTGGGCCAGAGCTGGATGGAACAACACACACATACAAACGCATTACTTATTTCACACCCTCGTAAATACATAACATATTCTTCTTTTTTCCCCCAATGTTTGTCTTTCTTTCCAGTTGTCTGACTATAAGCACAAGCTGCAGACAGGCAGACAGAAGGCAGCTGGTGTGTGAAATCATCCATCCTAAACCTCGCTTGAGGGTGAAGGGAAACACAACCGAATATGAAAGCAAACTACTGAAGTAAGCCCTCCATTCCAAAGCCCTGCACCAGCTCTTTATCTCCTCCTCTTTCCCTTCCCCCCCCCCTCCCCCCCCCCCCTCTTCTTCTTTCTTTCCTCGTTTTTCTTTTTCTTCCTCTGATCCTTCTTCTCTTCCTGACCCTTCCTTCTTCCTTTTTCATCCTTTTCCCCCTCAAGTCAAACACTTTATCGCGAATAAACAAGCAAGTTTTTTTTAGTTTTTTTTTTTAGTAAATTATAAACTGTGAAAGCGATGGACAGACAATATTGCAGAATGGTCATAAAAACCATTTGCAGGGACCCAGGTTTTTGCACACAACGGACAGAACTGGAGGAATCTGGTGAGCATTTCTTTAGTGTGGCACTCCTGTCATGTTACAGGGAGTTAAGGGAGCAGGTTTAAGAGGAGGAGGAGAAGAAAGAAAGAAATAGAAGGAAGAAGATACAGTTTTGTCATTTAGACATCCAGTCCAAGTATCCAAACACTTGACAGTTCACTGTGCCCGTGTGTCACAGAGAGATATTTTATTAACGTAATGTCGGCCAAGTGGCATTTGTCAAGTTTACCAGGAAAACGAAGATTACCTGGCTCAAAAATTGCCCATCAAATAATAGTATTCTTATTTCGGAACAGTTGAGTTCACCTTGTTTATCTAGAGAAGTGTTGTTGGTCATTTGTTTTATTTTGTTTTTGTGTGTGTGTGTGTGTGTGTGTGTGTGTGTGTGTGTGTGTGTGTGTGTGTGTGTGTGTGTGTGTGTGTGTGTGTGTGTGTGTGTGTGTGTGTGCCTGACAGTGAAATCATGTTGAGTATTTGGAAGTAACGTCAGCAAGTGTAGTAAGATCGATAACTTTTTAAGTTTAAAAAAACACACACAGAGATTTCGGGACTATTGAATGTCTGCATAATTTTTTCAAAAGTTTTAGTTCTTCCTGGTTTTCTTGGCAACTTTATGCGTTTACGTTTTCGAGTGTCTTTATTTCTCATCAGCATTTTTTTCATAATGATCAGTTTATTATCCATGACATGTATACATTACACAGTGCAGTTTATATGTGCATGTCATATATATACATTACATGATAAATGTTACAGACACTGGGTTTAGAAAGACATAACGGCATTAAAAAAAAATCCAGTGATTTGTATGTACGTTCTGATCGTCTTCCCTCTCTCTGTCTCTCTCTCTCTGTGTCTCTCTCTCTTTCTTTCTTTCTCTCTCTGTCTCTTTCTCTCTATCTCTTTCTCTCTCACTCTCTCTCTCTCTCTCTCCCTTTTCTTCGTATTCATTCTTTCTTCTCTTTTTACTTCTTCTTCCTTCTCTTTTTGTATTTGGAGATAGAAATCTCTCTGTCAGTAGCCAGGTAATCTGTCTCCCCATGGGGATGCCGGAGACTCTGTCAATATCAGTAGTGTCCCCCACGTTCTGGATATTCTGTACTGGAAATGTCCTCTGTTCTTACTTTCTTTGTTTTCTGCCTTACTCCTTTGCCTTCTGTCATTTCCTCCTTTTTTATTTTCTGCCGTGCTGGTCCCTTTATATTTTCCTTAAAACTGTACATGCTTTCTGTCCATTAGGACTGATAATTGGGTGAATGTGTTAACTGCATTTTCAGCTCTGAGGAAAGTTGAACTGCTTTGTGGCAGTTTTACGTACTAGAGGCCAGTTTGTGTGTGAGAAAGTGTGTGTGTGTGTGTGTGTGTGTGTGTGTGTGTGTGTGTGTGTGTGTGTGTGTGTGTGTGTGTGTGTGTGTGTGTGTGTGTGTGTGAGTGTGTGTGTCGTACTTAATTATGCTGATGCATTTGTATTCAGGTTTGTCTGTTGTTGTTTTTTTCGATCCCACTTATAAATTGGGCGGAATGACCAACGCCAGTGGAATATTGTTAGATTATTTACATGAATGCAGTGATGTTTGTTTGTAATTTTTTCTAGGGTCCTCGGTGTGTTTAGATGAGTGTGTTTTGTTTGAGATGATTATAAGTACAGTACAATACGACACAATACAATATGACAAATGACAACAGCATACACATGAGACCCTCTCATCAGATCAGGCTTTTTAGAAAAATAGAAATCTTGTGTAATAAAAGTCGTGAGAAGAGGAGAGAGACAGACACAGAGAGACAGAGAGAGAGAGAGAGAGAGTGTGTGTGTGTGTGTGTGTGTGTGTGTGTGTGTGTGTGTGTGTGTGTGTGTGTGTTGGGGAGAGACAGATCAGTACGTTTGACACAGTAGGAATAGCATTTAAATGAACTTGATATAAAAAAAACAGATAAAAGCTGTGACTCTTTTCATATAACCAAATAAATTTTAATAGCCGTAATGCGTAGCCATAAGGACTATGCCATGATCATTTTGGATCTTCTCCATGACGTGGCATCTGTGGCTCATTGATTGGTTGATTTGGTTCAGTTTTTACGTCGGCACGCACCTCAGGTGATATGGCCGACGGGGATAACCATTCCAAGGAAGTGGGGATTTATCTAATCCTATACTGACACCACCAAAACAACAATGTTGATAAGATGCGACAGTACGAAAGCCAGTTTTATTGTAGCGCACCCCGGGATTCGAACCCACAACCATTACCATGTGAATTCGATGCTCAACCAAGTGAGCCACTGAGGCCCGCACATCTGTGGCGTCAGAGCGCATGGAATGTATTTCCAGCAGAGATACGCTGTCGTGAGAAGCTGAAACTGAAAATGAAACAGTGTAAGTCGATAATATTTTTGGCATAAAACATCAGGGGTCTCTTTATCTAGACAAAAAAAAAGTTTCAGGGAAGCCTCAAGAATGTGGGACAAGAGCGAGAGAGAGAGATGAGAATGAGATGTTAGAAAGAAGGGAAATGAAAACCACGTAGATGGAAATTATAGTGGAAGTAAAGAAGATCGAAAAATGACAGACCGGAAAATAGCAAGAGCAGACAGCGGCAGAAGAAAATGTTGTACATCTGACAGTCAAAACTCCTGAGAGATATAGGAGAAAGCAAAACTCGTAGATAAAGACAAAGGAGGGTTCAAAGAGAGGAATGAGAGAGGGACAAAGGAGAGAGGGACAGAGGAGAGAGGAACAAAGGAGAGAGGGACAGAGGAGAGAGGGACAGAGAAGAGAAGGACAAAGGAGAGAGGGACAAAGGACAGAGGGACAAAGGACAGAGGGACAAAGGACAGAGGGACAGAGGACAGAGGGACAAAGGAGAGAGGGACAGAGGAGAGAGGGACAGAGAAGAGAAGGACAAAGGAGGGAGGGACAAAGGAGAGAGGGACAAATGAGAGAGGGACAGAGAAGAGAGGGACAAATGAGAGAGGGACAGAGAAGAGTGGGACAAAGGAGAGAGGGACAAAGAAGAGAGGGACAGAGAAGAGAGGGACAAAGGACAGAGGGACAAAGAGAGGGACAGAGAAGAGAGGGACAAAGGAGACAGGGACAGAGAAGAGAGGGACAAAGGACAGAGGGACAGAAGAGAGGGACAAAGGACAGAGGGACAGAGAAAAGAGGGACAAAGGAGAGAGGGACAGAGAAGACAGGGACAAAGAAGACAGGGACAGAGAAGAGAAGGACAGAGGGACAGAAGAGAGGAACAAAGGACAGAGGACAGAGAAAAAAGGGACAAAGGAGAGAGGGACAGAGGAGAGAGGGACAGAGAAGAGAGGGACAAAGTAGAGAGGGACAAAGGAGAGAGGGACAGAGAAGAGAGGGACAAAGGAGAGAGGGACAAAGGAGAGGGACAGAGAAGAGAGGGAAAAAGAAGAGAGGGCAAAGGAGAGAGGACAAAGGAGAGAGGGACAAAGGAGAGAGGGACAGAGGAGAGGGACAGAGAAGAGAGGGACAAAGGAGAGGGGGACAGAGGAGAGAGGGACAGAAAGGTTTATTTTCAGGGGGAGAGGGAATAGGACAGCAGTCTACCTTGGTGCTTGTTGACCTATCCTGGCTTTTGCTCTAAGGGCCAAACAATTCATCAGGAAACCCATCGGGGCGAACATCCTTCAAACTGTTCCCCCCACAAAACAATTTCGCGCCAGCTATTTGGGGCGACGTCATATTTTGTCCACCAATCCCCTCCAACAATGCATCAGCCAAAATGGCTTCCTTGGCGACATTCTCCGTCTGGCAAGGAGAAAGATGGGAATGGGTGGGGGGTTGGAAGAGAGTTGAGGTGGGGATGGGGATGGGTTGAAGACATCCCTAGGAGCTATCGGTAAATCGCCAGTCAAATCAATCGCATGGAAATGACCCGTGTGATGCGATCACCCATCAAACCTTATGTCTTCCGGTCGTCTGCGCAAATAGTGCCGGCGATTTACAAGTTATGTTCCTTGGATGACAAGCGGAGGTAATTGGTGTTCCTCTCGTTGTTGCTGCTGTTCATACACGGATTGGCGTAAATGGCGTATGCCTTCGATTTTATGCAGCCAGTCTGTTGGTGTATGCATGTATGGAGGGGCTGCTCAGTGTCATGGGTGGTGTTGTCTCTGTGTGTGTGTGTGTGTGTGTGTGTGTGTGTGTGTGTGTGTGTGTTTGTGTATGTAGATGTGTGTGTGCTTGTGTATGTAGATGTGTGTGTGCTTGTGTGTATGTATTATGTGTGTGTGTGTGAGAGAGAGAGAGAGAAAGAGAGAAGGGGATGTCTGTGGTCATGTGGTTGGTGTGTTGTGTGTGTGTACGTGTGTGTACGTGTGTGTATGTGTGATTGAGAGAGAGAGAGAAGGGTGTGTCCGTGTCCATGTGATGTATGTGTGTGTCTGTCTGTCTGTGTGTCTGTCTGTCTGTGTATCCATCCTTGCAGTATGGTCCTCGCTGAAAACCTAACAGTAACCCTTTATTCATCGGACAGACACAGACAAACATACAGACAGACACGCAGACAGACGAACAGACATTTCGTAAGTCAGAAAGTTTTTGTATGCATGGCCGCAACATATGCAGTTCGATATATAAGGAGAGTGGGGGGGGGGGGGAACCTGCATTTTCTGTGAAAGATACTAGGAATTTTGAAACGGCATATTAAATGACAATTATGCATCAATCCATATAAGAATCGTTAAAGTAAACTGCACATTGAACAATGATGATGACGCATCAATCCATATACGAATAAAAATAAATGGCATATAGAACGGGGATGATGACCCATCAATCCATATAAGAATAAAAGTAAATGGGACATCAAACCCTGATGATGACACATAAGTCCATATAAGAATAGAAATAAATGGTACATTGAACGATGATGATGACAACCAGTCCATATAAGAATAGAAATAAATGGCACATTGAACGATGATAATGACACATCAATCCATATAAGAATAGAAGCAAGTGGCACATTGAACGATGATGATGACACATCAATCCATATAAGAATAAAAGTAATGGCACATTGAACGATGATAATGACATCAATCCATATAAGAATAGAAGTAAATGATATATTGAACAATGATGATGACACATCAATCCATACAAGAATAAAAATAAATGGCACGTCAAACGATAATGGTGACACATCAATCCACATAAGAATAGAAGTAAATGGTACATTGAACGATGATGGTGACACATCAATCCATATCAGAATAGAAGTAAATGGCACATTGAACGATGATGATGGCACATCAATCCATATAAGAATAGAAGTAAATGGTACATTGAACGATGATGATGACACATCAATCCACATAAGAATAGAAGTAAAAGGCACATTGAACGATGATGATGACACACCAGTCCATATAAGAATAGAAGTAAAAGGCACATTGAACGATGATGATGACACACCAGTCCATATAAGAATAGAAGTAAAAGGCACATTGAACGATGATGATGACATATCAATCCATATAAGAATCGTTAAAGTAAATGGCACATTAAAAGATGATGCTGAAGAAGATACATCAATTCTTATAAGAATGATAAAAATACCTCGTTTTTTAGAAACTTCAAAACACTTTTTGTTAAAGGATAGTAGCATTAAGTCTATTTGGACCTGTCTTACGGCTAGTCCTTGCTGTTCCATACATGTAAGCATATCAACGAAACATGAACCATAACGTATACTGTATAAAACAAGGTATACACATTGACTGTAATAAAATATTGATGTGTATGTCTGTGGGTCAGGCGTTTTACTAAAGCATGGTAGACAAAGGTAAACACATGAAAAGCAAACATGTCAACCCCTAACATTAACGACAAAAACAACAACAGAAACGTAATAATGTTAATAGTAGCAATAATACAGCATATTTGTTAAAAGAAAAGTAAATATCAGGCGTAGATACTTTTTCTTCCCGCTCCTCCTCCTCCTCCTCCTTTTCCTCTTCTTCTTTTTCTTTTTCTTCTTCTTCTTCTTCTTCTTTTCGTTCTTTCTCTTGTTCTTCTTCTCCTTCTTCCCTTTCTTTTTCTCTTCTTCTTGTCTTCTTCCATTCCTTCATTCTTCTTCCTCTTCCTCCTCCTCATCCTCTTTTTCTTCTTGTTGCTCCCCCTTCCTCTTTTTGTTCTTCTCTTCCCCATCTCCTCCTCTTCCTCTGAAACTGCTGGTTTCTGGCTGCCTTGGTCGTAGCGACACGTGTTGTACAAACAGCGTAGATTTGTTCTTTTTGTAGCAAAAAACAATTTTGTAGAAGACTACCTTGTAAATCTCACTGTCTGTTTATCGCCAACTGGCAACTATCTCCAGTAGAAGTTAAAAGGCTGATCCTTTCCATTGCATCTTGGGTACTCTCCCTTGACTATAAATTCCTGCAGGTGTTAGGGTTTTGATGTTTCCTGTGAGATAAATCCGACACAGCGCTGAAATGAGACCACGGTCTTGTTAAGTGTGCTATCTATCTTGGTTAAATCAAGCTGCACACTGATTTCGTGTGGCAAGGTCTTTGGTTTGATGAGTGGTTACAGTTGTACCTTGTTCCAGGTAAGGTCATTCGTTCGATGAGTAACTATTACAGTTGTACCTTGTTCCAGGTAAGGTCATTCGTTCGATGAGTAACTATTACAGTTGTACCTTGTTCCAGGTAAGATCATTCGTTCGATGAGTAACTATTACAGTTGTACCTTGTTCCAGGTAAGGTCATTCGTTCGATGAGTAACTATTACAGTTGTACCTTGTTCCAGGTAAGGCCATTCGTTCGATGAGTAACTATTACAGTTGTATCTTGTTCCAGGTAAGGCCATTCGTTCGGTGAGTAACTGTTACAGTTGTACATTGCTCCAGGCGGCGTTACTGTACTCAGGTGATTCATTACGTGCTACGTGACAAAAGCCGTTCGGTGAACAAGCCAGCAGTAATTAGCGCAACAGACCGACTGGAAGATTGTGGGATCGAATCCCATCTATCGTTTCAAAGCTATTGTCGGATTTTTCGGCCACAAGCGGCTGCTACCTAGAATAGAGTGTGCTGTGGGCTGATTGAGAAGGCTGGGACCATACAGTCGAGTCCCATCCAATTCGCGGATGTCTCGTTAAGTGTGTTGTTCGCATTTCCTGACCAGCACCGCAGGTGTCTGTATCTCTCGGACCTGATTAATGCCAGGATGTGTTATGGTAATAAGCGTAGAGTACAGCCCTGTCACTCAATCTCAATCCTAGATGGAACTCCATAGCAACATGTTCATTGTCTCCATGGCCATTACCATCATCATCATGGCATGGTAAAAAATATCCCAGATTCTGTGATCATTAATGTGCCGTAGGAAATGGGACAACACACACACACACGCGCGCGCGCGCGCGCGCGCGCGCGCACGCACGCACGCACACGTACACGCACACAAAAAACAAACGCCAACACAACAACAACAAAGAAAATCAGAAATAGTCGTGATAGATACCTTAAACGTGTGCATAAACCCTACACCCAGCAGGGTTTTCAGGTTCTTCAGGTACCTCAGTATCTGTGGGTTTATATGCTGAATGACTTGTACAGGTACCTCCGTATCTGTGGGTTTATATGCTGAATGACTTCTACAGGTACCTCAGTATCTGTGGGTTTTATGTTGGTTGACTTTTACAGGTACCTCAGTGTCTGTGGGTTTTATGTCAGCTGACTTCTACAGGTATCTCAGTGTCTGTGGGTTTTATGTCAGCTGACTTCTACAGGTATCTCAGTGTCTGTGGGTTTTATGTCAGCTGACTTCTGCATATACAGGTACCTCAGTATGAGTTTCATGCTGAATGACTTGTACAGGTACCTCAGTATCTGTGGGTTTTATGTTGGCTGACTTTTACAGGTACCTCAATATCTCTCTGGATTTTATGTTGGCTGACTTCTGCGGGTGCCTCAGTATCTGTGGGTTTCATGCTGAATGACTTCTACAGGTACCTCAGTATCTGTGGGTTTTATTAACGCTGAATGACTGAAATCACAGGTAGCAGTTGTTGTTGGACAAGCTGCTGTGTTCGCTGGTAATGTTGCTTCCTCTTTCCACAAGTCATGGCGATCAAATGTTGATTGAGAGTAACGCCGAGTTGAGAACCAAAGGCAGACAAAAACTGAATGACAGCACGTGTGTAATCTAACTAAACAAGACAGGCGTAAATTTTCAGCCAACTGGCCTTTGTCAAGCGCACACAAAAAAGACAACAAAGAACAGATACAGTTGGTTGAAAAAATAGTAGACGACTTTCCTGACGTTTCGTTGAGTCGAAGAAAATGGCCGATAACGAGGATTTAGTCGGTAATTTTGCTTGATCTCTTCGTCATGCTTACGGTTACAAAACCCAGGGAATCGGCTATAGCGCTGTAGATAACTTTGATTTCAGTTTTGCTCCAGCACCCTCTCTTCCAGTGTCTGTGTGAAAATAGTTAATCCTGGCGCTTTTCTTGTTGAGGGCGTTTTTGCCGTTATGCAAATGGGCAATGTTTAATTTCTGCAGAGGTTTGACACTGGCTGACTTAGCTTTACGGGAGAGCAGGATATTCATCTTGCAGCGTATTAGTCAGTGATCCACACCAGTGCTCAGCTCCTGTCGTGCAGCATGTGATATGCAGACACTTGGACCTGACTATTAGCCTCGATAGCACTGAGACTATTTGTCAGCCATCACTGTTATCAGGCTTCTGTCGCTTCACCGCTTCCAGTCGTTATCAACAACCTGGAGATCTAGAGAGTAAACAAATTCTGCTGCTTGGGTGGCATATTGACTAGCAGTGGGTCTCCTTTATGCAAAGGTGACTCTCTGCATTTCCAAGACCAGCTCATCTGCCTTTGGAAAGGCTGACCAAAAATTGTGGCATCACACTGGCCACAAAGAATGCGCCCACTGTACTGCTGTGAAATCTGGACTTCTTACCGACGATACATTCAACAGTTAGAACAATATCACCAAAGATGTCCACGCTAGTTCTGCAACATCACGGGGCAAGATTGAGTGTCTAACCTTCAACTCGTAAAAGAAGTATGGCTTACCTATCATAGTCGACTCATCAAATCCAGCTTCTTTGGGCAGGACACGTCTGTATGGAAAACAACCACATCCCATAGATGTTCCTGTACGGAGAGCTGACGCAAGGACAGCGTGACCAGGGAAGATCATTAACACTTTGACTCCCGCACCCTATCCACCACTGCAAAAACTTACCCTTTGATTCCCTCACCCTACCCACCAGCTTTCTGCAGGAAGCTGGTGGATAGGGTGAGGGAACCAAAGGGTTAAGTTTTTGCTTTGCTAGCATGGTTGGCAATGCAGGATGCTGGTGGACAGGGTACGGGAGTCAAAGGGTTAAATCGAGGTAAGAACTCTCAGAAGCCAACCTCATGAGCTGCGGCATCAACTCCAGCACTTGGGTTGATATTGACCACAACAGAATTTGCTGGCGACAGCGGTGCACGCAGGACACTATTATAATACTTGAACAGTGCAGAACACCTAATATTCAACAGAAGAAAGCCCAGTGCAGAACACCTAATATTCAACAGAAGAAAGCCCAGTGCAGAACACCTAATATTCAACAGAAGAAAGCCCAGTGCAGAACACCTAATATTCAACAGAAGAAAGCCCAGTGCAGAACACCTAATATTCAACAGAAGAAAGTCCAGTGCAGACCACCTAATATTCAACAGAAGAAAGTCCAGTGCAGAACACCTAATATTCAACAGAAGAAAGTCCAGTGCAGAACACCTAATATTCAACAGAAGAAAGTCCAGTGCAGAACACCGAATATTCAACAGAAGAAAGTCCGGTGGAAGCAGAATCTCATGGCCTTAGGACTCCTCCCCATGCAGGGCGTGCAGAAGAACATATGCCATCAGGGTTAGTGTTGTGTCCCAGTGAAGACCCACACTAGATGCTGTGGACCAGGATGCTACTTATCCTTGGATCGACAGGAGGGTCCATCAGTATTGCCGATCCTCAGCTGTCATTGGAACTATGTAAGTATCGAAGTGCAATGGTTCCTGCCCAATGTAAACGCCAGCCATTCCCATGGAACTTCCTTTGCCACTTTCCCAAACTTTGCTAAATGGTCTTTGTGCTGGTAATGAAGGTTTGTATCTGTGCATCTGCCATTGTCTGGTTGTTTTTTTGTTTTTGTTTTTTTCTACATTCTTCTTCCGGCTTCCCTATTTGAGAACTATTTGTTTGTTTGCTTGCTTTTGTTTGTTCGTTTGTTTCTTTCTTTCTTTCTTTTTTTTTTTTTTTTTTTTTTGAGGAGGGGGGGGGGGGTTGGTTCGGTGGTTGCTGATTTGTTGTTGTTGTTGTTTTCTTTCGTTTATTTTATTCATTTTATTTTTGTCTTACATGACAAGACATGTAAAACATAAACATGTAACTGTGCTTGTTCAGATAAAAAGTTAACTGGATTTGTACCTTTATACATTGTGTGTATCGATAATGTATCACCAGGGATCATGTGTATTTTGTTTTCATTGTCTAATCGATGAAAGAAACTGTTTGATATAAAACATGAGTGTGAGTTTGCTTAACAATGTGTTGCAGGTTTTTGATTCCCTGGTTCCGAAGTCGGCCAGCGTGCAGCTTTTGGAAGACAGAGAACATGGCCTTTTTCAGTCAGGTATTGTTGTTTGTTTGTTTGGTCTGCTTGTTTGTTTATTCATTTACTTGCCTGCTGACTGGCCTGACTGACTGATCAATTGACTGACTGACTGATTAACTGATCAACTGACTGATCCACTGACCGATCAACTGACTGATTAACTGATCAACTGACTGATCGATAGACCGATCAACTGACTGACTGATTAACTGATCAACTGACCGACTTACTGATCAACTGACTGACTGACTGATTGACTGACTGACATGCTTACTTACCAACCTATTTATTTACTTACTTACATACTTACTTACTTACTTACTTGCTTTGCTTGCTTGCTTTTTACCTCTGACTGACTGATTTATTTATTTATTTGTATATTTATTTGTTTGTTTATTTATTTTTTCATTTGTTTATTTATTCATCTATTTATTTATTATTTATTTATTTATTTATTTATTTATTTATTTATTTATTTATTTATTTACTTTCTTACTGCTACTGATTCATTGATAAAACTAATTCTGTATCAGACAATTGATATGATTCTTCCTGCCACTCATTTTGGTACTGATGAGTATTATTATTATTATTATTATTATGAACATTTAGTACGCCTAATCAAATTAATGCCCTAGGCGTTTACAATGGCAAAACATATAACCAGAATCACAAGCACACACACACACGCCCACAGAAGCACCCACACACACACAAACACACACACACACACACAAAAACACACACACAGCATGACATGCAAATACAATGACACATTGACACTAAGACACTATAATGTCACCATTACATTACATGGGGGGAAGGGGGCAGAGATTACCAGTTTTGGGAAACAGGTGAGTTTTGAGGGAGCGTTTGAATGTGGACAGAGAGGGTGAGTATCTAAGAGAGCGAGGTAACTGATTCCAGATGGTTGGAGCTTGATAGGAAAAAGAACGCTGCCCAAACCTTTTAGTGCGGACTATGGGGATACTATAGAGACGGGTATCAGATGAGGACCGCAAAGCTCGAGATGGCGTGTAGAGATGTAACAGATGGGTGAGATACTCAGGACAGGAAGACTCAATAGATTTGAAGCAGAGGCAGGCAATCTTGTAGGATATTCTTTGCTGAACAGGGAGCCAGTGGAGAGAACAGAGCAATGGCGTAACATGGTTAAATTTTGAAGAGCGGAAGATGAGACGGGCAGCATGATTTTGAACTTTCTGAAGTTTGTTAATGAGATGAGAGGGGGAACCAGAAAAAAGAGCATTACAGTAATCGAGACGGGATAGAACAAATGCACAGACAAGAGCCTTTGTCGTGTCTTCTGAGAGGAGGTGGCGGATAGAAGCAATTCGGCGGAGTTCAAGAAAACAAGTCCGACAGACGTTGCTCACATGCTGGTGGAAGGACAGGGTTTGATCAAGAGTTACACCAAGGTTACGGGCAAAATGGGAGAGAGGGATAGATGAGTCAACAAGTGTGACAGAGGTTGGAAGAGAGGGGTGATTTTGGAGTTTGGGTGGGGTGATCAAGAT
The DNA here is from genome assembly GCA_030674185.1 of Monoplex corrugatus. Lineage (NCBI taxonomy): Eukaryota > Metazoa > Mollusca > Gastropoda > Littorinimorpha > Ranellidae > Monoplex > Monoplex corrugatus. The sequence goes on from CM060313.1 coordinate 48,350,263, forward strand.
CAATTCGGATTTCTCTTCATTTAATTTCAGTTTGTTTTCAGTCATCCAATCCTTCAGGTCAGCTACACAAGATTGGGTTTTCTGGATCATGATGGGAAGGTCAGGGAGAGGCCCAGAGACATACAGCTGATTGTCATCCGAGAAAGAATGATGCTGAAGCAGGTGTTCTTGGACATAGAGGAGACAGGGTAGGTGTAGAGAATGAAAAGTAGGGGGCCCAGAACAGATCCTTGTGGCACTCCGTAAGTCAGACAGGAAGGATTAGAAGAAAGGCCATTGACAGAAACTACTTGCAGACGATTGGTGATGTAAGAATGAAACCAGTTCAAGACAGTATCATGGAGCCCAAAAGAGTGATGTAGACGGGAGAGAAGGATAGAGTGGTCAATAGTGTCAAAGGCAGCAGATAGGTCCAAGAGAGTCAAAAGTGATACGTTGTTAGAGTCGAGAGTAGTCAGTAAGTCGTTTGCAGATTTTGAGAAGAGCAGTTTCGGTACTATGTCCAGAACGGTAAGCAGACTGAAGGGAATAGACAAGGTTATTGGAATGAAGGTGGTTTAACAGCTGGTCAAGAACAACTTTCTCTAAGACCTTGGAAAGAAAAGGAAGATTTGACACAGGTCTATAGTTTTTCAAATTCTCAGGGTCAAGAGTCGTCTTTTTTAGAAGAGGTCTTACAATTGCTGACTTGAAAGAAGAAGGAAAGGAGCCAGTTGAGAGGGAATGGTTAATGATATTGGTGATGTGAGGGAGAAGAGTATCGAGACAATGGGTGAGAAAAGAAGCTGGCAATGGGTCGAGTTCACAGGAGTAACTGTGAGATACTGTGATACTTTGTTTATCGTTTTGTATTAATCAGTTTTCGTCTCCTTGTGTTTCTTACAACGTTTTCGTTTATTGTTTCATAATAGGTATATGTAGTCTGTGGGATCTTGGTGTTCGACAGTAAATCTGTCAATATTGGCAAGCATCTGTTCCCTCTCAATGTCTGTCTGTCTGTCTGCCTGCCTGCCTGCCTGCCTGCCTGCCTGCCTGCCTGCCTGCCTGCCTGCCCGTCTGTCTGTCTGTCTGTCTGTCTGTCTGTCTGTCCGTCCGTCCGTCCATCCGTCTGTCTGTCTGTCTGTTTGTCTGTCTGTCGTGGCACAAAGATGCTAAATTTCTCTGGGAGTCGAGTTTGCTAGTGTCGGTGTTTATGGCTGGTTTTGCAGGCATTAAACAGTTTTCATGCCTCGCGGCACTGTAGAAAGCGACCAAGTCTCTCACTGAACAAATCGTTTTAAACCTTTTTGCTGGCGTGAGCAACATCTGTCCACAAGCTATGTCTACAACTGTGAGGAACAGGGCTTCAAGCTGCACTAAGTGTTGCACACATACACGTTTGTCGCTGTGTGTGCGGTTCAAATTTCCCTCGTTACTATAATGAAAGCAGCACATATTTGAATCAACGCTAGATTCGACGTGCAGTGCATGACAGTATCGACAGGATTAGAAGATATTTTAGTTTTTTTAAACCCCTTTTCGTTTATCTTCTGTTTGTTTAAATAAACTTTGTTTTTTAGAATAAACATCAAGCACAGACAACACAGAAAACAACATTATCACATGAAAATAAAAAATTTAATTACATTTATGAGCAGTTGTTGTCTGAACCCAAACATTCATAAACCAACTTGAAAAAGAAATTTATCTTTTGTTGTTTTTTTTTTAGAATAAACTTTGATTTTTTTAGGATAAACATCAGGCACAGACAAGAACTTGACAATACACAGGGAACTATAATATTATCACATATA
>CM060313.1:48359555-48367055 GCA_030674185.1 Monoplex corrugatus
CTCTCTCTCCTTCTCTTCCTCCTTCTCCTTTTCTCCTTTCCTCTCTCTTCTCCTTCTCTTCTCCTCTCCTTCCTTCTCTTCTCCTTCTCCTTCTCTTCTCTTCTCCTTCTCCTTCTCTTCTCCTTCTCCTTCTCCTTCTCCTTCTCCTCTCCTTCTCCTTCTCCTTCTCTTCTCCTTCTCCTTCTCTTCTCTTTCTCCTTCTCCTTCTCCTTCTCCTTCTCCTTCCTCTTCTCCTTCTCCTCTCTCTCTTCTCCTTCTCCTTCTCTTCTTCTCCTTCTCCTTCTCCTTCTCCTCTCCTTCTCCTTCTCTTCTCCTTCTCTCTCTTCTCCTTCTCCTTCTCCTTCTCCTTCTCCTTCTCTTCTCCTTCTCCTTCTCTTCTCCTTCTCCTTCTCTTCTCCTTCTCCTTCTCTTCTCTTCTCCTTCTCTTCTCTTCTCCTTCTCTTCTCTTCTCTTCTCTCTCTTCTCTTCTCTTCTCTTCTCTTCTCTTCTCTTCTCTTCTCTCTCTTCTTCTCTTCTCTTCTCTTCTCTTCTCTTCTCTTCTCTTGTCTGTCTCTCTGTCTCTCTGTCCCTCTCTGTCTCTCTATCTGGCTGTCTCTCTTTCCCTCTTTCCCATCCCTTCCTGTCTCTGTCTGTGTATATATAGATATAATTATATATGTATGTATGTACATGTATATGTATACATATATATATATACAAATGTATATGTATAGATATATAATATGTATGTACACATACATTATATATGTTTGTAATTCTCTTTCTCTCTCTCTCTCTCTCTCTCTCTCTCTCTCTCTCTCTCTCTCTCACACACACACACACACACACACACACACACACACACACACACACACACACACACACACACACACACACACACGCTCTCGCGCTCTCTCTCTCTCTCTCGGATTTACGCAGCAATACTTTTAGACTGAACCTGGGGTGGGCCACTTCAAACAAAACTGACCGTTCCCGATCCATCCATCATAAAGAAATGGTTGTTTTGAACTTTTTGGTGAAGGATCAGGTGAGCCCCGGTTCTCCCTGGGCTGGTATTTCTCGTTGGCCATATCATATCAGGTGGAGCTGACCTAAATTTCAGTCCAGTTTAGCGTCTTGGTGTTTATTTGTGCTTTATCATTTTTGTGAATTTTTGTCAAATTCGAACGTAATGACAGTGAGTTTTGTTGTTGTCTGTGCGGGTGCTCAATGCAGTCAGTCAGTCTATCACCTTGGAGGATTTTTGTTTTGGCTTGTGTTTGTTTTTTTGTGTTTCTTTTTGTTTGTTTGTTTGTGGGTTTTTTTGTTTGTGTTTGTTTTAGCATCATTGGTTTGTGTTTGTGTGTTTATTTGTGTTTGTTTTTGTTTGTTTGTTTTTCTTTTTGTTTGTTTTACGTCATCGCACTTAGAGGTATTACCTTTTTGTGCTTACCCTCTTTTGTCCCGTTATCTATGCCAAGTTCATGGCCACAGAAGCTTGGGCAGTTTTTATAATGCGATGATCATGAGGGGGAGGACGATAATCATGATGCTATGGAGTTCCATCTAGGTTTGAGACTGTGTGACAGGGCTGTACTCTACACTTACTGTTATGATAATTATACTGTGTGACAGGGCTATACTCTACCCTTACTGTTATGTTATACTGTGTGACAGGGCTGTACTCTACACTTACTGTTATGATAATTATACTGTGTGACAGGGCTATACTCTACACTTACTGTTATGATAATTATACTGTGTGACAGGGCTGTACTCTATACTTACTGTTATGATATACTGTGTGACGGGGCTGTACTCTACACTTACTGTTATGATATACTGTGTGACAGGGCTGTACTCTACACTTACTGTTATGATATACTGTGTGACAGGGCTGTACTCTACACTTACTGTTATGATATACTGTGTGACAGGGTTGTACTCTACACTTACTGTTATGATAGACTGTGTGACAGGGCTGTACTCTACACTTACTGTTGTTATACTGTGTGACAGGGCTGTACTCTACACTTACTGTTGTTATACTGTGTGACAGGGCTGTACTCTACACTTACTGTTGTTATACTGTGTGACAGGGCTGTACTCTACACTTACTGTTGTTATACTGTGTGACAGGGCTGTACTCTACACTTACTGTTGTTATACTGTGTGACAGGGCTGTACTCTACACTTACTGTTGTTATACTGTGTGACAGGGCTGTACTCTACACTTACTGTTGTTATACTGTGTGACAGGGCTGTACTCTACACTTACTGTTATGATATACTGTGTGACAGGGCTGTACTCTACACTTACTGTTATGATAGACTGTGTGACAGGGCTGTACTCTACACTTACTGTTATGATAATTATACTGTGTGACAGGGCTGTACTCTACACTTACTGTTATGATATACTGTGTGATAGGGCTGTACTCTACACTTACTGTTATGATAATTATACTGTGTGACAGGGCTGTACTCTACACTTACTGTTATGATTTACTGTGTGACAGGGCTGTACTCTACACTTACTGTTATGATAATTATACTGTGTGACAGGGCTGTACTCTACACTTACTGTTATGATAATTATACTGTGTGACAGGGCTGTACTCTACACTTACTGTTATGATATACTGTGTGAAAGGGCTGTACTCTACACTTACTGTTATGATAGACTGTGTGACAGGGCTGTACAGGGAGAGCTAGACAACAGAAGGTCTTCAGAGAAGTAACCCCCTTTAGACAAGTGTTTCGGCCCTGAATTCCTTACACTCTCGGGGGGCCGGGCAACATCCAGGTCATGACTCCTGGATGCCCTTCTGCTGTTGTCTATTTTTTTTTTTTTTTTTTTTTTTTCCCACGCCGGGGATCGAACCTGGGCGATTCTGCGCTTCAGAACTGCGGTACGCGGTTTTACCAATGTGCTAACAGGGCACACATCATCTGTAGGGAATTTAATCCTTATGAAGTTCACTTTTTTCGTTCCTCCTTGCCCAGATCCAGCTTGAGCTCCTTTCTGCTGCCTCTGCCATCGCTTTAAGGGCTCTAGTCCTCTTCTTCCCAGAAATGGCGAGTTGTTTCATGAGATCATAAGCGGAGGTGCCCACAAACCCTCTTGCCCCGACCTCTATGGCGAAGATTTTGACCCGCAGACCTGCTTTCTTCAGGGTGCTGGCAAGACCGGCGTATTTTTCGGTCTTGTAGATATGTGCTTCTTCCATTCTGCTTTCGTATGGCACAGTGAGTTCTATCAGAATCACTTGTTTCGAGGAGTCAGAGTGGAGAGCGATGTCTGGTCTCATGCCTGTCTTGCTGATGACATCTGGGTAATTTCTCCACTCTGGGAGGTCTGCTGTACACTCCCAGTCGACTGCTCCATCCAGAAGACCCTTTGGCAATGTGCTGGTTGTCATAGCACTTTCGGGCCAGACCTGTTTCCCTCCTGCTTTGTAGAACGTTGTCATAGCAATTGGTGCGTTTGGGGTCATGGTTTTTTCGCTAACCACATCTGTGATCACTTTCAGAACTTGGTTGTGCCTCCATGTATACCTTCCTTGGGCTAGCGCTACTTTGCAAGAGCTTAGGACATGTTCCACTGTTTGTTTCTTCTGACAGAGCGGACATGCTGGGTCGTCTGCTGTTAGGAAGAAAGAAACTCTAGGGAGAGCTAGACAACAGAAGGTCTTCAGAGAAGTAACCCCCTTTAGACAAGTGTTTCGGCCCTGAATTCCTTACACTCTCGGGGGGCCGGGCCACATCCAGGTCATGACTCCTGGATGCCCTTCTGCTGTTGTCTATTTTTTTTTTTTTTTTTTTCCCACGCCGGGGATCGAACCTGGGCGATTCTGCGCTTCAGAACTGCGGTACGCGGTTTTACCAATGTGCTAACGGGGCACACATCATCTGTAGGGAATTTAATCCTTATGAAGTTCACTTTTTTCGTTCCTCCTTGCCCAGATCCAGCTTGAGCTCCTTTCTGCTGCCTCTGCCATCGCTTTAAGGGCTCTAGTCCTCTTCTTCCCAGAAATGGCAAGTTGTTTCATGAGATCATAAGCGGAGGTGCCCACAAACCCTCTTGCCCCGACCTCTATGGCGCTGTACTCTACACTGTTATGTTATACTGTGTGACAGGGCTGTACTCTAACTCACTGTTATGATAATTATACTGTGTGACAGGGCTGTACTCTAACCACTTGTTATGATAATTATACTGTGTGACAGGGCTGTACTCTACACTCACTGTTATGATAGACTGTGTGACAGGGCTGTACTCTACACTCACTGTTATGATAGACTGTGTGACAGGGCTGTACTCTACACTTCACTGTTATGATAGACTGTGTGACAGGGCTGTACTCTACACTTACTGTTATGATAGACTGTGTGACAGGGCTGTACTCTACACTCACTGTTATGATAGACTGTGTGACAGGGCTGTACTCTACACTTACTGTTATGATAGACTTGTGACAGGCTACTCTCACCTGATGATAGACTGGACAGGGCTGTACTCTACACTTACTGTTATGATACTGTGTGACAGGGCTGTACTCTACACTTACTGTTATGATAGACTGTGTGACAGGGCTGTACTCTACACTTACTGTTATGATAATTATACTGTGTGACAGGGCTGTACTCTACACTTACTGTTATGTTAACTGTGTGACAGGGCTGTACTCTACACTTACTGTTATGTAATTAACTGTGTGACAGGGCTGTACTCTACACTCACTGTTATGATAGACTGTGTGACAGGGCTGTACTCTACACTTACTGTTATGATATAACTGTGTGACAGGGCTGTACTCTACACTTACTGTTATGTTATACTGTGTGACAGGGCTGTACTCTACACTTACTGTTATGATATACTGTGTGACAGGGCTGTACTCTACACTTACTGTTATGTTATACTGTGTGACAGGGCTGTACTCTACACTTACTGTTATGATAGACTGTGTGACAGGGCTGTACTCTACACTTACTGTTATGATAGACTGTGTGACAGGGCTGTACTCTACACTTACTGTTATGATAGACTGTGTGACAGGGCTGTACTCTACACTTACTGTTATGATAGACTGTGTGACAAGGCTGTACTCTACACTTACTGTTATGATAGACTGTGTGACAGGGCTGTACTCTACACTCACTGTTATGATAGACTGTGTGACAAGGCTGTACTCTACACTTACTGTTATGATAGACTGTGTGACAGGGCTGTACTCTACACTTACTGTTATGATAGACTGTGTGACAGGGCTGTACTCTACACTTACTGTTATGATAGACTGTGTGACAGGTCTGTACTCTACACTTACTGTTTTATACTGTGTGACAGGGCTGTACTCTACACTTACTGTTATGATATACTGTGTGACGGGCTGTACTCTACACTTACTGTTATGATATACTGTGTGACAGGGCTGTACTCTACACTTACTGTTATGATATACTATCTGACAAGACAGAAGCTATCCTCATTGGCACCCGTCAGAAACTTTCTCAGCTGCCTCCTCTTTCTCTCCCATTATGTAACACATCAGTCCCAATTTCTGATTCAGCTAAAAACCTTGGTGTCTGCATTGACTCTACCCTCTCCATGAACAACTTTGTTTCTCAAACTGCCAGATCTTGCTACTATCATCTCCATCGTATAAGGCTGATCAGGAAGTATCTCTCTGTCGAAACAACTGCAAAACTCGTTCTCTCCTTCATAATGTCTCGCATTGACTATTGCAATTCACTCCTGTCTGGTCTTCCTGCCTCCACCATTCACATCCTACAGCGCATTCAAAACAATGCTGTACGCCTTGTACTCAAAAAGAAAAAAGCTGACCACATATCTCCTCTCCTGGCACAACTTCACTGGCTCCCTGTATCAAAGCGCATACAGTACAAACTGGACACCATGTGCTACAAAAGCCTCAATAACGCAGCCCCCGATTACCTGTCAAGCCTACTTGAGATCTATGTTCCCTCACGTACCCTCCGCTCTGCCTCCGATCCTCTGACTTTTCGCTTTCCACGCACTAAGCTCAATACCTATGGTCCACGAGCCTTCTCTGTTTCTGGTCCACTCTCCTGGAACAAACTTCCTCTCTCAGTCCGTCAGCAACCTACTTTTGTCTCCTTCAAGTCCGCTCTCAAAACTCACCTTTTCTCCTCCGCATAAAATCCTAACCTCACTCAACCCCCCCCCCCCCCCCCTCTGCAGCCTGTCTCCGCTCGGAGGGGAATCACATGGTTATAATATATAATTGTATATGCTATGCTCTCTATAATTTTCCATTGCTTTTATTCTTGCTTTTATTGCTTTTATTCTTTCTCCCCATTTATAGCCATGCGTGTGTGTGAGTGTGTGTGTTGTGTGTGTGTGTGTGTGTGTGTGTGTGTGTGTGTGTGCGTGCGTGCGTGTGTGTGCGTGCGTGCGTGCGTGCGTGCTTGCGTGTGTGTCTGCTTCAGCGCTTAGATTTGATTTTATCAAGATTTTGCGCTATATAAATATTGTAATTATTATTATTATTATTATTACACTTACTGTTATGATATATCCTGGTGTCAACCAGGCCTTACAGATACAGACACCGGCGCTGTTGGTCAGAAACGTTGAGCAACACACGGAGTGAGACATCCGTAAAGTGGATATACAGATACACACACACACACACACACACACACACACACACACACACACACACACACACACACACACACACACACACACACAATATATATATATATATATATATATATATATATATATATATATATATATATATATATATATGTATATATACATCTATATATTATGTATGTGTATATATATATGTGTGTGTGTGTGTATCTGTATGTATATGTATATGTATACACATATATGTAAAAAATATGTATGTATGTAAAGAGAGAGAGAGAGAGATGTGGATGGATAAATAAACAGACAGAAAATTTTGGGTAGATATATATATATATATGTCTGTCTGTCTGTCTGTCTGTCTGTCTGTCTGTCTGTCTGTGAACATGTGCGTGCACCCGATGGTCAAGGGTGAAAAGACTATGGCCTGGAGAATGACCTTTTTCTCAAGCCAAGTGTACTTTGTCAGTATGCAATGCACATTGCCCAGTCAAGTTTTCCATGATCACGTTTGGCGGTGTATACATTTCCTACATTCTGTAGCTGTACATTGAAGTAAGCACGGTAGCTGTATACACGATCAGTGAATACCAACCTTGTACATTCTACTCTGGTCACAGTTTCGTTCAAAATCACGATGTATAGTTGATAAAGTTCACGATCTGTGGTTCAGAATTAGCAGTCTGTTGCATGCTATTCTGGACACAGTTTTGTCCTCAGTTTTAAACTGTTTTGACTTTTAAAGCAAGTAGGTTTTCTGTCAGACTCTTCTTTTTTTCGGAGGGGAGTGGGGGAGGGAGAGAAAGAGGGCGTGGGTTAGTTTCATCTAATCAGTTAGGTTTCTTGCCCTTCTGGCTCTCCATAGTACCACCACC
>CM060313.1:48377055-48419555 GCA_030674185.1 Monoplex corrugatus
CGTGTCCCTAAGTTACTCAATTCTTTTTTATGTTGTGTATGCCGGAGGGATTTTAGGAAGGAGGAAATCGGGCCAAGCTCCCCCCCCCCCCCCCTTTCCCTGGGATGGTGATCCCCGTCGGCCATATCACCTGAGGTAGGTGCTGACGTAAAACTGAACCAAATCAATGGATCAATCAGTGATAGAGGCTGACCATTCGCCATGGTGCGGTGGACTGGTGCAACGGGCTTTAGACTGGGCGGTTGTGGGTTCCAATCCTTATCAACCCTGTAAAACTCATCGGATTTTTTCGACTCCATTTGGCGTCTGCCCAGCGTTGAGTGTGCTATAGGCTCAATTGGAAGACTGGTACCACACAGTCGAGTCTATTCCACTTCATGGGTGCATCATCTAGGATGTTGCTTAAATCTCCTGAACAACGCCGCAGTTGTCTGTATCTTTCGGGCCTGGTTAAGTGTTGACGCAGGACAAGATATAAGCGTAGAGTACAACCTTGTAACGTAGTCTCAATAATCCATAGCATTATAAATATCGTCCCAATCGCCATCATCATCATAGCATTGTACATAATGTCCGAGCTTGTGTGGCCATCAATGTGGCGTAGAAACTGGGAAAGAAAAAAAAGGGGGCGAGCACAAATGTAACGGCCTCAGTGCGATGATCCTAAAAAAATTTTGAACATTAAAAAAGATTAAATAAAAAAACCCATAGAAGCTGAATGTGGTCAAATAGTGTGTATGTGTGTGTACGTGTGTGTATGTGTGTGCGTGTATGTGCGTGTGTATATGTATCTCTGTATGGGTGTGTGCGTGTGTATGTGTCTGTGTGTGCGTGTGTTTGTATGTGTGTGCGTGTGTATGTGTGTGTATGTGTCTGTGTGTGCGTGTGTTTGTATGTGTGTGCGTGTGTGTGTGTAGTGTGTGCGTGTGTGTGTGTGTGTGTGTGTGCGTGCGTGTGTGTGTGTGTGTGTTGCAACTGGTTTGATGCACGTTCTACTGAAAGCTAATTATATTATCATAGTGCTATTAACATATTAATCTATTGATGATATCATTTATGTTGCTATCCTTGAGAAATCCAGTTTCGCTTTTTAAAATATCTTTCTGGTTCAACTGTGTCAGTTCCACTGTGTCAGACGCTTTTTCCTGATCCCTCTCCCCTTTCGAACAATCAAGATTGCTGCCTCCCGATCCCTCTCCCCTTTCGAACAATCAAGATTGCTGCCTCTCGATCCCTCTCCCTTTTCGAACAATCAAGATTGCTGCCTCCCGATCCCTCTCCATTTTCGAACAATCAAGATTGCTGCCTCCCGATCCCTCTCCCCTTTCGAACAATCAAGATTGCTGCCTCTCGATCCCTCTCCCCTTTCGAACAATCAAGATTGCTGTCTCTCGATCCCTCTCCCCTTTCGAACAATCAAGATTGCTGCCTCTCGATCCCTCTCCCATTTCGAACAATCAAGATTGCTGCCTCTCGATCCCTCTCCCCTTTCGAACAATCAAGATTGCTGCCTCTCGATCCCTCTCCCCTTTCGAACAATCAAGATTGCTGCCTCTCGATCCCTCTCCCCTTTCGAACAATCAAGATTGCTGTATATGTATCTACCGTCAGTGTGCATGGCTGTTTGCCTTGACAAGGCTCTGAGTAGTTAACTGGGCATTAATTATTAAACACTACTGTTACTACTGCTGCTGCTTCTACTATTTCTACTTTTATTACTACTATTATTACTACTTCAGCTACTAGTTATACAGCTATTGTTACCATTACTGCTACTATATTATTAGTAAACATGACTACCATTACTATTATTACTACCACACTACCACTACTATTACTATTACTACCACCAATACTAATACTGTTATTACTACTTCTGCTATTACTGCTTCTGTACTTTCAGTCTACATTACGACCATTATTATTACTACCATCACCACCATTACTACTACCACTACTATTACTATTTCTACCAATACTACTATTACCACTACTACTGCTTCTACGATTGCTGCTTCTGTACTTTCAGTCTACATTATTACCATTACATTACTACTACCACTACTACTATTACTTCTACTATATGGCTTTGGCTAGGTTGTGTACCATACATGTACAAGTGCTATCGCTGTCCGGGCAATATTCGGTCGGACACTGACCTCTGTCTGCCTGCATATATCGGCCAGTGCAAACTGTTTCATCGGTGACAAGATTGATGTCCGTTTGCTTTGCAGTATCTTGGTGTGAGATTGACTGCAAACAGTCGCCCCAGAGTGGGATGCTTGTTGAATGCGAGTACATCATAGGTATGAAGCATAGTGTGTTTGTGTGTGTGTGTGTGTGTGTGTGTGTGTATCTGTGTGTGCGTATACATATGTGTGTGTGTGTGTGTGTGTGTGTGTGTGTGTGTATCTGTGTGTGCGTATACATATGTGTGTGTGTGTGTGTGCGTGCGTGTGTGTGTGTGTGTGTATGTGTGTGTGTACGTATATAATTTATATGTGTGTGTGTGTGCGTGCGTGTGCGTGCGTGCGTGCGTGTGTGTGTGTGTGTGTGTGTGTGTGTGTGTGTGTGTGTGTGTGTGTGTCTGGAATATTATAGATAGATAGACGGACGGACGGACGGACAGATAGATGGATGGATGGATGGATACATACATACATACATACATACATATACATACATACATACGTACGTACGTACATACATACATACACACATACGTACATACACACATATGTACATACATACATACACACATACATACATACGTACATACATACATACACACATACGTACATACACACATACATACATACATACATACATACATACATACATACATACATACATACATACATACATACATACATACATACATACATACATACATGTTAAGGTTTGAAATCGTATGTGTTTAAGATTAAGATCGACGAAACCCAGGTTTATAATTGTGACCTCCCACCACGAAACCAGTCTTAACTCGCAGTCAGTCGAACAACACTAGGAGCTGAAAAGGTGACTGAGGGTCTGTCTGGGGTGTTTTGACTTTTTCTCAAAATTGCTTTCTGTAGACTATAATCTATCCCCCACAGAAACTTTTTTCTTGAAAAAAATATTATTAATCAATATAAATCGGTATTTTAATGCACTGCTCGCAGCAGAAAGAACGCCATTTTCTACCAAAAGTACGTATTTTTGTCTCTTATTATGAACCGCAACCTGTACAGTACCTGCACATGTAATATACTAATGGAAAGCTCTTTGGTGCACCTTTGAGATAATGACAGCTAAAATCAGAAACAAACTGGGTCAAAGCCACCAAATAAAGAAATTTAAGGAAAATGTGTAGGAGAGCACACAAAAACTTTAGAGGTCGTTTTCTCAAAATGGCCGTCATACAACTTAATGACTATAAAACATACATAACTTCTACATTTTTTTGTTTTTAGTACAAGCTTTATTTAAGTACCAAAATAATCAGCAGAATGTACACTTGTCTGATCTGTATATCTCAAAATGCCCAAAATGCTAGTTAAGACTGATTTTGTGGTGGGAAGTCACAATTGTACTTATTTTACGAGGTCAACGAAGTTTAGGCTTGAAATTGTATATGTTTAGGAGGTTAACAAAGCATAGGTTTGTCTTATATTTGTTTAAGAGATCAGTGAAGTCAAGGTTTAGAATTGTATGTGTTTAAGAGATCAGCAAAAGTAAGGTTCAGAATTGTATGTATTTAAGAGGTCAACAGAGTTTAGGCTTGAAAGTGTATGTGTTTTAAGAGGTTAGCAAAGAATAAGTTTGAATTGTATCTGTTTAGAAGATCAACGAAGTTTGGAAATGTATGTGTTTAAGACATAACGACTTTAGGTTGTAAATTGTATGTATCTGAGGATTGAACGAACGAAATCTAGGTTTTGAATTTTATTTGTGTAAGGGGTCAACGAAGTTTTGGTTTGAAATTGTATGTGTTTAAGAGATTAACTAAGTTCAAGTTTGCCATTGTATGAGTGTAAGAGGTCAGCGAAGTTTGGGTTTGAATTTTTATTTGTTCAGGTGGTCAACGAAGTTTAAGCTTCGAAATAAGAAATCAAGGAAGTTAAGGTTTGAAACTGTGTGTATTTAACCCTTTGACTCCCGCACCCTGTCCACCATTTTAACCCTTTGACTCATGCACCCTGTCCACCGGTATCCTGCATTGTCAACCATGCTAGCAAAGCAAAAATTTAACCCTTTGACTCCTGCACCCTGTCCACCGGTATCCTGCATTGTCAACCATGCTAGCAAAGCAAAAACTTAACCCTTTGACTCCTGCACACTGTCCACCAGTACCCTGCATTGTCAACCATGTCAGCAAAATAAAAACTTAACCTTTTGACTCCTGCACCCTGTCCACTGGTATGCTAGCAAAGCAAAAAACCTTACCCTTTGACTCGCTCACCCTGATAGGATGAAGAATCAAACGGTTAAGTTTTTGCAGTTGATGGATAGGGTGTGGGAGTCAAAGGGTTAAGACATCAAGGAAGTTTAGGTTTGAAACTGAATGTGTTTGAAGAGGTCAACGTAGTTAAGATGTGAAATTGTATGCATTTAATAAGAGGTGAGCGTAGTGGCGTGTGTGGCCTAGCGGTTAAGGCACATACCTAGGACGCGAGAAGCACGGGTTCAAATCACGGATCGCACAGGGATTTTTGTTTTACCCGCCCCCGTCTACTAGATTTTAAGTTATTATTGTTATTGTCATTATTAGTAGTAGTAGTAGTAGTAGTGGTATCATTATTAGTAGTAGTATTGTTATTATTATCATCATTATCATAGTTTAAAGCCCAGCCGACTGTGCAGAGCTACATCAGGGCTGTAACCATCTTAAAACGTACACAACATCTCGATAACTCTAAAAAAAAAAAAAAAAAAAGGAAAAAAATTTAAGCACACACATAATATATGAATTCGTGCACATAATCTAAGATATGCCACTGGTGTTGACCATTTCGTCCAGCCTATCACCAGAGGAAGTATAAACTTGACTAAGGAATGTAGAACATATACTAAAAACTGGTCTAAATTACCTCAAGCTGCTTCTACACATCACATTTCTTTGAGAGAAAAATGAAGTTAATACATCTACCCAATTACCGATCCTATTAGAAATTATGGAAGACTCCTGAGCGATGGTCTAAAAGCTGATCTTTCAAAAGAGACAGGAAACAGAGGTCCTGTGTGCAGCACACACTGAAAAAAATCCTACGGCAACGAGGGAGTTGTCCCTGACAACATTGTGTAGAAAAATCCATTTTCATGAGTAAAGAGAAGTACACGCATACAGAGAAAATTGAGGGAAAAGGGAGTGGCGCTGGACTGCGGCGACGCGTTCTTCCCGGGCGAGGAGAACAGCCTGAATTTCACATGACGAATCCATTGTGACCAAACAGAAATGAACACAGATACATTTAGAATTAGTGATTGAAAGTGCTGGTCTGTGTGGCTGAATATTTACCACAGTGGACCGAAAACCAGAATCACAATTCTTTGCCTTCCATTGTGTGAATCACACAACCGTAAGTGAACTCTGTTGATAAGAACCTGACCAGATGATATTCCTTTGTTCCTTCATACTATTGAGAATTCGAATGTATTCTCTTTGTCTCTCAGTACTATCTGAAGAAAAAGTGAACTTGTTGATAAGAACATGACAGATGATATTTCCTTGTTCTTCAGTACTTCTGAAAACCGATGATATTCTCCTTTGTTCCTCTCTATGCTATTTGAAGAAGACCGAATGATATTCTCCTTTGTTCCTCTCTGTACTATCTGGAGAAGACCGCATAATATTTTCCTTAGTTCTTCATTGTGCTATCTGAAGAAAACCGAATGATATTCTCCTTTGTTCCTCTCTGTGATATCTAAAGAAGACCTTTTTGTTGTTGTTTTAGAATTAAGCAGTTTCCTTTGTGCACACATCTTTTCCTCATTTTCTGCGCCGCCTCAATTTAGTGGCCACAGAAGCTTGCACAGTTTGCACAATGCGATGATGATGATGATGATGATGATGATGATGATGATGATGATGATGCTGTGGAGTTCCACTTAGGATTGAGACTATGTGACGGGGCTTACTATCGTAATATATCCTGGGGTCAAACAGGCCCAAGAGATTCAGACGTCTGCAGTGTTGGTCAGGAATTTTGAGCAATATGTCAGTAAGAGCAACCGTGGGTAAATGGCGGTTGGGGCCAAAAAATCCTACGATGTTTTTTTTTTTTTTTTAAACTTAAAAAGATTCGAACGCACACCCTTGCAGTCGGAATTGGGGTGGGCTAACTACTACACCACGGCGACTGATTAGAAAAAAAGACATCATAATATTTTGAAAGAACAGTGCTGGATTTTGTTTGGTATTGTTATTTCATTAATAGATACCCGATATGTTATGTGTCTCGAGTGGGGGTGGGTAGGTGTGACGCACACGTCCTCACTGTTTGCAGATAAGAGTCATAAGACATTTCCTCGCTGTTTCCAGATAAGAATCATAAGGCATTTCCTCGCTGTTTGCAGATAAGAGTCATAAGAAATTTCCTCACTATTTGCAGATAAGAGTCATAAGACATTTCCTCGCTGTTTGCAGATAAGAGTCATAAGAAATTTCCTCACTATTTGCAGATAAGAGTCATAAGAAATTTCCTCGCTGTTTGCAGATAAGAGTCATAAGAAATTTCCTCACTATTTGCAGATAAGAGTCATCAGACATTTCCTCACTATTTGCAGATAAGAGTCATAAGAAATTTCCTCGCTGTTTGCAGATAAGAGTCATAAGAAATTTCCTCACTATTTGCAGATAAGAGTCATCAGACATTTCCTCGCTGTTTGTAGATAAGAGTCATCAGACATTTCCTTATTGTTTACAGATAAGAGTCATCAGACCATGACTATTCTAGGTGTGGGTTATTGTCGCTCAGACGCTGACCCCTGTCTGTGACCCGTGGTCATTTCAGACAGACTGTTTCATCAGTGGCAGTGTGTTTATCTCCACAACGTTGCTGTTGTATTAATCAGTAACAGGAAACTCTGGGGGAGAGCTGCACAGCAGACAGACCTCAGAGGAGAAGCCCCCCCCCCCCCTCCTCAGGCAAGCGTTTCGGCCCTAAACTCCTAACATTGTAATGGAGCCGGGCCGCATCTAGGTCATGACTCCTAGATGCTTTCCTTCTGCCGCCATTTTTCTCTGGATTTAAACCCCTGCGCCTCCAAGGTGATTGGACGTCTCTGCTGTGGCCTTCGGTTTTATTATTGTTATTATCAGTGTTATTACTAGTAGTAGTAGTATTGTTGTTGTTGTTGTTGTTAGAAGCAAGTAATTTTTGATAGAGGCATGCTGTGCTTATTGAAATTGAATACCGCACTGTCCAGAATTTGGTCACATAGCATGATTCTTGGATTTCTGACACCTGCCTAATTATCCCTGGATCACTACATTCTTCACACAAATGCGTTTAGCCTTAGTAAACTGTGTATAAAAACCGAATCAAGTATTTATTTAGCCGATAATACTCCTTTACTCATAGTGACCTTAGATCAAATTAGATGTATATCAAGTCTGTAGTAATATTATTCACAGTAGCCTAAGATGATCGAATTAGATACCTATTTGGTCGATATTCATATTTAGTCTGTAATATGTATATGTATATACGTATGTATATATATATATATATATATATATATATATATATATATATATATATATATATATATATATATATATAGGCCTATATATATATATATGTGTGTGTGTGTGTGTGTGTGTGTGTGTGTGTGCGCGCGCGTGTGTGTGTGTGTGGTGTGTGTGTGTGTCTGTGTGTGTGTGTTTATCTATTTATTTATGTATTCTGGAGGTTGAAAGCTGACGTTTGTTCAAGAGGGATTCTTCGCAGTTGGACAAGTCCATATGCGCTCAACCGAAATCTGCCAACAGTTACCTTGGCAGACTCCCAAAGCCTTTGCAAACTCGATGCGCTGGCAAGGTCTTGATCTGAGAGGCAGAAAGGGGAAAGAGGGAGAGCCCTTTGAGACACTAAACTGACACCACTAGTATGATGGAAACATTAAGATTGGCAGCAAACAGGCCAGTTTTTTAATGTGGCGGGCTGGGACCAAACTCAAGATATCTGATTCCGAGTCCACGGCTACCTGGTTGTCGTTTTTGACGTGTTGTTAGCCCTGATATGGCTCTAGTAGTCGGCTGGGCGATAAAGCAGTATGAACTTGAATCCATGGCTGTATCAAAAGAACAAAGCAACCTGCAGAGACAAATAATGTTTTCACAATAATAGAAAAATTAATGCTTTTAATTAAGGAAGATCGGACGTACAACGTCACAGCATACGAAAATGACGTCATACCACGTAATTTTAAAAAATCGGCGTAATACCGAAACAATGTAATACAAATAGAACGCAGTCATTGAAGCAATAAGAAAATCTGAATCCAAGTGTCTGCCAGCGTTCAAGCAAATGGGAAAACAGAAATACGCAACGTGTTTTTGATTAATAAAAAAAAAATTTAAATAGAAAAAAACTTTTGGTGCCGTTTTGGCACCAGTCTGGCAGACCCTTATATCAACCAAAAGTACCAACATGATTAAAATATTTTTCTGGTATCAATATACTTTATTGCTGCAAAATTAAAGTCCAGTCCTTCTTCATTCTTTATAAAATAAAAAAAAATTAACAATAAGAAAAACAGAAAGCACTTACGTCTATAACTCAGTGACCATGTTTTGAAGTCAGCAGATGTAATTTTCTTGCTTTTTCTCTAAAATCGGTTAGTGCTAGGAACTATTACGCTTTAAATTTACTGACGGTGAAAGAGTTTAACATAGAATAATATCGGAGAAAAAATATCTGTAAAAACACAAACATAACAGAGGAGATTTCGAGGGGCAGTGAAAGGTTCCTCCTTATCCTGACAGCAAGGGAAATGGGGGGGTGGGGGGGGGTAATTAGGAAGAAGGCTTTATGAACACAGGGTCAAGGGAGTTAAATGGTATTCACAACACACGAGAGTCCTATCCCAATCACAGTTAACTGCCCACAACACTGTTTTTGGTATTCCCAGTGAATGAGTCATTTAGGACGTATAGGAGATTACTGTTTTGATGAAATGAACGGAGACAGATTGAGAGAGAGAGAGAGATGGGGAGGAGGGAGGGAGTGGCCACATTCGTCACCAGATGTGGCCTGACAATGCAGATGACGAACAAGAAAGAGTAAAAAGCACGTCAGTGTCCTACGCCAGTCGTTGTTGTCTCAGGTTACTGCAGGAGCGTGCTTCAGACGCACGCCACTCACGGAAGGCGTCAAGGGATTATCTTGTTTCCTGTTGCTTGTTTGTGCCATCACTCCAGTTATCTTCGTGCTGGCCTGCTCAATTATCTCCAGCTCTCTGTGCACGTACGAGGTCTGGATTCTGACGGCACATCTTGACAAAAGAAGTCAACAGATGAAAATGAGATGCAACCGTAATATCCTTGGTGTCTCATATTCTTGACGCTTGTTTCTTTATGGGGGAGAGGGAGAGGACATGTTGCCATTACCTCCCTTGAATGCATACAGACTGTCGTCGCTGCCTGGCACGTACATCAGTGACTAACCCATGGGTCTTTGAAGCTTGGCACAGTTCGTAACACAGGTGATAAAAAGCAGGATTCCCAGTTGGATCTTTTCAGGTACAGTCTGCCCCGTGATCATGGGAAACATAGCTCTTTCTACACGTGTTGCTTGGTACTCAGAGAATTCTGTACAAAATCAATGCATAATGCTACAAGTGTATTAAAGGTATTGCTTATTACTCAAAGAATTCTGAACAAAATGAATGCAATAATGCTACGAGTGTGTTAACGGCATTGCATAGTACTCAATGGATTCCATACAAAATCAGTGCATTAATGCTACAAATGTGTTAAATGGTATTACATACATATCACTCAAAGAATTCTGAACAAAATGAATGCATTAATGTTACAAGTGTATTAATTGTATTGCATACTACTCAAAGAATTCCATACAAAATCAGTGCATTAATGTTACAAATGTATTAAATGGTAGAAAGAAACTCTAGGGAGAGCTAGACAACAGAAGGTCTTCAGAGAAGTAACCCCTTTAGACAAGTGTTTCGGCCCTGAATTCCTTACACTCTCGGGGGGCCGGGCCACATCCAGGTCATGACTCCTGGATGCCCTTCTGCTGTTGTCTTATTTTTTATTTTTAAAATTTTCCCTACGCCGGGGATCGAACCTGGGCGATTCTGCGCTTCAGAACTGCGGTACGCGGTTTTACCAATGTGCTAACGGGGCACACATCATCTGTAGGGAATTTAATCCTTATGAAGTTCACTTTTTTCGTTCCTCCTTGCCCAGATCCAGCTTGAGCTCCTTTCTGCTGCCTCTGCCATCGCTTTAAGGGCTCTAGTCCTCTTCTTCCCAGAAATGGCGAGTTGTTTCATGAGATCATAAGCGGAGGTGCCCACAAACCCTCTTGCCCCGACCTCTATGGCGAAGATTTTGACCCGCAGACCTGCTTTCTTCAGGGTGCTGGCAAGACCGGCGTATTTTTCGGTCTTGTAGATATGTGCTTCTTCCATTCTGCTTTCGTATGGCACAGTGAGTTCTATCAGAATCACTTGTTTCGAGGAGTCAGAGTGGAGAGCGATGTCTGGTTCTCATGCCTGTCTTGCTGATGACATCTGGGTAATTTCTCCACTCTGGGAGGTCTGCTGTACACTCCCAGTCGACTGCTCCATCCAGAAGACCCTTTGGCAATGTGCTGGTTGTCATAGCACTTTCGGGCCAGACCTGTTTCCCTCCTGCTTTGTAGAACGTTGTCATAGCAATTGGTGCGTTTGGGGTCATGGTTTTTTCGCTAACCACATCTGTGATCACTTTCAGAACTTGGTTGTGCCTCCATGTATACCTTCCTTGGGCTAGCGCTACTTTGCAAGAGCTTAGGACATGTTCCACTGTTTGTTTCTTCTGACAGAGCGGACATGCTGGGTCGTCTGCTTTCCCCCATTTCACTAAGTTTGCATTCGAGGGGAGCAGGTCATATACAGATCTGAGGAGGAAGCTTATCCTTAGAGGAGCCATGTGCCACATATCGTTCCAGCTGAGACTTCTTTGGAGTGCACTGTCCCATGTTGTCCATTGCCCCTGTTGACCTTGCTGGACTGCCTTCTGCACTCTTTTGACATCTTCTTCTTCCTTCAACTCCTGTATGATCATGTCTCTTTTTTCCTTCCCTTTGGCTTTGGACCACCACTGCATTTTTGTTGCTCCCAGTCCCTGTCTGTTGGTTTGCGTGTGTCCAATTATTTCTTTGATGCTGAGGTTTCTCTTGGCATTGTTTACAGCCTCTTGGACTTTCCACTTTCTGCCAGTTCTCAGCTTTGGATGAACTGATCTCACGATATTGTCTTCCGATTCCTCCAGCATGCTCAACAGTCTTGCTTTTCCAACTTTGTATTCCTCCACTATGGATTTGAGAGGTAGCTTCAGCATTGCTTGACGACAGTAGAATGCAACATCAGTGAGACCAGGTGGGACACCGAGCCATTTTCTTGTGTATTTGTTGATTTTGGCTTCCATTGCTTCGACTGTGCTGGTGCAAATGTCATAGATTAGCAGTGGCCACAGCAGCTTTGGTATCAGCATGAACTGTAGACACCAGACTTTGTATTTGCCTGGCAGTCCGCAGTTATCTATTTTCTTCAGGCCTTCTTCTGCTGTTTGCTTGGTTTCACATCCCCTTTGTGTGTCTTTCAGGGAGTCATCATACCATCTTCCGAGACTTTTTACTGGCTCTTCTGTGACAGTGGGGATGGCTTGGTTGGCTACCATGAATTTGACTGAATCTGCCACTTTTCCTTTTCGCAGTGAGAGACTTCGGGATTTCTTAGGTTTGAACCTCATTCTTGAAGAGGCCACCAGCTCATCCAGCTGCTTTAAGATTTGGTGTGTCTCTTCCTCATCCGTGGACAAGACTGTTGTGTCATCCATGAAAGCTTTCAGAGGAGGCATCTGGTATCCATCTCCCAGATTCACTGGACCTGAACTCTTCATTGCAGCTTTCAAGATGACTTCCATTGCCAACACGAACAGTATGGGAGAGATTGCACAGCCCATTGCAATGCCCACCTCTAGGTCTATCCAGTCCGTGGTGTATTCTTTGGTAGAGAACCGCATTGAGAACCCTTGGAAATACTTCCTCAGCATTGTTCGGATGTTTTCTGGGATGTGATACATTTCAAGAGCCAGCTGGATCATATCGTGTGGAACTGATCCATATGCATTCGCCAGATCAAGCCAAACTACGTCAATGTTTCTCTTCTCTGTTCTTGCTTTTTGGATGGCATCCCAAATCAACGTGGCATGTTCCAAGCATCCAGGCATTCCTGGTATGCCTCCCTTTTGGACTGACATATCCAGATACTTGTTTTCAGTCAGGTATTTTGTCAATCTTGCTGCCATAACAGAGAAGAAGATTTTCCCCTCGACGTTCAGAAGTGATATTGGCCTGAACTGATTGATGCTGCTGGAGTTCTGCTCCTTCGGAATGTACACTCCTTCAGCTCTCATCCATTGGTCGCTGATCTTCTGGTTCCTCCATGCTGATCGAATCATCTTGTGGAGCCACTCGAGCACTTTTGGGCATTTCTTGTAGAGCAGGTATGGTATTCCGTTTGGTCCAGGTGCTGACTTGGCTCTGGCTTTCTTTACTACGTTCTTCACTTCATCCAGTGTTGGTGGTTTGTTATTGAATTTTCCTTCTGGCGCTGCAGGCCAAACCAGATTCTGGATTTCAAGTGGTGCCTCGCGCTGAGAATCGGAATATGTTTCCCTGAGATGCTGCTCTAGGGTTTCCTTGCCCACTGTGAGAGTCCCTGATTTGGGTTGTTCAAACAGCTTTCTTGAAAAGTCAAAGGGATCTTTGAAGAAACGATCTTGAGTCTTCTTCTTTTTGCTCTTTCTTCGCCTTGCTGATTCCACTTTGCTGAGAGCATTGTGTTTGGCCTTCAGATCTTTCCAGAGTTCCAGGAGCCCTTGCTTCTCGAATTCTGAGGCAGTTTTCATTCGCTTTTTAAGCTTCCTTTTCTCCCTCCGGATGCTCTCCATCTGTTGCTGTCTTCTGGATTTCTGGGGAGGCGTTTTTGTCTTTGGCTGCTTCACTCCATAAGTGTCCCTGCAGATAGAGTATATGATGTCTCCGTATGTGTCAAGTCTGTGTTCCAGCGTACTGTTCCCTATTAGCGCATTCAGCTTAAGGACAAGTTCCTCATCTAATTTCTCCCATTGTTCTTTTGCACCGGCAGGCGGCAAATTGAGTTTTCCACGTTTGGCGTTAAGAGCTTGTGCAAAATCCGCATCAGAACCGTCAGCGTGGATGTCCTTGGCACTATGGTTTAATTCCTGGCCTTGGTCATCCAACGTCTCACCTGTTATCGCAGTGCGCTGCTGCTGGTTCGTATGTGTCTTCAAACAGCCCATTTTTGTCCTGTGGATCTTCATGCCGCGTTTGGTGGTGAATCTCCTTCCACACGCACACGGAAATTCCAACTGGTCATTAATCATGGTCCGTTGTGCGTTTCCAGTCGTGATGGAGTCAGTGCCGATGGATTCATCATTCTCTCCCCCTTTCGGTGAATCCTGGGAGCATCTTTCATTTGAAAAACTCGTGGCATGTTATCAAAGGCAAGGTGGGAAGCCAACCCACAAAGCCCGCAGATCTAGTCTTTCCCAGTGTCCTTCGGTCTTTCCCGAATGTCCTCCGAACTATTCCCGGAAGTCAATGGACTGACCATGTGCAGGTAGAAAGAAACTCTAGGGAGAGCTAGACAACAGAAGGTCTTCAGAGAAGTAACCCCCTTTAGACAAGTGTTTCGGCCCTGAATTCCTTACACTCTCGGGGGGCCGGGCCACATCCAGGTCATGACTCCTGGATGCCCTTCTGCTGTTGTCTTATTTTTTATTTTTAAAATTTTCCCTACGCCGGGGATCGAACCTGGGCGATTCTGCGCTTCAGAACTGCGGTACGCGGTTTTACCAATGTGCTAACGGGGCACACATCATCTGTAGGGAATTTAATCCTTATGAAGTTCACTTTTTTCGTTCCTCCTTGCCCAGATCCAGCTTGAGCTCCTTTCTGCTGCCTCTGCCATCGCTTTAAGGGCTCTAGTCCTCTTCTTCCCAGAAATGGCGAGTTGTTTCATGAGATCATAAGCGGAGGTGCCCACAAACCCTCTTGCCCCGACCTCTATGGCGAAGATTTTGACCCGCAGACCTGCTTTCTTCAGGGTGCTGGCAAGACCGGCGTATTTTTCGGTCTTGTAGATATGTGCTTCTTCCATTCTGCTTTCGTATGGCACAGTGAGTTCTATCAGAATCACTTGTTTCGAGGAGTCAGAGTGGAGAGCGATGTCTGGTCTCATGCCTGTCTTGCTGATGACATCTGGGTAATTTCTCCACTCTGGGAGGTCTGCTGTACACTCCCAGTCGACTGCTCCATCCAGAAGACCCTTTGGCAATGTGCTGGTTGTCATAGCACTTTCGGGCCAGACCTGTTTCCCTCCTGCTTTGTAGAACGTTGTCATAGCAATTGGTGCGTTTGGGGTCATGGTTTTTTCGCTAACCACATCTGTGATCACTTTCAGAACTTGGTTGTGCCTCCATGTATACCTTCCTTGGGCTAGCGCTACTTTGCAAGAGCTTAGGACATGTTCCACTGTTTGTTTCTTCTGACAGAGCGGACATGCTGGGTCGTCTGCTTTCCCCCATTTCACTAAGTTTGCATTCGAGGGGAGCAGGTCATATACAGATCTGAGGAGGAAGCTTATCCTTAGAGGAGCCATGTGCCACATATCGTTCCAGCTGAGACTTCTTTGGAGTGCACTGTCCCATGTTGTCCATTGCCCCTGTTGACCTTGCTGGACTGCCTTCTGCACTCTTTTGACATCTTCTTCTTCCTTCAACTCCTGTATGATCATGTCTCTTTTTTCCTTCCCTTTGGCTTTGGACCACCACTGCATTTTTGTTGCTCCCAGTCCCTGTCTGTTGGTTTGCGTGTGTCCAATTATTTCTTTGATGCTGAGGTTTCTCTTGGCATTGTTTACAGCCTCTTGGACTTTCCACTTTCTGCCAGTTCTCAGCTTTGGATGAACTGATCTCACGATATTGTCTTCCGATTCCTCCAGCATGCTCAACAGTCTTGCTTTTCCAACTTTGTATTCCTCCACTATGGATTTGAGAGGTAGCTTCAGCATTGCTTGACGACAGTAGAATGCAACATCAGTGAGACCAGGTGGGACACCGAGCCATTTTCTTGTGTATTTGTTGATTTTGGCTTCCATTGCTTCGACTGTGCTGGTGCAAATGTCATAGATTAGCAGTGGCCACAGCAGCTTTGGTATCAGCATGAACTGTAGACACCAGACTTTGTATTTGCCTGGCAGTCCGCAGTTATCTATTTTCTTCAGGCCTTCTTCTGCTGTTTGCTTGGTTTCACATCCCCTTTGTGTGTCTTTCAGGGAGTCATCATACCATCTTCCGAGACTTTTTACTGGCTCTTCTGTGACAGTGGGGATGGCTTGGTTGGCTACCATGAATTTGACTGAATCTGCCACTTTTCCTTTTCGCAGTGAGAGACTTCGGGATTTCTTAGGTTTGAACCTCATTCTTGAAGAGGCCACCAGCTCATCCAGCTGCTTTAAGATTTGGTGTGTCTCTTCCTCATCCGTGGACAAGACTGTTGTGTCATCCATGAAAGCTTTCAGAGGAGGCATCTGGTATCCATCTCCCAGATGGTATTATATATCACTCAAAGAATTCTGAATAAAATGAATGCATTAAATAATGTTACAAGTGTATTAATTGTATTGCATACTGCTCAAAGAATCCCATACAAAATCAATGCATTAATGTTACAAATGTATTAATGGTAGTACATATCACTTAAAGAATTCTGAACAAAATGACTGCATCAATATTACAAGTGTATTAGTGGTAATGCACCTACTTATCTTTGTGACCATCTCCAAATGTGCCTATTGCACCTACTTATCTTTGTGACATCTCCAAATGTGCCTATTGCACCTACTTATCTTTGTGACCATCCAAATGTGCCTATTGCACCTACTTATCTTTGTGACATATCCAAATGTGCCTATTGCACCTACTTATCTTTGTGACCATCTCCAAATGTGCCTATTGCACCTACTTATCTTTGTGACCATCTCCAAATGTGCCTGTTGCACCTACTTATCTTTGTGACATCTCCAAATGTGCCTATTGCACCTACTTATCTTTGTGACCATCCAAATGTGCCTATTGCACCTACTTATCTTTGTGACATATCCAAATGTGCCTATTGCACCTACTTATCTTTGTGACCATCTCCAAATGTGCCTATTGCACCTACTTATCTTTGTGACCATCTCCAAATGTGCCTGTTGCACCTACTTATCTTTGTGACATCTCCAAATGTGCCTATTGCACCTACTTATCTTTGTGACCATCTCCAAATGTGCCCATTGCACCTACTTATCTTTGTGACATCTCCAAATGTGCCTATTGCACCTACTTATCTTTGTGGCCATCTCCAAATGTGCCTATTGCACCTACTTATATTTGTGACCATCTCCAAATGTGCCTATTGCACCTACTTATCTTTGTGACCATCTCCTAATGTGCCTATTGCACCTACTTATCTTTGTGACCATCTCCAAATGTGCCTGTTGCACCTACTTATCTTTGTGACATCTCCAAATGTGCCTATTGCACCTACTTATCTTTGTGACCATCTCCAAATGTGCCCATTGCACCTACTTATCTTTGTGACATCTCCAAATGTGCCTATTGCACCTACTTATATTTGTGACATCTCCAAATGTGCCTATTGCACCTACTTATCTTTGTGACCATCTCCTAATGTGCCTATTGCACCTACTTATCTTTGTGACCATCTCCTAATGTGCCTATTGCACCTACTTATTTTTGTGACCATCTTCTAATGTGCGCCCCCTGACCGATCTCTCAATTCTGCTTATGATACTACATGTTTACAAATCCCTCAATACAGATGATCCACAGTCAGTCGCTGTCCATTTTCTGTGTCTGGTCCATACAACTAGAATGAGTTTCCCCTGTTTCTTTGATAGTCACATATTCTGTCTTCCTTCAGGTCTGATTTGAAGACATACATATTTGTTTAGCAGTGATTCCTCCCTGCACGCGCCACCCCTATCCCACTCCCCTCCTGTCCTCCCCCTCCTGGTGTGTCTGCTCTTTGTACCCTTGAGTTTTTGTCGTTGTGAATGATTGTGTTAGTGAGTGATGAGAGTGTGTGCTCCTTGGTTTGATTTGTATATCAAGATCTGTCGCATTTTAAATCTCATGATTATTACTTTCTATCATCTCTCTCAATCAGCATAATGTTCCCATGCTTGCAAGAGAAAGGGCCACCCCTGAGGTGATTATGATTATCCTTCGTTATCTCCAGTTTTCCCCTCCCATAATTGAAAGATAATCATGGGTTTGGTTTTGACTGGTTTTTGTTTGTTTGTTTGTTTGTTTGTTTGATTTTTTACTTGGGATTTGTTTTTAATGTGGTGTTAGCCCTGATGTGGTTCTAGTAGTCGGCTGGGCTATAAGCAGTATGAACGTGAACCTGAACCCGTCCTCATCTCCATTGATTCTTCATCTGTCTGCACCTTTCTCACACTCACTCTTCTACATCCAGCTCCATACCATCTGTCCTTCCAATATTTTCCCATATCAAGCTCCAAGTCAACTATCATCCCACCCACCCACACACCCACCCCATCGCACCACCCACCCATCCCATCCCACCACCCACACCAGCCCAGTGTGTCCGATGTTTCCTGTTCTGCTTTCTGTCCAAAAACTCCGCCCTGTGTTACTGGCCTCTTGAGAGAGGAAAGTGCAGACAGCCGATGTATTTTCTTTCTAGAACATTTGGTAGAGATTTGTTTGTTTGTTTGTTTGTTTGTTTGTTTGTTTGTTTGTTTGTTTGTTTGTTATGCGTGTTGTGTATTTGTTTGTCTGTCTGGTTGTGTGTGCCCTGGTCCGGGTTTTCCGGGTCTAATGACGTTCATAATAGAGATGCTGAGATGCTGCGTGCTTTTTAACAGGAAATGCACTCTGCCAGCTGACTGCTGAATTTCCATTTCCCCGGATGCCCAAAGACGGCAAATTCAACATTGTGCATGCAACAGACAGGGTTAACGAAGGATAAACCAGCAGAATGACATGTATGTTTGTCACACTACAATGACACGTTTGGTCAGTCACAAAATATGTGACCCAGCACGTAAAATCCAGGCTGCAATGCAAAATTTTCATTTCTGAGTTTTTAACTCATCTTAAAATTTCAAAGTTTATGAATTATCATGCGAAACAGAATCATCATCATCATGTGCCCTGCTGCATGGCGTTGGCGATCATGGCCGTCCATACGAATCTATCTTTTGTCGCTGCAAGTACATCTCCCACGCTTTCTGTCTTCATCCATTCCGCATATCTGCTCAGTATTTTCTTCCTGGGTCTACCTAATGCCTTTTTTCCTCCAGCTTTCCTGTTGTGGATAGGTGCTCAAATTTTTCTTGCCTTATGAAAGGTCCTCTAAATGTTACTTGTCTTTTGCCTAATTTTCTTCATTAACGTTCGTTAGGTTGTTGCCTCTTTCAAGACTGTCTCGTTTGTTTTCTTTGCTGTCCATGGATCTCCTGACATTCTTCTTAGAAACCACATTTCACTTGCTTCATTCTTGCTCTGACTTCGCGTGTTGACTGTCCACGCTCTGCATCCGCACAGCATTTTGGTTCTATATACCACTGAAGAACTCTCTTCCTGATTTTAATTGATAGCCATTTGTTGATGAGAACACGTTTCGTTTTCTTGAATGCAAAATCAGTTTATCTATTACAATTTTCTTTTTAGATGCATTTGAACTTTGTAAGTGTATTTTTGACAAGGGAAGTAATGCGTTCTTAAAGATTTTGTTTTGTTTTGTTTTTTATAAAAATGAAATTGATATAAAAATTTGGTTAAAATTTGCTTTATAGTTGCTTTTAGTTACAAGATATTATAAAACTTCGAGAACTTGAAGATTATATTTAAAGATTTGAAATATGGAAAGATTTTAGTTGACCCTGTGAGTCTAGTTGGGTTTTCCCCATGGTGCGTAACATATGCATATTATCATCAAATCGAAATCATTGTATGATCATTCCATTATGCTTAATAATCACATCACATCAGACACATCAGATAAGATCCAACAAGCATGCTACATGACCAAAATGACAGCCATATCATTTGAGGAAAATGACATGTATATGATAAAGACCAACACACGTGTATTAGACTAACGATTGCAATCAGACCTACATATATCTCATTGGACACACGTAAACACGACAACCTAACACAAAATTCTATCAGATCTAATAGATATATGTGTGTAACTGCACTAACTAGAACACCGTCTGCTCAAAATGGCACACTCATCATCACACTGATGTGCACACTATCAAGTGAAAACCCCCATGAGGAACACTAGGAAGTAGACTGTGTTATGTAGTTTACACATGGGTCACACATCCTACATTCATACCTTTGAAAAATTGTCTAAGTATCCATGGTGTATACCATGTGACGAGCCATTCAGCATCAGACGCCTTAATATTGAGTGGTTGGACTTGCACGATGTGAGACGTAAGCACTATACAGCAGACTCCTTAAAGAACCTCTTCAGCGCTGACGAGATGGCGAGAACGCTCAAGTAGGACTGAGTACGATTTACACTGTGGAGCCTTGTTCAAATTGGTAGCATTTTCTTCAGAGATGTTCTCGATGCAATGTTCATTTTACGAGAAAGAAATATATTTTATCTGATATGATTATACATATGGGAAAGATGTTTTAATTATTTTTAGTTACATTTTAGAAAGGATGATTATGAGCTTGGTTTTTAACTTTTTTTTTTTAATTGAACTTGGAGGTGTTTTTAACGTGATGTTAGCCCTGATATGGTTCTAGTAGTCGGCTGGGCTGTAAGCTATATGGACTGAACAGAACGAATGCCCGCGGCTCTTTGATGTGGAGATAGTAGCCCCACCTTATGGAAATTCTGTGCTAAAAATTTCCTCTTTTCTGTCACTTTCTTTGTGATCTGCCTTACTCCTTTGCTTTCTGCTGTCCCCCTTTCTTTCATTTTCCTACCTGGTCCTTTTACCTGTATGTTTACCATAAAGCCGTACATACTTTCTGTCTGCTAGGATTGATGATTGGGCACACATGTTAATTGCATTGTATCTCTAATGAAATATGAACTGTTTAGTGGCAAATTTAGGTTTTATAGATCAGTTTTCATGTTGTTTTTTCTTAGTCACGTTCATGCATTTTTATTTTTATTGTTTCTTGTGTTTGTTTGTTTGTTTGTTGTTTTGTTTGTTTGTTTGTTTTTTCAACCCGTGTAATGATAGATTGAGCAGAATGGTCATCGCCAGGGGCATATCCTTAGATTAAGTGCCAAAAATCACTGCCATATTATGTACTTATTTTTTTCTTCCAGGTTTTGTTTTTTCTAGTGTCATCGACCTTACTAGTACATAGTGTTCTGCGCAGGCTTATAGGTTTTTCCAGATAATTGTAGCAGATTTTGGTGGAGCGCATATGGAATTGTCCGAGTGTGATGAATCCTCAAACAAACTCCAGACTCCACAAATGTCGCACGTAGCATAAAAGTTCACAAACGCGGGTTCATTCCAAGTATAGATCATGTCTTGTGGCCGTTTCTTAACCTATTTCTTCAAGTCTCATCCTATATGTTAAAGGAAAACGGTGAGACACTAAAAGACATTAAAAAAAAACAGTTCATTCTGCCACTATCATCATGGCGTGTAATCGAACAGAATAGATGGAAGTACATAGTTTCCCTCCGTATATGTAAGGTCTATCTAAAACTGATCGATTGATTGATGGATTGATTGATTGATTGATTCTTTGATTGGGTGATTGATGTTCATTTTTCAACTGTGAAGACGGTGATACAACGGTCTTTGGTCAGTTTTCCATGTTTGTCGTTGCTAAAATGTCAGTTGAGAGAGAGAGAGGACGGGAGGGAAGAAAGGAGAGACAGAGAGATGTCCTACAGCTGGACACACATACCCACATTTTAACACATTTGTTAGCACGGAGATGTCAACTTCTAGGCCCGTACAACAGCTTCAAACACTAGACTTAACCTCGTTTCGACCCAGGCTGCGCGTTTTCAATAACCACTCAACGTCTGTTCTCGGCACTTTACTGCAAATGGCGCCCAGTACATGCCATGTCTTTAATCAGTAGTGAAACACTTTTAGCTTCAGCAAGTCCAAGCGCCCGTCTGAAAAGCTGAAGAGTTTAGGGCATCTCGAGAAAACTGATAGACAAGAAGACAAGACAAGAGTGAACATTAAGGCGTTTTGTTCCTGTTGATGTGTATCGCATTTACGTGTCTTCTCCTGCATCTCTCCTCCTCTATCTTCTACTTTTCTGTCATTTCTAATACTGTTACTTCTGAATCCATTTGTTTACACTCATCTTCCTGTTTTGGTCATGTTTTTCTCTCATTGTAAATGAAACTTTGACGAACAATATCATAATCTCCTTTAGGGGAATGTAGTTTTTGTTTTAATTTGATTGTTTGTTTATCTTGTGAAATAGTGTTTATAGTCTACTGGCGTTGTCTTTTTCACACAGAGATCAGAACAATCGAATGAATGGACAGAGACAACAGGAAGGGCAAGTAGGAACAGAACTACTAAAAACCCCAATTCACAAATAAGAATGAAAACAGTATTCCGGAAATTAGCTCTGAGATAGGAATTTCATAATATTGCCTAGAAAGATTCCATTGACATTATTCACTGTGAATGGGACTGGAATCTCATAACAATATTTTTTATGTTTTCATTGAGATAAGAATATCGTGTATTTCCTGAAAGGCCTTATTGACAAAATTGATCCTGATTGAGTAACGAATCTGGCATATTACTTAGAAAGACCTCACTTACAATATTTATCCTGATTGAGATAGGAATTTTCTATATAACCTGCAAAAGCCTCATTGACATTGATCTTGTTTGAGATAGAAATCTCATGTATTATCTAGAAAAGCCCTGTTTTCATTAATTCTGATTAGACAGGAATCTTGTATGTTACCTAGAAAGGCCCCATTGACGTTAACCTTGATTAGATAGGAATCTCGTATGTTAAACAGAAGTGCTTCATTGACTTCAACCTTGATTAGATAGGAATATCATACATTACCTAGAAAAGGCCCTGTTAACATCAGTAACCCTGACTGAGATAGAAACATCATACATTGCCTAGAAAGGCCCGATTGACATCATTAAACCTGAATGCTAGAAATTATATTACATTGAAAGACCCTATGCTGAAGATTTTCATGATTTTTTTCTCTCAGATTTTAACTTAAGGCTTGTGAACTCATTCATGTTAGTTTTGTGCATGCTTGACAAAAGTCATTTGTCGAAAATTGGTGTCTGTCCTGTCGAATGTAAGATATTATTGGCCCCTGTCTTGTTTTTGTTCTTATTTCCATTTTTGTGTTTCATATTTCTATTTGCTTTAAGGCTGGTGATCACTCTGATTCAGAATTTTTTTTTTTGTATGTGTGTGTATGTTTGTTTTTGTTTGTTTGTTTGTTTGGTATTGGTCTTGACTGGGATAGAAACCTCGCAAGAAATTCGAAAACAGTATTCTGCTTATTAACACTGAGATGGCAATCTCGTATAAAAAGAAATAATTGTCCGCAATGGCCTCTTTTACAGTATTAGCCCTGATTGGGATAGGAATATCCTGTATTGCTTGGGCGGCTTCTTCCACTGGAGAGAGACGAAACCAGTACCGTGGGCAGTTAACTGTGATTGGGATAGGAGTATCGTTATGTTGTGAATGCCACTTAACTCCCCTGACCCTGTCCCCCATAAAGCCTTCTTCCGCGTCGCCAACCTCCCCCTTTGTCTCCGTTGCTGTCGCTGTAAAGAGGATCATTTACCTCCCCTCATAAGTCTTCTGTTATTTTTGTTGGTTTGTCTGTTTGTGTCTGGATCTGTGCTCTCTCTCTCTGTCTCTGTTTCTGTCTCTCTGTCTCTGTCTCTCTGTCTCTGTCTCTCTGTCTCTGTCTCTCTCGTTCTCTCTCTCTCTCTGTCTGTCTCTTTCTCTCTCTCTCTCTCTCTCTCTCTCTCTCTCTCTTTGTTCCCCCTCTCTCTCCCCTGTCTCGCTCTTTCTCTGTCTCTCTCTTCCTCTCTGTTTCTGTCACTCTCTCTTCTTCTTCTTCTTCTTTCTCCTTTCTCTCCCCCTTTCTCTCCCCCTTTCTCTCTCTCTCTCTCTCTTTTCTTTGTCTCTCTTTTTCTCTCTCTCTCTTTCTCTCTCTCTTTCTCTCTCTCTCACTCTTTCTTTCCCCTCTCTCTTCCCTTCTCTTTCTTTGCCCCTCTCTCTCTCCCTCCCTCCCTCTCTCTCTCTCTCCATGTTATCAACACGCACGTGGCCGCACAAATAAACATTACATCATGTGTATGCTACTTTCATGCATTCGTTGTCGTATGTTGTACTTCACTAAATGATAGTCTAATTTGTTAAAATTTTAGTTCTTTTGTAATTTCCTATTTTGTCGTTTTAAAACAATTTGCGATGGCAGAAATGTAGACTGGCCAACGTGTTAGTATCTATACCATTAAAAAATAGTTTTATTTCATTTTTTCATTCCATTTCATCTCTCTTCTCTCTCTCTCTCTCTCTCTCTCTCTCTCTCTCTCTCTCTCTCTCTCTCTCTCTCTCTCCCCTCTTTCTCCTCTCCTCTCTCTCTCTCTCTCTCTCTCTCTCTCTTTCAATGCTTGACAGAATTAAACTGTGTGACTTGAAATGCAATATTACATAAGACCTGGGCATCCTTATATTCAAATATCTTTTTAGATAGTGACAGTATAGCAACAAGGTGAACATGTTTGTATAAGTAAATATGTATGTATACAGCGTTTGATATGACAGGCATGTGATATCACTTTGCAAAATCCAAAATGTTTTGAAGTGCAGCGTGTGGCTGATGTTCAGTAAAACATTTTCAGGCAGAAAATCTTACCTGTAGATACCTTCGTTTACTCCTCTCTCTCTCTTCTCTCTCTCTCTCTCTCTCTCTCCTTCTCTCTCTCTCTCTCTCTCTCTCTCTCTTCTTCTCTCTCTCTCTCTCTCTCTCTCTATCTATCTATCTCTATCTCTCTTCTTTTCTCTCTATCTATCTATCTCTCTCTTTTTTTTTGCTCTCTCTCTTTCTCTCTCTTCTTTCTCTCTCTTTCTCTCTTCCTCTCTCTCTCTCTCTCTCTCTCTCTCCCCATCTCTCTCGTTCTCTCTCTCTCCCTCTCTCTCTCTCTCACTCCCTCCCATCTATCTCTCTCTTTCTCTCTCTGTCTCTCTCACAGTTTGTCTACTTCCTTTTTCCCGCAGTCTCTCAGATGTGTCTCTTTTGCCCCCTTGTTAGTTGATCATCGGTCGTAGAACATATGAATGAAACAGAAAAAGAAGGAAAAACCAGTCGCCATGGTGTAGTGGTTAGCGCAATGGACTACCGACTGGAACGTTATGGGTTCGAATCCCTATCAGTCTCAGTCCCTTCAAAAATCATTGTGAGATTTTTCGGCTCTAATCTGCTCCTGCCCAGAGTTGGGAGTGCTTTGGGCTCATTGGGACCAAACAGTCGAGTCTCATACACTTCACGGATGTGTCATTGTGGGTGTTGTTCTAATCTTGGTTGACACCAGGATATATTATGATAGTAAGCGTAGAGTACAGCCCTGCCACGCAGTCTCAGTCCTAGATGGAACTCCATAGCATCATGATTATCATCCTCATCGACACCATCATCATCACCGCATTGTAAAAAACTGTTCCAGCTTCTGTGGCCATTGAGATGGCGTAGAAAACGGGACGAAAAAAAAGGTGAGCACAAAGGCAACCTCCGTGAGTGCGATGATTCTTAAAAAAATATATAAAAGAAAAAAAAAGGAAAGGAAGAAGCTCAAAAGTGAATGAATGGCCTCGTGGTTAAAGTGCCCGGACGTGTAGCAAAAAGTCCCTGGTTCACTTTCCGGTCAGACAGGAAGTTTCCTTAACCATCCCCTCCACCCTACCTCTAACAGACACTGAGCGGCGGCTTGTAGGACCCCCCCCCCCCTCCTGTCCTCTCCCCGAAACGAGACGACGAACCGCAATCGTGTGTGCCGCGTGCGCCAAGTGCATTCAAGGGAACCTACGTCAGTGAAATCCTCACAAAATAAACAACAACAAAGAGGAAAAAGCAACAACAACAACAAAAACAAAAACAAAAAAGAAAAAGAACGTGCCCATACGAGAAAAACTGAGGGGAGAAGGGGCATGTCTGTCATAGTTACTCATCCACCGACACGTCCCTCCACTGCTAACTTATCCGCGAGTATGTACCTCCACTGCTAACTTATCCATCAGTATGTACCTCCACTGCTAACTTATCCGCGAGTATGTACCTCCACTGCTAACTTATCCATCAGTATGTACCTCCACTGCTAACTTATCCATCAGTATGTACCTCCACTGCTAACTTATCCGCGAGTATGTACCTCCACTGCTAACTTATCCATCAGTATGTACCTCCACTGCTAACTTATCCGCGAGTATGTACCTCCACTGCTAACTTATCCGCGAGTATGTACCTCCACTGCTAACTTATCCATCAGTATGTACCTCCACTGCTAACTTATCCATCAGTATGTACCTTCACTGCTAACTCATCCATCAGTATGTACCTCCACTGCTAACTCATCCACCAGTATGTACCTCCACTGCTAACTTATCCGCGAGTATGTACCTCCACTACTAACTTATCCATCAGTATGTACCTTCACTGCTAACTTATCCATCAGTATGTACCTTCACTGCTAACTCATCCATCAGTGTGTACCTCCACTGCTAACTCATCCATCAGTATGTACCTCCACTGCTAACTTATCCATCAGTATGTACCTCCCCTGCTAACTCATCCATCAGTATGTACCTCCACTGCTAACTTATCCATCAGCATGTACCTCCACTGCTAACTTATCCACCAGTATGTACCTTCACTGCTAACTCATCCATCAGTATGTACCTTCACTGCTAACTTATCCATCAGTATGTACCTTCACTGCTAACTTATCCACCAGTATGTACCTCCACTGCTAACTTATCCATCAGTATGTACTCCACTGCTAACTCATCCATCAGTATGTACCTCCATTGCTAACTCATCCACCAATATGTACCTCCACTGCTAACTTATCCCGAGTATGTACCTCCACTACTAACTTATCCATCAGTATGTACCTCCACTGCTAACTTATCCACCAGTATGTACCTCCACTGCTAACTTATCCGCGAGTATGTACCTCCACTGCTAACTCATCCACCAGTATGTACCTTCACTGTTAACTCATCCACCAGTATGTACTTCACTGCTAACTTATCCATCAGTACGTACCTCCACTGCTAACTCATCCATTAGTATGTACCTTCACTGCTAACTTATCCATCAGTATGTACCTTCACTGCTAACTTATCCACCAGTATGTACCTTCACTGCTAACTTATCCATCAGCATGTACCTTCACTGCTAACTTATCCATCAGTATGTACCTTCACTGCTAACTCATCCATCAGTGTGTACCTCCATTGCTAACTCATCCATCAGTATGTACCTCCACTGCTAACTTATCCATCAGTATGTACCTTCACTGCTAACTTATCCATCAGTATGTACCTTCACTGCTAACTTATCCATCAGTATGTACCTTCACTGCTAACTTATCCATCAGTATGTACCTTCACTGCTAACTTATCCATCAGTATGTACCTTCACTGCTAACTTATCCACCAGTATGTACCTCCACTGCTAACTCATCCATCAGTATGTACCTTCACTGCTAACTTATCCATCAGTATGTACCTTCACTGCTAACTTATCCATCAGTATGTACCTTCACTGCTAACTTATCCATCAGTATGTACCTTCACTGCTAACTTATCCACCAGTATGTACCTCCACTGCTAACTTATCCACCAGTATGTACCTCCACTGCTAACTTATCCATCAGTATGTACCTTCACTGCTAACTCATCCACCAATATGTACCTTCACTGCTAACTCATCCACCAATATGTACCTTCACTGCTAACTTATCCATCAGTATGTACCTTCACTGCTAACTTATCCATCAGTATGTACCTTCACTGCTAACTTATCCATCAGTATGTACCTCCACTGCTAACTTATCCGCGAGTATGTACCTCCACTGCTAACTCATCCACCAGTATGTACCTCCATTGCTAACTCATCCACCAATATGTACCTTCACTGCTAAACTCATCCATCAGTATGTACCTTCACTGCTAACTCATCCATCAGCATATACCTTCACTGTTAACTTATCCATCAATATGTATCTCCACTGCTAACTACCAATCATTTTGCATCGCGTAATCATTCATGTATATGTACGTTCATCCTGGCAAGAGGATTGGAGCAGCCAGACAGACAAACTTTTCCAAACTCGCCTCGACCTAGCACAGCTCCTCCCATCTGCTCTGAGGAACTGTAGGAAAGAGACAGTGTTATGCAGGTGACACACTGGTCACTCGTCCTATACTCACTCATACTACAAGCGCCATGGGTATATCATGTGATGAGCCACCAGCATCAGATACTTTAATATTGAATGTTTGGATTTGCAAAGTAGGATATAAAAGCACCATAAAGCAAGCTCCTTAAAGAACCTCTTCAGATCTTCAGAGATGTTGTTCCAGACGTAATTGTCGAGTTTTTACAATAGATCAGTAGGTTTCATGTAATCATCTTGTATGATGATACATATGGTAAAAACTTTTAAATGTAGTTTATACTTAAAAGGTTAATTATTTGCTTGGGGTTTAATTACTGTCTGTTTGATTAAAATTAATAATTGTGTTTAATGTGGTGTTAACCCTGATACGGCTTTAGTTGTCGGCTGGGCTATAAGCAACATGAACTTTCAATGTTTATGACCTAAGGTGTGGTTTATGTGTATGTAGGGTTAGATTTCGTTGGTAGATCTTTATTAGTGCATACGTATTAATGTTTGTATATGTGTAATATATTAATGCTTCTAGATATATAACTCTATGTTTTGTAAAATGTACCATGTACGGTAAGTGCAGATGAGTTTGGAAAAGAGCGTTATACGAGAATTGTTTATTGTAATAGTGTTATGTTGTGGTCATTTCATCCACCCTAACAATTTGTTCAAGATCTTTCTCCTTGCTTTCTGCTAAAAGGCTGTCGCCAAGGTGGCGACAGAGGAAAAGCTGGGTGATAGATATCTTGAGTGAATTCAGTACGCCTGATCTGCTGGCTGCCACACCCAGGAGACAGAGATGGAGGATGCTGTCTGCTGCTAGGCCCTGTCAGACATTCCCTCCCCTTCTCTTCCTCTCTGTCCGCTGACCTCACGGTTCCTGGATTCGATAAATGATGATGGTCTTTGGAACCTCTTGATCCATTTGTCTCCAAGGTCACATCACCTTTTGACCCGGGACTTTTGTACATTGAACCTTCTGCTACTGTTAACCCCTTCACTCCCGCGCCCTATCCGCCAGCTGCAAAAACTTAACCCGTTAACTCACCTCACCCTACCCACCAGCTTCCTGCATGAAGCTGGTGGATAGGGTGAAGGAGTGAACGGGCTAAGTTTTTTGTTTTGCTGTCTGGGCCGATAATGCAGGAAACTGGTGGATAGGATGGGGGAGTCAATGGGTTAACTGTAGCGTATCGCTCTGAACGTGTATCATTAGCAGTCCGAGGCTAAAGTCGAGTTGGGGTCAGTTTTCCTTTAGGACCAGTCAACGTTTTTTTTGTTTTCTATGTCCATTGGCTCAGTTGTTAGAATGGTTTTCTCATAACGCCGGGGTTGTACGTTCCAACCTCCGGCGGATCACTGTTTTTTTTTGTTTTTTTTTGTTTTTTTTGTTTGTTTGTTTTTTACGCAGGCTGGTTTGTTCTTTTAGTACAGATGTGGAGTCAGTACAGATGTGGAGTCAGATAGTACAGATGTGGAGTCAGACAGTACAGATGTGGAGTCAGATAGTACAGATGTGGAGTCAGACAGTACAGATGTGGAGTCAGTACAGATGTGGAGTACAGATGTGGAGTCAGTACAGATGTGGAGTCAGTACAGATGTGGAGTCAAATAGTACAGATGTGGAGTCAAATAGTACAGATGTGGAGTCAGACAGTACAGATATGGATACAGTACAGATGTGGAGTCCGGAAGTAGAGACGTGGAGTCAGACAGTACAGATGTGGAGTCAGATAGTACAGATGTGGAGTCAGTACAGATGTGGAGTCAGACAGTACAGATGTGGAGTCCGGTAGTAGAGACGTGGAGTCAGACAGTACAGATGTGGAGTCAGATAGTACAGATGTGGAGTCAGTACAGATGTGGAGTCAGATAGTACAGACGTGGAGTCAGTACAGATGTGGAGTCAATACAAATGTGGAGTCAGATAGAACAGATGTGGAATCATAGTACAGATGTGGAGTCAGATAGTACAGATGTGGAGTCAGATAGTACAGATGTGGAGTCAGATAGTACAGATGTGGAGTCAAACAGTACATATGTGGAGTCAGTACAGATGTGGAGTCAGACAGTACAGATGTGGAGTCAGATGGTACAGACGTGGAGTCACTACAGATGTGGAGTCAGATAGTACAGACGTGGAATCAGTACAGATGTGGAGTCAGATAGTACAGACGTGGAGTCAGTACAGATGTGGAGTCAGACAGTACAGATGTGGAGTCAGATAGTACAGATGTGGAGTCAGATAGTACAGATGTGGAGTCAGACAGTACAGATGTGGAGTCAGACAGTACAGATGTGGAGTCAGATAGTACAGATGTGGAGTCAGATAGTACAGATGTGGAGTCAGATAGTACAGATACGGAGTCAGTGCAGATGTGGAGTCAGATAGTGCAGATGTGGAGTCAGATAGTACAGATGTGGAGTCAGATAGTACAGATGTGGAGTCAGATAGTACAGGTGTGGAGTCAATACAGATGAGGAGTCAGACAGTACAGATGTAGAGTCAGATAGTACAGATGTGGAGTCAGGTAGTAGAGATGTGGAGACAGTACAGATGTGGAGTCAGACAGTACAGATGTGGAGTCAGACAGTACAGATGTGGAGTCAGATAGTACAGATGTGGAGTCAGATAGTACAGATGTGGAGTCAGTACAGATGTGGAGTCATATAGTGCAGATGTGGAGTCATATAGTGCAGGTGTGGAGTCAAACAGTACAGATGTGGAGTCAGTACAGATGTAGATTCAGACAGTACAGATGTGGAGTCAGTACAGATGTGGAGTCAGATAGTACAGATGTGGAGTCATATAGTGCAGATGTGGAGTCAGATAGTACAGATGTGGAGTCAGGTAGTACAGACGTGGAGGCAGATAGTAGAGATGTTGAGTCAGTACAGATGTGGAGTCTGATAGTACAGATGTGGAGTCAGATAATACATATGTTGAGTCACATAGTAGAGATGTGGAGTCAGTACAGATGTGGAGTCATTTAGTACAGATGTGGAGTCAGATAGTACAGATGTGGAGTCAGACAGAACAGATGTTGAGTCAGATAGTACATACGTGGAGTCAGGTAATACAGACGTGGAGTCAGGTAGTACAGATGTGGAGTCAGATAGTACAGATGTGGAGTCAGTACAGATGTGGAGTCAGACAGTACAGATGTGGAGTCAGATAGTACAGATGTGGAGTCAGTACAGACGTGGAGTCAGACAGTACAGATGTGGAGTCAGATAGTACAGATGTGGAGTCAGTACAGATGTGGAGTCAGACAGTACAGATGTGGAGTCAGACAGTACAGATGTGGAGTCAGATAGTACAGATGTGGAGTCAGACAGTACAGATGTGGAGTCAGATAGTACAGATGTGGAGTCAGATAGAACAGATGTGGAGTCAGTACAGATGTGGAGTCAGATAGTACAGATGTGGAGTCAGATAGTACAGATGTGGAGTCAGACAGAACAGATGTTGAGTCAGATAGTACATACGTGGAGTCAGGTAATACAGACGTGGAGTCAGGTAGTACAGATGTGGAGTCAGATAGTACAGATGTGGAGTCAGACAGTACAGACGTGAAGTCAGATAGTACAGATGTGGAGTCAGACAGTACAGATATGGAGTCAGATAGTACAGATGTGGAGTCAGACAGTACAGATGTGGAGTCAGACAGTACAGATATGGAGTCAGATAGTACAGATGTGGAGTCAGATAGTACAGATGTGGAGTCAGACAGTACAGACGTGGAGTCAGACAGTAAAGATGTGGAGTCAGATAGTACAGATGTGGAGTCAGTACAGATGTAGAGTCAGACAGTACAGATGTGGAGTCAGACAGTACAGATGTGGAGTCAGACAGTATAGATGTGGAGTCAGATAGTACAGATGCGGAGTCAGTACAGATGTAGAGTCAGACAGTACAGATGTGGAGTCAGACAGTACAGATGTGGAGTCAGACAGTACAGATGTGGAGTCAGACAGTATAGATGTGGAGTCAGACAGTATAGATGTGGAGTCAGTACAGATGTGGAGTCAGACAGTACAGATGTGGAGTCAGACAGTACAGATGTGGAGTCAGACAGTACAGATGTGGAGTCAGACAGTATAGATGTGGAGTCAGATCTGCTCTTTCGAGTTTAATCCCAGCCCACAACATTAAAAACTGGCCTGTCCGTTGCCTGTGTTAAGGTCTCCATTATTCTGGTGGTGTTAGCTTAATGTTTCATCGATCCTGTCTTCTCCCCTTCCCCCTCCCCATTTTAGGGCCAGGGTTTTGTGCAGGGTCAGGGAGCCTGCCTGGTAAATGCTGGCAGATTTGGGTTGAGCATATATGGAATTGTCCGAGTGTGATGAATCCCTCTTGAACAAATTCCCAACTGTAAAGTGGTGAAGGAGTGAACATATCATTCACCAGAGCAATAAGCAACAGAAATCAACATTCCAGAGCACAAAGTACTCGCAAACTGGGAGGGGAAGACAGGAGGAGAGTAAGGCGTGTGACTGTATAGGGTAAAGAAGCGAGGGAGAGGAGATAGGAACTACCTTCTTCATGATTCCCAAAGGAAAATTCGAAGTCTGTACTACCTCACCCCTCTTAAAAATATACGGTTTTGAGATAACCATTTCACATTTCTGAAGGAAAAAATTATTCATCTTATTATATTATCGTATTGATTCGACTTAAGTTTGGTTTTTAACAGGTTCGTATGAATACTGGTAGTCACTTTGATTTAGATTATGTATTTTAACCCTTTGACTCCCTCACCCTGTCCACCAGCTTCCTGCTAGCAAACCAGAAACTTCACCGTTTGATTCCCTCATCCTCTCCAGGAAGCTGGTGGATAGGTGAGGGAGTCCAAGGGTTAAGTTTTTGCAGTTAGTGGATAGGTAAGGGAGTCAAAGGATAAGTTTTTGCAGTTAGTGGATAGGGAGAGGGAGTCAAAGGTTAAGTTTTGCAGTTAGTGGATAGGGTGAGGGAGTCAAAGGGTTAAGTTTTTGCAGTTAGTGGATAGGGTGAGGGAGCAAAGGGTTAACTGGTCTTTTGTTTCTTACATCTGCCCAGAGCTTTAGCTTGTAACATGTTTGTTTTGAACGTGCTGTTAAAGACTTAGCCGATGCAGTCAGCTGAGCACTGAACAACATGAAGTGAATTCAGTCTTGTGTGTGTGTGTGTGCGTGTGTCCTGTAACAACATCACAACATGTTACTGTGCCTTCATGAAAGACAGCTACCACCGAGGTGATTATCCTCTTTACCCCAATCTGTCTGGCCTTTCCCCCCGTTCCTCCATCGATCCGTCAACTGTTCCTACCCGTTCTCCAGTTCCCACGTGCACCCATCACAGTCCCTTCTACTCCCTACCAACCTTTCTTTATTCTTTTCTCCCTTCAAATTGTTCTATGGGAGTACAAAAGGGTGGAAAGAAGTGCGTGTCAAAAATAGCACACATATTATCCAGTGAAGATACACGAACAGGACTGACGTGTTTTATCGTTGTGGATGTCATGGCCCACTTTCGCTATTACAAGACCTAGAAGAGAAGAGTGGCAGAGTGGTTCAGATGTTCGCCTGCCAGTAATTAAACTCGACGATCCAGGGTTCGTTCCCCGTTGAGACCTCAACTTTTCTGCTCAAATGAAAAGGAAAATCGAACTGAACGTCAAGTCATTCGGAAGGGGACGAAAAACGAGTCGGACCCGTGTGCTTCTGGCCTGCGCACGCTAAAGATCCGAGCAATTGAAAATCGTGAAGAGCAAGACATTCGACAGGTTGCAATGCTATAAAACATTGGAGAGATACGTTGATTTCCCAGGTTCCTCCCCTTCAAGACTAAATAGCCTTCTTGCCTTTCTGAAGCCTTTGTAAAAAAATAAAAAAGTTTAAAAGTGGGTGGCGTTGCGCTGCGACGATGCGCGCTTTCAAAGGTGATGAAAAGTCCGAGCTTCACATAGTAGCTCTACTGTGACAAAAGATATGAATATGAATAACGGATGAATAGAGAAACCCTGATAAAACAAACAGAGGAAGAGGGCAGGGCACTGAACCAGATGAGGACAGAAAGTGTAAGAGAAGAAGGAAAAAATGATAAAGAAGCAAGGTAGTAGACGTGTGAGGAACACCCCAAAATAATAATAATAATAATAATAATAAAACAATAATGATAATAATAATAATAATAAATAGCTTTTGCATAGCGCTATTCTCAGTTCGACTCACTGCGCTGTTACATAAATAATCTCACTCACATACCAACAACATCATTTTTTGAATCACACACACACACACACACACACACACACACACACACACACACACACACACACACACACACACACACACACACACACACACACAACACACACATAAACACAAACCACACACACTCACACACACTCACACACACAGAGAAAAAGGGGGGATACTTATGAAAATGCCTGCAGAAACAAATGAGTTTTGAGTTTACTTTTGAAAGCTTGAAGGGTGGAACATCTCTTAGACTGGCCGGCAACTCATTCCATGCAGAACGACGCGGTGTATCCAAAACATCTGAACTCTCTGTATATGAGGGTTAATTCATTCAAAGCATCATCATGTCCTATCATTTATTAAAAGGACATTGTGTCTTCAAAGTAGAATGGTATTGATTTGTAGTCTAGTCTCATTTCAAATAATTTCACCCCCTGTGGAGATGCCGGGGGGCTCTTTCAGTGTAAACAGTATCCCCACATTCAGGAGATTTTGTGCCTCTTTTTTCTTGTTTCTGTCATCTCTTCCTGTCATTTTCTGCGTTGTTGGTCCATCCACTGCATGTTCTCTATAGAGTCATACATATTGTTTTTTTATTGGGAATGATAACTGGGTACATGTATGTTAACTGCATTTTAAGTTTTAGCAAAATGTGGTGCTGAGTGGCAATTAGTGGTACTGTAGGCCAGTGTTCGTGTATATTTTTGTCTGCGCTTAATTATGTTTATTTATATGTATTCGCTTTTTTTTAATCCCCCTGGTAATGAATTGAGCCATGGTCAGGGGAATATCTTTTAATTATTTGCGTAGATGCAATGATGTGCGCACTTAGTTTCCTTTTCCAGATTTTGTTGTTTTTACCCAAGTTCTTTTTTGTTGTTGTTGTTGTTGTTGTTGTTGT
This sequence comes from Monoplex corrugatus, assembly GCA_030674185.1. NCBI lineage: Eukaryota > Metazoa > Mollusca > Gastropoda > Littorinimorpha > Ranellidae > Monoplex > Monoplex corrugatus. The sequence continues at coordinate 48,411,947 of CM060313.1, forward strand.
TTTATGGGGGGGGAGGGGGGGGGTTCGTCAATGTGTTTAGATGCCTATTTTTTGGTTGAATTGGTTGTAGCACTGATATGGCTTTGAGCAGTCAGCTGGGCTTTAAATACTACTAGTATTAATAATGATAATGACGATAATAGTGATAATAATGATAGTACTACTAGTAACGTTATAGACAAGACGAGAAGAACAGTAGTGTAATGATAATGGTAATAATAATGATAGTTAAAAATGATAGTTATTATCTTCAATATTATCATATTGTTATCATCATTATTATTATTATTATAAAGATGATGATGACGACGAGAATGACTAATGTCAGATGTGAAATTCTACTGGTCATAAAAGGGATTCGTATATCATCAAACCAGAATGATAAGCACTATCATTAGATCACACAACACACACACACACACACACACACACACACAACAACACACACACACACACACACCACACACACACACACAACACCACACACACAAAACACACACATCACACACACTCACACACAGCGCGCGCGCGCGCGCACACACACACACACACTAGTCAGCCTGCTCATAGTTCACAGCTTCATCAAACAGTGTTCTCCTTGATGTACGGGGATCGAGGTCCAATCCTTACAGACATCCACCGGGCCAACAATCAACACCGTGTGTAAGTCTCCACATGGCCAGCAACATGTCTGACATTTCCAGTTTACAGCCTGGCACCTCAGGTTGTTTGGATAACCGTAATGTTGTTTGACAGAATCTGTGTTCTGTGTTATAAAGGAATTGTCCTTTGAATGCATTGGTTTGTTTGAGCAGAATGTATCGACTGGAATTCACTCAGTTGGGAACTTTGAGAGTTTGAAATCAACGAGTTTTCGGCTTTGTTAAAAAGTCATTTGTGTCTAATATGAATGGTCATGGTGTCCTTGCTCGCCATGCTTGAGTATCTTTGGGATGTGGTAGTCTTCAATTCGGACGTGGCTCTGTCGAAGCTGGCTTTGATGTGTGGATATTCAGTGCATAACAACCCCCTTTTATTCAGAACTTGAAGGTCAGACAGCATGATGTTACATATCTTCCGCAGACGTTTTTGGCTTAACTACCCAGCTGATGAATGTGTCGTCAGTAGGTAGTCCAATTCTGGCAGTAATTCAGCAGGCACACAGGATTACTGCTCTAAACAAAACAATCTTTGTGGCGAGTCTGATGCCATGGTCATGCTACAGTTCTTCCTCATCCTTCCAAAAGCAGAGCTAGCCTTGGAGATGTGCAACGTCACCTTTGCATCATGAGATCCATTTCCACCCACTGTACTGTCCCAATACCAGAATGTGTCTATAGTCTTGAGCTGCTGGTTTGCAATTAGAAATCGCATGTGATGAAACGCCAGGAGCCTGTGAGAGTGTTGGGTGGAACATAACATCTGTCTTGCTGATTGCATGTCTGAAGCGTTTGTAGGCCGCAACTAATCGCTCAGTGGTGCCCTGGATTTCCTCGTGCGAGTGTGCTGCCCATGCAGTCATCTGTATGTTTATGAATCTTTGTGTAATAGTCTTTGTTCCTTGCAATAAACCGTAATTGGTCTTCTGTAGTGAGCTGAATAGCTGTTTGTGTTAAAATGATCAACGTCTTGAAATTATTACAGAAATGAAGCAACTACAGAGGCAAGATATAAAGGGAAAGAGCTGAAGTTAGGACGGTTGAGGGGAGGGAGATGTCTGTAAAACTGCTACAATTCTTGCCATCGGAATAGAAAATGACACGTCATCTTAAGGTCTAAAACATCAAAAGATCATCAATCAAATTTTCCGCGCTTCGTTATTCTTCCACTGAGATAGTGAGGAGCAAATCAACGGGATAAATCTTTGTCATTGATGAAGTAGTTCGTCTGAGCAGACCAGTCATCACTGATTGGGAGGGAAGGGTTTGATGACAACAGTCCAGACACACACAGATATACAGCCTCCGACAATTGCCGTCTACCAACATTGAGATAGGAACAACTTATCAGCCTGACTCATGTTTTCAACACGCATCTTTAAGGCTTGATACTATCAGAGGTATACATGTACACAGCAAAATTCTGTCCACCCATCCATCCACCCATCCATCCATTCATCCATCATTCATCCATCCATCCATCCATCCATCCGTCTGTCTATCCTGAGGGAGGTCTTTTTGCTTGCTTTAAATCCAGTTCATAGCAGTACCGCCGGCGCCTACGCAAATTGTGCGATACACATAAGAATAGCTGGTGAATATTGATGTTTGCAGTTATAAAGATTTGTCTTCATCGTAACATTCCCTGAAGATATCACAAGAAATTATCAGTATGCTACTGGACCATCAATCGCTTTTTGGTTTGTTTGTTTGTTTGTGTTTCCTTTCGTTTTTGTGTTTTTTATTTTGGTTTTTGACTGCCTTGCTGGTTCATTCACCTGTATGTGTTTTATAAAGCCTTACATTGTTACTGTTAGGGCTGATAATTGGGTACATGTGTTAAGTGTAATTTTGGCTCTGAGGAAATGGGATATGCAGAAGCAATTTTAGGTGATTTATATATGTTTACGTATTGTTAATTATGTTTAAATTTGTATTGGTGTTTTTTTGTTGTTGTTTGTTTGTTTGTTTGTTTAGTTTTTTTGAATACCTTGTGTGATAAGATGAATTGGACGGAGTGGTCAACGCCAGGGGCATCTCCTTAGCTTATATATGCGAATTCATTGATGCGTGTGCTTAATTTTCTTTTCCTGTTTTTCCCCTGTTGAGGTATTGTATATGTTTTGAGATGGTTATAGCCCTGATATGGCTCTGCACAGTTGGCTGGGCGTTAAACAAAAATAACAGTAAAAGTATTACCATTGCTTAGTCAGCCTACTTTTCTGTGATAACACCGTGCAAATTGAAAAAGTCTGTATGAGTAAATCTTGAAGTGAAAAGTCTCCATGTAGTCGAGATTAAGATTGAAACTGTCAGGCCTCAACTGTACAGAATCATTCGTTCACAAGTCTGCCTTACTCCTGTCACTATTTGAAGAAATAGAGGAGAGGGAGAAGAAGACAACAAAGAAGATGATGGTGTGATGATAGTGGTGATAATGCAATTTGAATGTGTTCAAGAGGGATTCAGTACGCTCAGGCAGTGACCTATGCGCTCTGCCAAAATTACCAGCAATAATCTTGGCAGATTAGAGGGAGGATGAAGGCTTGGGTTACAGGTCACACACCTTCCTCTCCTCCTGTCTGCCCCCCTTCCCACCTCCACCACCACACCACCAACACCACCCTCAGTTTGCGAGTGCTTTGTGCCCTGGAGGTTTCATCGTTGTTGATGATTACTTTGATGAATGATGAGATTGCGTGCCTTGATTTGATTCTTGAATCAAGATTTGGCGCCTTATAAATGTCACAAGTAGTAGTAGTAGTAGTTAGTAGTAGTAGCAGCAGTAGTAGTAGCAGTAGTAGTAGTAGTAGATTCATTCAGCCTGCACAAAACCCCTATGTTGTGGCTTGATCTTGAAATGGAAGCAGGCAGGTGAGGATGGGGGACATGTGAAAGACCTCAGAAGCTCATACGGAGTGATTGGGTCATTAAGATGAGCAGTGAACGGGCCAGTTTTTCATGTTGCGTGTTGGGATTAAGGTCAAGCCATCAAATCCTGATCACAGTTCTGTCTACAGATTCAAACAACCCGAGTAAAAAAAAAATTGGCCCGAGGGTTGAACTCACACGAATCCTGCATCATGAGCTTGGCGATCTATCGGCTGAGTTAACCACCCCCTGTCCATCAACTGCAAAAACTTGACTGTTTGACTCCCTCACCTTATCCACCAGTTTCATGTAGGAAGCTGGGGTATAGGGTGAGGGAGTCGGAGGGTTGAGTTTTTGCTTTGCTATATCTGATAACATGTAGAATGCTGGTGGATACGTTTGAGGGAGTCAAAGGGTTAATGAGATCACTAAAAGGATCCGTGCATCGATGGAGAATGGAACCCACGTCACCCGCGTGGCAACGAGTAGTCTAGCACCGGACCACCCATGATAAGAACGGTAATTATGATGGAGAAGATGGAAGTAGAATTAAAGAAGTGTGATGCCAATCTTCCTGCTGAGCCAATCGTGGCCCACTCAATTACAGGAAAGGAACTGACTGCAGCCTGTAGTCGTTGTGTGTGTTTTGGTCTCTGTCTATCGTGCCCATAACAATATCATTTACAACAATTGTCCGTTGTCCCTTTGGGCATCTTACACGTCTGGCGGAGTGCGAAGTCGTTGATGGCCAATTATCCAGTTAGCAAGGTCTGTGTAGGTCACACTGACCACCAACAGCGATCTGTGTGAGAATTCTTCACTGTTTATACGTGGATTTGTAACCAAATAAGAGTCAAGTTAAAAAAGTTAACAAAAAACGCCCCAGGGTGCTGGACGGGAGCCAGAGCACCAATGCCTCACCACTCTCCAGACAATCACCTCCAAAGCTCCCGACGCCACTCGATAGCCATTTCATCCCACAAAGAGGGGAAAGGGGGACTACCCATATGTGCATGACCCACTGGCATCAAGTCATCAGTTACCTTGTTTACAAATTGAATGGCAAGATGGGGAGATAACAAACCCCGAGACACAGCCACACAACATGCACCAGCCAGGTCCAGACCAGCCACCGGACCAAAAGAGAATGGAGGTGACCAAATAAGAGTAAGATGCTTGGCGTGACTAAGGGTTGTAACTTGAACGTTTGTGTTGGATTCGTCGAGTTTCACTTTGTAGGAATCGTCTGCACTAGACGAGAAGTTTGTAAGGATTCATCTGTTTTCACTTTATGGAAATTGAACCACCACATGAACAAGCGCTTCCAGCTTCTGCCCCCCCCCCACCCACCCCCCCCCCTGGGCCCCTGTGGAGAAGCTGCCAGACAGCAGAACACATCCTCCAGGACTGTGAGAACTACCGGTTACTGAGGAAGGAGATCTGCCGACATCCCCGGGGGATGCCGGGGACTTTTTTAGCATATATGGTATCTCCACCATTTGGAAGTTTTGTGCTAAAAATCTGTTGTTGTCTGTTCCGTTATTTCTGCCTTGCTCCTTTGCTTTGCTGTTTGTCATCTTTTCCTATAGTTTGTTTGTTTGTTTGTTTGTTTGTTTGTTTTTTTTGTTGTTTGTTTGTTTTTGCCTTGCTGATCCATTCTACTTTATGTGATCTATAAAGCTTTACATACTTTCTGTAAGGATTGAGATATGGGGACATGTGTTAATTGCAATTTTTGGCTCTAAGGAAATGTGATATACGAAAGAAAATTTGGCTTATTTAGGCCAGTTTTATGCAATGTTTTAGTGTCCTTTATTTTGGTTACATTTGTAGTGGTCAGAATTAAGGGCATATCCTCAGATTATGTTAACAAATGTATTGATATGTATACTTCATTTTCTTTTCCAGCTGTTTTCTTTTCATGTTAAAGATGTGTTGAGATAGTTATTGCCCTGATGAGGCTCTGCGCCGTCGGATGGGCTTTAAACAGTAATGATATTGAAAACTCTGTTAGGCAGGGCATGTAAGTTTTTTTTCACCAATGGCCATACCATGATGAAAACACCGGTTCTCGTCCGATCAGAAGCAGCATCAGGCCCGAATAGTGTTTGGGTGGGTGACCGTCTGAGCACACCAGATCATATTGGCGCATTTTTTTTTTTTTTTTTACACTTGCTGGCTTGCTCATGTGGTAGACCTGTGGACTCAGAATCTCGTGTATTGAGTTCAGTGCCAGCTCCCAACATTAAAAACTGGCCTGTTCCCTGCCTATCTGAATGTGTCCATCATTCTGGGGTGTCAATGTTTGAAAGGTCCGCTCCCCCCAGCCCCTTTCCGCCCTGCCTGTTTTCAGTTGAAGACCTTGCTAGCGCTTATGGTTTTCTTCAGGATAATTACGTCAGATTTGGGTGGAGCGCATGTGGAATTCTTCGAGTGCCATGAATCCGTCTTGAACAAATTCCTAGTCCCCTCCACTACCTTTTTTTTGGTTATTGGAATGATAGAGACAGTGGCTGATGGGTTGTCACGGAACGACGGAGAACTGAACGTTTACACAAGGAAACGCACATGCGACTCAGTAATGATCTCCCTGCGCCCGTCCCTCCCCCCACTCCCTTCTCTGTCTCTGTCTCCGTCTGTCTGTCTGTCTGCCTATATATATATATATATATATATATATATTCTGCCTCTCTCTCTCTCTGTCTCTCTCTCTCCTCTCCTCTCTCCTCTCTCTCTCTTTTTTCTTTCTCTCACTCTCTCTCTCTCCTCTCCTCTCTCTTCGTCTCTGTCTCTCTTTTCCCCCTCCCCCTGTCTGTCTGTCTTCTCTCTCTCTCTCTCTCTCTCTCACTCTCTCTCTGTCTGTCTTGTTCAATTGATTGATGAAATTAATCAGTCATTGTCCAAATAGATTCCTGTGTGTTTCATCCATAGCCTACAAAGTCAGAGGATAATGCCAGGGCGATTTTAGATGGCCTCGATCGTACACAAATGCTTTTCTGTTCTTCAATTACAATTTTCTCTCCTTTTTTATATATCTTTTTTGTTAAGAGATAGTGACAATTTTCAACTCTGCTCATACGCACGCGCGTGCACGCGAGTGTGATGTGTGTGTGTGTGTGTGTGTGTGTGTGTGTGTGTGTGTGTGTGTGTGTGTGTGTGTTGTGTTTGGGTTTAACGTGTGTGTGTGTGTGTGTGTTTTGGGTCTATGTCACATGCGTGAGTATCATTGCTGTGTGTCTGTTCCTCTGTGTGTTGTCTGTCCGTCAGTCACCCTCCCCCCCCCCCCCCTTCAAGGGGGTGCTGGGGATTTTTTCAGTAGAAATTGTATCCCCATCATCTGGAAACTCTGTGCTAGAAATTCCCTCTCTTCTGTCATTGTCTTTGTTTGTGCCTCGCTCCTTTGCTTTCAGTCATCTCTTCCTGTTATTTCTGCCTGCTTGTCTGTTCACATGTTTCTATAAATATAGCCTTACGTACAGTCTCTTAGGATTGATAATTGGGTACGTATAATAACCGTGGTTTGGCTGTAGGGAATTGTGACACGCAGAAGCAGTTTTTGGTAATTAAGACCAGTCTTTACATATGTTTTACTGTCCTTAGTTACGTTCACATTTGTATTCAGGGTTTGGTTGTGTTTTTAAAGCCCTCCGGTGATAAATCGGGCGGAATGGTCATTGTCACGGGTATATATCCTTAAATCATGCACGCGAATTCATTAATATATGCACTTAAATTTCTTTTCCAGTTTTTTTTTTTCAACGAGGTGTACGGTTGTGTACGGTTTCGGATGGTCATCGCCCTGATATGGCTCTGCGCATTCGGCTAGGCTTTAAACAATAAGAATACGATACCCGTCAGTTTGTTAACAAAATAATCTCTCAGGAATGCCTGACATGTTTCTGCGTGTACTGTAAGTGCATCTGGACCATGGATGCAATCCAGGAGGAAGTGGCACGTATCGAATTTTTATTGGACATGACACATATCACGTCTTTACAGGAAATGGATCCTAGAATCAGGAGTAATAATAATTATAATGATAATATAATAATAATAATGATGATAATGATAATAATAAT
>CM060313.1:48427055-48469882 GCA_030674185.1 Monoplex corrugatus
TTGCTGTCATGGCCGTCAGTGCGGAATGCTGGCGGATAGGGTGAGGGAGTCAGAGGGTTAAACTTGTCTGTGCTCACCAGTCGTCGCAGTGTTAGTGGTTAGTGCAACGGACTGTCGACTGGATGGTAGTGAGTGTAAATCCCGTCAGTGATTTCAAAAATCGTGGGGATTTTTCAACCTGAACCGGCTCCTACCCAGAGTTAAACGTGCTGTGGTTTCATTGGGAAGGCTGGAATCACACTATCGAGTCTCATTCATTTACGGATGCGTCATTGAGTGTGTTGCTGAGCGAAACTGCAGGTGTCTGTAATTCTCAGGCCAGGATATATTTTGACAGTAAGCGTAGAGTACAGCCCTGTCACGCAGTCTCAGTTCTTAATGAACTATCGCTTCCCATAATTGTTAATTAAACAGTTGACGCCGAAACTCTGGCGCTTGAGTTCGCAGCGTGCAAAGAACACAAGGGAAACATTCCTTACCCGTGTGTGAGGAGCCCGTGACACCAACACAGTCTAACGTGTGAATCTTCCCTAGGGCTGAGCTGTCACATCGCATCATACCAGGAGCCACGTGGCATAGAAGAGAGGAGAGGGATGAAAGACGGGATGAATAGGAAGACGCCGAGAGTGGCAAGTATTAGGCAGCAAAAGAGGAGTTGGATGAAAAGCGACACCAGATCAATAGTGTGTGAAAAGGACTGAGACTCTTCCCTCACTTCTCTGTCATAGACATAGCTAGAAGACAGATAGACAACTGGTTCTATTGCACGTTGTGCTGTCATCAAAGCCCTTTTGTATCACTTCTCCATCACAGACATAGGTAGGAGGAAAAGAGACAACTAGCTCTGTTGCACGTTGTGCAGTCATCAAAGCCCTTTTGCATCGCTTCTCCATTATAAACATAGGTAGGAGAGAGACAGACAACTAGCCTTGTTACAGAGTGTGCTATCATCAAAGTCCTTGTACATGAATCTTCCGCACTTTTCTGTCAGAGACATAGATGGGAAGAAGATAGACATGTAGATCTGTTACACACTGTGCGATGATCAAAGCCCTTGAACATCACTTCTCCATCATAGACATAGATAGGAGGAAGACAGACAACTAGCTTTATTATACGTTCTGCTGTCATCAAAGTCCTTGTACATGAAGTAGTCCTTTGCTGTCTCATCGTTTGGCTTTGAGGAAGGGAGACAGCCGTGTTGAACACGTTGCTACCTTCAGAGTCCTTGTCATAATAGTCTTGCTGTCGTCGCTTCGCTTTGACGGAGGGAAACAGCTCTGTTGCCCGCTATGCTATTACCAAAAGCCTTTGTACATGCATCTTCCTGCACTGTTCTGTCAGAGACATAGATAGGAGGTAGATAGACATCTTGCTGTTGTACACGCTGTACTACCATCAGAGCCCTTCTACATGATTAGGGCCTTTGCTATCATCGCCTCGTTTTATCTCGCTGGAAGCCACAGAACTCACCAGCATACAACTTCTAAAGAAAAATATTAGGTCATTCAGCAAGCTCCATTTAACACCCCTGCTATATTCACGCTGTTAGAAACACAGGAGGAGACAAACAATGAACTTACGGTACAAATCATTGTGATAAAAAGTGCCCGAGATTGCAGCTTGCCAATGGAAACAGAACAGGGGAGAATTAAAAGTTGCCATTACGGACATCACTGCACCAACAGGAGCAAACCATCGCTATATAAACTCAATACTATTCATCATGCAAAAGTATGAGAGAGCAAGAGTGAGTGAATGAGTGAAATAGAACAGAAAACTGAATAACAGTGTGTGTGTGTGTGTGTGTGTGTGTGTGTGTGTGTGTGTGTGTGTGACCAAGAGGATGGCAATTTGGGTCAACGGTAATTCGTCGAACAGGCTTTAGTGTACCCTAGTTCGGCATTTTGTGTGAAAGAGACAGGCAGACAGAGGAAGGATGACGGCTTGGGTCAGCGATCACTCTTTCTGTCTATCCCCTCACAGTTTGCTTGTACTTTGTGCCCTGGGGGTTTGGTTGTTGCTGGTGATTGCTTTGATGAATGATGAGAGTGTGCGCATTGGTTTGACACTTGAATCAAGATTTGGCACTTTAAAATGTCATTATCATTATAGTTATAATAATTATCATTATTGTTATTATCATTATTGCTGGTATTATTTATCATGCAACAATTTTCATCTTGTCTCAACATTTATCGAGGTAGAAAGCTATTCAAACAGAAAAAAAATAAATCGGTGTTGAAATAATTATAATAATAATTACAATATTTATATAGCGCAAAATCTTGATAAAATCAAATCTAAGCGCTGAAGCAGACACACACGCAAGCACGCACGCACGCACGCACGCACGCACACACACGCACGCACACACACACACATACACACACACACACACACGCATGGCTATAAATGGGGAGAAAGAATAAAAGCAATAAAAGCAAGAATAAAAGCAATGGAAAATTATAGAGAGCATAGCATATACAATTATATATTATAACCATGTGATTCCCTCCGAGCGGAGACAGGCTGCAGAGGGGGGGGGGGGTTGATTGAAGTTAGGATTTTATGCGGAGGAGAAAAGGTGAGTTTTGAGAGCGGACTTGAAGGAGACAAAAGTAGGTTGCTGACGGACTGAGAGAGGAAGTTTGTTCCAGGAGAGTGGACCAGAAACAGAGAAGGCTCGTGGACCATAGGTATTGAGCTTAGTGCGTGGAAAGCGAAAAGTCAGAGGATCGGAGGCAGAGCGGAGGGTACGTGAGGGAACATAGATCTCAAGTAGGCTTGACAGGTAATCGGGGGCTGCGTTATTGAGGCTTTTGTAGCACATGGTGTCTAGTTTGCACTGTATGCGCTTTGATACAGGGAGCCAGTGAAGTTGTGCCAGGAGAGGAGATATGTGGTCGGCTTTTTTCTTTGAAATCAATGCTAAGACTTGTCACAGGTCTTGCGTTTGTTGAGGCGCCAAGCTACGTTACTGTGTATATCTATACTTTCCCTCGCCCCTTCATCAGACCAGAGTCTCAAGGAATGTTCCTCCATAAAGGCTGTGATCCCGGCAAAGAACAAGTCTACTACAACGTCTACTAGATGTGTGCTAGCAGACTTGAGAGCTGTGCCCCCATGGGGATGCCGCGGGTTCTTTCAGTATAAAAATAGTATCCCCACCGTCTGGAAATTCTATGTTTGAAGTTTCGTCTTTTCTGACACTCTCTTTGTTTCTGCCTTGCTCCTTTGCTTTCTTATATCTCCCTCTATCATTTTCTGCCTTGCTGTCTATTCATCTGTATGTGTTCTATAAAGCATTACATACTTTCAGTCGGTTTAGTAATCAGGTATATATACTAGCTGCAGTTTTGGTTCTATGGAAATGTGATGTACTGGGGCAGTTTTAGGTAATTTAGGCCAGTTTTATATATGCTTTAGTGTACTTAGTTATGGTGATAAAATGGATGGAATGGGCAACGCTAGTGGCATATCCTTAGATTATGTGCGCGAATGCATGGACACATGTGCTTATTTTTTTTCCCTTGTTTTATTTTTCAGAGTCAATGACGTGTTGTGTGTTTTCGAAATGGTTATAGCTTTGATATGACTCAGCGCAGTTGGCTGGGCTTTAAACATTAATAGTGATAATAATAATGATAATAACAATAATGAAACAAATAATAATAACAATAACAATAATGACAATATAACAAGAATGACGGTAATGCTAGTAAAAGCAACAATGATAATAATAGTATAATAACAATATAATAATAATAGTATATTATACTATTATTATCATTGTTGTTGTTAGTAGCAGTACTGTCATTCTTGTTATACTTGTTAGACTTGAGAGATGATTTCATTGTCTGGGTGACTGAAGCGAGCACAGTGATTGACTTGTTTATCTTATGGTTGGCCTGCTTGGCGCAGAGGTGGACCATTCATCTTCCAGTTCAACTGCACGAGTTTGCATGCGTGCGGATTCCTTTCAGTTTAACTCTGTGCAGGCAGCCTCTGGTACTCCTGGGTGGGATTGGACACCTGGTTTTCTTCACAGTTAGGAAGGTAAAGCAGTAAAGAAGAGAAGATGGGTAGCACCATTGTAATGCTGGCCCTGAGAACAGTTGGGGTCTCTGCCACCTCACTCTCCCACGACCTCATGATTATCGGACAATCTTCATCTTGATATAATATATCGTATGTCCTTGCAATAGACTTTATTCATTTCTTCATCCGTTCATTCATCCAGTCATTCATTCGTTCACTCGTTCGTTCATTGACATTTGTTATTAAAGAAAATGTATAATTGCTGCCTACAACATTCGTCATGTAATGAAACATTTCTAAATCCGTCTTGACAATTATCAGCCACATCGCACCAGTAACATCACATTCAAAGGTAATTTAACACTGTGATCATGCAGTTAAAACGATCCTTTCTCTACTTCCACGGGTGTCATCAGCTGTTAAGAATAAATCACCAAAGATGTCTGATGAAGATCTGCACCATCACGTGGCAAAATGAAGGGTCCAGCTTCAAAGTTCTGAAGAAGTGTGGCTTGCTGTATGTAGTGTGTACTCATCAAATGCCACATATGTTGGACACATTGCGGTGTCCATGTGGAAGACAACAGCATTCGAAAGATGCTCTTGTGAACTGAAGCCAGGATATCGTGTTCAGGGAAAACCATAAAAGCGATACAAGGTTACTCTGAAGGCTCACGTCATGAGCTGTCTCTGAAGGCTCACGTCATGAGCTGTGACATCAACATTACCAACAACGAAGACATTGCCTGCAATAGAGTGAACTGTCTACTGCTGTGCTCACAGGGCTCAGTCACATTTGAACTGCACAGTTTGGACAGTTCGGAATTTGGACATTGTTCATGAGGGATTCATTGCACACAGACAGTTCCATATGCGCTGCTATTATCCGGCAGATTTCCTGAGCCTGTGCAAAACTCTACACGCTGACAAGGTCTTGCAATGGGGAGAGGGGGAAAGAGACGAGAGACGTATGAAACACTAAGCTGACACCATCACAAAGATGAAAACATTAACGTGGACAGTAAACAAACCAGGTTTGAATATTGCAGGCTGAGATTGAACTCAAAGATATCAGAGTCTACAGAACCAACCAGCCCGTGGATGAGGTTTCGTTCAGATCAGTTGCTATGCAACAGAAAACAGACTGGCGAAAGAACGTGAGCAGGGTCTGCGGAAGAACGTGTGCTGCCAGGATCGTTCTTGCGTCCCACATGAACACCCACTCCATGCAACGAGTATGGCTGCTCGTCCATATGGGACTGACGGGGACAGTCTGTTGTCAGTTATGGCATGGACACGACGACTGTGAAATGTGATCGTCTATCTGTAATCACAGTAACGCCACGTCTCACACTGCTTGATTAGCTTGTGGAGCATGAAGCTGTAGTGAAGTGAGAACCACTCTTTCTTATAATCATCATTTTTTTCCCCGTAAATATCATGTTTATTGAATTTACACATGTTCGTGTGATCTTATGGTACGGTTATGTATCCGAGTTTACAGTATCTCAACATTGTATGTGTTTGCATAATCACTTTGTATCGTTGATCATTCAGGTTTTCTGCCTTTCAGTCGTACACTTCAGCTGAAAACTTGTTGACTACACGCCTATCAAATTAACTGTTTATCATTTGGCAAAAACCAAGGGAAAGAAAGAAAAGAAAAGAGAAAAACGCACATATATAGTTTGATTGATTAGTAAAACGTTTATATTCTGTTTTGATTTGGTTCGCATTTTTATTCTATTCAAACGTTTGCTCTCCAGTATGATTTAGACAAGAAATCCAAATTGATATTTCTGTCTGCTCACAGTTATCACCGACAGCTGAAGGAACCGGACCTGGTAGACCTGGGGGGGCAGACTCCCCACCAGCACGAGGATGGCTTCATCACCTTCGACGTCGTCCACGACCCTAGCGGCCTTCACCTGCAGACACAGTCCGGCTCTCCGCCCTTCGTGGAGGAGAACCACATCGGTGTCAATAACCTGGGCTACTTCCCCGACGATGAACACGCCGCCGACAGCGTCATCGACGAATCCAACAGCCGCTCGGAGATGACTGACGACGATAACGAGGAGACTGCAAAGGTTGATGATGAGGAAGAAAACGAGGACATTTTCGATGAAAGTAACGAGGTCAGTCTTCCGTCACCAAGCAAAAGGCCTTCCTCTCGATCTTCAAGTTCTTCGTACTCGTCACCTCGGCGAAAACTTTCCGTGGCTTCAACGGGCAGGGACAGGAGAGATCGACGCCCGTCCGTCGTGGTGATGGGGGCTTCCGCCAGTGAGCCCACGTCACCGGAACCACGTGACACGACGGAAGGATGGGAGCTTCCGGTGATGGGTGTGAGTGGGAGGGGTGGAGTGGCGCAGTCCCCACATCGGAGACGGGTGTCGGATGTCAGTCCCCTCCGGCTGCCCAGTGGCCGTCCGGTGAAGAACAATGCCCGTAGTCGCAGCCAGGACTATCAAAACTGGGACTATTTTCAGAGAAACCTCAGATTGAAGGTAGGTTCTCCTGTGTGGTAGTAGAGGATGGTGGAGGGGATAGGAACTTTGTTGTGTTGTGTTGTGTGTTGTGTTGTGTGTTGTGTTGTGTTGTATTGTGATGTGGTGTTGTTTTGTGTGTTGTGTTGTGTATTGACTTCACCTAGTTGATAGATGGCTTAGCATTTGGGCATGATTAAGTGTCGGGGGGGGGGGGGGGGGGGGGGGGTTTTGTCATGTGAGACGAGTTTATACAGAATAGCTAGTTCTGCTGTGAGTAAGACCTTTAATAATTTATTTACTTTATGTATGTATATGTTCCTTTTTTGAAGGTAAGATACACACATACACATGTCATTTACATGTAACCAGGACTGTTTCACTGGTAGGCTGATAAAATACCAGTGTAAAATATAGACGAGGTAAAACATAGTCTAGGTAGGGCCTCAAGACCTGGCCAGCTCATGTGTCTATGTGCAGGCTTAAGGCATGTGCCACGGTCACCATACACGTGGCACCTGTGACGTTAGTGCATATGGAATTCGTTCCTAACGAGGAGCCGTCATCTTGAGAAACTTACACTGAAACTGTGTATGTGCATGTCCGCCGTACGTGTGTGTGTGTGTACGTGTGTGTGTGAGGTGTGTGGTGTGTGTGTGTGTGTGTGTGTGTGTGTGTGTGTGTGTGTGTGTGTGTGTGTGTGTGTGTGTGTGCAGAGAGACAGAGAGAGAAAGGATGTAAGCATGAGTATGTGTTTGTGTGCCTGCCGCCTGTGTGTATGTTTATTCCACTGTCCGCGTGTGTGTGTGCATGTGCTTGTGTTGTGTGTGTGTGTGTGTGTGTGTGTGTGTGTGTGTGTGTGTGTGTGTGTGTGTGTGTGTGTCTTAGACACAAGTAGAGAGAGAGAGGAGAGAATGTGTAAGCGTTAGTTACTGTTTCTTACGTAATTGTGTTATGTGTATGTTTACGCTTTGTACAATGTCTGCTCGTTTATACACACAACACACACACACATCAATATATATATATATATATATATATATATATATATATATATATATATATATATATATATATATATTGCCAGTTTAATGTACGTCGGCCTCGGGCCACAATGTCAACAAGGGGATGGATGGGGATAGGACTTGAGTTTTGTTAATGTCGTGCGTAGCTTACAATTTTGCGCATTCCACAGTCGGAAGAAACCCTTGATGTTATTCTACACTGAGACGTAACAATATATTTACATCACCTGCGTGAAGATACATCCATCGTTCAATTTCCTTCATATCTGATTTTCATCAATAGATAATTACGCGACATGTCAGTGACTTCAATATTCAAACCTTTGAAACATCCATGTGTCTAATTCGTTTATCAGTATGGACTATCGGTCATCTGATCAATCATTCAGTAAATCATTTGATCAAATCAATGATCCAGTCTGTCTGTTTATCCATCGAACCATCATTCTACCAGCCAGTTAGTCAATCTGCCCATCGATCAGTTATTCAGCCAGATGATTGCTGAGTTGGTCCATGTATTCCATTGAACAGTCAACCGATCAGTGAAAATGATTGCTGAGTAGATCCATACATTCCATTAATCAGTCAACCTATCAACGAATTCTATTCATCAATCAACCTGTCGGCGAATTACTTAAGATAATGGCAATCAATCGACCGACTGTCAGACTTGCTGACCGATCAATCACCAATCAATCAATCAGTCATAATATCAGCAAGGTAATCGTTCATTCAGTAAGTTCACCAGTCCAGTTGATTCGTCAAATCAATGGCCAGTAGTCAATCAGATAAGTAACAAACATTTAACCAAGTAATGAAATAAATTTGTCATTTCGTCGTATCTATCAATCACTCACTGAACTACAAGCTCGTAGTATGTGTTTATCAGTCACTCGATCCATCCATCCATCCAGTGAGAGAGATAGAATAAAATTATAACAAAATGATAGAGAACATGACCACATCACCTAATCATAACACAATGATAGAGAACGTGACCACATCACCTAATCATAACACCATGATAGAGAACGTGACCACATCACCTAATCATAACACCATGATAGAGAACGTGACCACATCACCTAAACTAACACCATCGTAGTAGGTATACGTCCCCATCGACCAATCATAACATCCATGATGAGAGATGAAATACTAATTATAACACATGATGGAGAACATGACCACATCACCTAATATAACACCAATGATAGAGAACGTGACCACTCACCTAATTGTAACTCATGATAGAGAACGTGACCACATCACCTAATATAACACCAAGATGAGAACGTGACCACATCACCTAGTTATAACACGATAGGAGAACGTGACCACATCACCTAATTGTAACCCAGATAGAGAACGTGACACATCACCTAATTGTAACTTCATGATAGAGAACGTGACCACATCACCTAATTATAACACCAAGATAGAGAACGTGACCACATCACCTAATTATAACACCATGATAGAGAACGTGACCACATCACCTAATTGTAACTTCATGATAGAGAACGTGACCACATCACCTAATTATAACACCAAGATAGAGAACGTGACCACATCACCTAATTATAAACTCATGATAGAGAACGTGACCACATCACCTAATTGTAACTTCATGATAGAGAACGTGACCACATCACCTAATTATAACTCATGATAGAGAACGTGACCACATCACCTAATTGTAACCAAGATAGAGAACGTGACCACATCACCTAATTGTAACTTCATGATAGAGAACGTGACCACATCACCTAATTATAACACCAAGATAGAGAACGTGACCACATCACCTAATTATAACACCAAGATAGAGAACGTGACCACATCACCTAATTGTAAACTCATGATGGAGAAACGTGACTACATCACCTAATTATAACACCATGATGAGAACGTGACCACATCACCTAATATAACACCATGATGGAGAACGTGACCACATCACCTAATTATAACACCATGATGGAGAACGTGACTACATCACCTAATTATAACACCATGATAGAGAACGTGACCACATCACCTAATCATAACACCATGATGGAGAACGTGACCACATCACCTAATTATAACACCATTATGGAGAACGTGACCACTCACCTAATCATAACACCAAGATAGAGAACGTGACCACATCACCTAATTGTAACTTCATGATAGAGAACGTGACCACATCACCTAATCATAACACCATGATGGAGAATGTGACCACATCACCTAATTATAACTTCATAATAGAGAGCTTGACCACACCACATAATCATAACGTGCAGACTTTAACGAGCAGCCTGTGTCTCAGTAGCAAGAAAAGGAAACTGTAGTTTAAAAAGTGCTTGCTATGGAATATATGCCGGGATAATCTTTTATTAATTTCTACCGCATATACTTTTGCTGGAGTTTGTCAGGGGGTGCCTTGTGTCACCTACGCTTTTCAACATGTTCCTGGAACACATCATGACCTACACTTGAAGATCATGTCAGCACGGTCAGCAATGGAAGAAGAACCACCACAAAATTTCGCTTCTCAAATGACACTGACCTATCAGGCCCTTAGTAAGCAACAACTCGCCAACTGCCTTTACAAGCGTAAACTAAGTAATGTCCATCTGATGTCGTCGTGTACAGATATAGATGTAGAAGCGGTATGAAACTGAAAAATAAAGTAATACTAGATGAACCATAACGCAAGCAAAATTTGAAGTTAAATGGCACCACTATAAGGCCATGATAATTAAAGTATAAATACAGACACATATTTGGAATATTACTTGGGCTATCTCCCTGTACATTTATTTTTACATTCTTCCATTTATTTAAAGCTGATGAGACCTGCTTTCCATACACGTCTATTGTTAGATTATGAAACATTTTACTGTAAAAAAGCTTCATGTTGTGGGGACGTAACCTTCCCTTTCTCTAAAAGGGAACAACTGAAACAACAAATGTCTTACGTATGATACAAATGTATTTGATTTATGTATGTAACAGGATTGTGTTGAATGTATGACTGTGCACATTTCATTACGATAAATAAGTTATGTTTTATCTGCATTGTAGCTTTATTTGAAAACAAACTAGATAAACAAATATAGGAACAACACGACTAAAACCTCGCCAGCCTTGTTAAAAGACTGATAAAACATCGATAAGATATGGCATGAAAATCAACTTGGAGAATACGAAGTTGATGGCCAACCACAACACCACTATCATTTGTGCTATAAATGGCCCCGGTAGCCTAGTTGTTGGAGCACCATGCTCGTAACGCAGGGATTGTAGGTTTAACCCTTGTGCTGGCCACAGTTTTTGGATCTCCTTCATCACGTGGCACCTGCGATGTTAGTGCATATGGGATTCATTTGGAGCATGGAGACGTCATCTTGAAAAACTGAAACTATAAATGACCATGGACTGCAGCTAGGAACTGTTCAATAATTCACTTACCTGGAATCCTTCATTAGCAACCATGGATCCAAGCCAGAAATCCCCTCAAGGACAGCAAAGACAACATCAGCGATGTCCAGACTAAAACCTGTATGGAAGGACAAGACCATCTCCATGAAACGCAAGATCAGGCTGAAACGTGTATGGAAGACAATCTCCATGAAACACAAGATCAGACTGAAACCTGTATGGAAGGACAAGAACATCTCCATGAAACACAAGATCAGACTGAAACCTGTATGGAAGGACAAGAACAAACTTCATGAAACACAAGATCAAACTGAAACCTGTATGGAAGGATAAGAACATCTCCATGAAACACAAGATCAGACTGAAACCTGTATGGAAGGACAAGAACATCTCCATGAAACCAAGATCAGGCTGAAACTGTATCGAAGGACAAGAACATCTCCATGAAACACAAGATCAGGCTGAAACCTGTATGGAAGGACAAGACATCTCCATGAAACACAAGATCAGGCTGAAATCTGTATGGAAGGACAAGACCATCTCCATGAAACACAAGATCAGACTGAAACCTGTATGGAAGGACAAGAACATCTCCATGAAACACAAGATCAGGCTGAAACCTGTATGGAAGGACAAGAACATCTCCATGAAACGCAAGATCAGACTGAAACCTGTATGGAAGGACAAGAACATCTCCATGAAACACAAGATCAGACTGAAACCTGTATGGAAGGACAAGAACATCTCCATGAAACACAAGATCAGACTGAAACCTGTATGGAAGGACAAGACCATCTCCATGAAACACAAGATCAGACTGAAACCTGTATGGAAGGACAAGACCATCTCCATGAAACACAAGATCAGACTGAAACCTGTATGGAAGGACAAGAACATCTCCATGAAACGCAAGATCAGACTCTTACGTGCACTGGTATATTCCATCTTCCTGTATGCATGTGAGACATGGACCCTCACAGCAGATTTGAAAAGACAAATCCAAGCCATGGAAATGAGTTGTTATACCAAGACACTGAACATCAGATACACTGAGCATATCACCAATGACAAGATAAGTATACCAAATTATCAAGCAGCACACAGGACTGTACGCAGATCTGATGACTTAAGATAAGAAAAGAGAACACAAGATCTATTGGCCTTGCTAAATCAGCATTCAAGGAATTGTGGGGGAGAGACGGAGGGAAAGACAGAAAAGAACGATGGACAGACAACTTTTAAGAATGGACAGAGAAACCATTTACAGAGACCCAGGTTTTTGTACACAGCCGACAGAGCGGGAAGAATGTGGTGAACACTTCTTTAGAGCAGATCCCAAATGATTCTACGCAGTTAAGGGAGAAGAAGAAGATCTCTTTTCACTCACGCATTTGTTTATGCATATAAAAACAAAACGCTGGAGTTGGGACACGTGTTTTAATTAAACTGTGCTAATATAGGTGGAAATGATCAAACTTTCATTACATAACACACCTTACATGTGCACATGCGTGCGTGCATGGAAAAGACAGGCAGAATCTTTGAGGTAGACTCGAGACAGACCTTTAGAATATATAGATATGCCTTCGTTTACACACACATCTGAGTCCTGGGAGGACCTCGCAGACGACCGCAACAGCTGGAGAACCACTCTCAAGAAACACCTGCGGATTGGTGAGGACAAACTGTCAGCTGCTGCAGCAGAAAAGCGAGTTCGCAGAAAAGGGATGACAGCCAACAGGCCAGCATCGGCATACACATGCGACCGTTGCGACAGAGACTGCCTCTCTCGCATTGGTCTCTACAGTCACAGGCGACGCTGCTAGGACCAAGCAGACAGCCCATCTAGACATTAGAACGGATGTACTTTAACTATGGTCAGCCATGACCGAGGGAGGCCTACTACTATTACTACTACACACACATACACACACACACACACACTCTCTCTCTCTCTCTCTCTCTCTCTCTCTCTCCCTCCCTCTCTCTCCTCTCTCTGCATCCCGTCCTCACTCCCTCCCCTATCTGTTTGTCTGTGTGCGTGGGCACGCATGTAGTGTATGTGTATGCATGTGTGTCCCTGCGAATGTGTATGAATATGTTAAGTTTTGTAAAGATTGCCTTAGGCGATGAGTTTCACTTCTTTTGATTGTCATAACGTCCATGACGACGATTGAAGTTTATTCCACTAAAGCATTTGTCAATTCAGTCTTCTACTTGTGCAGTGTAATTCATTTCCAGATGGAAAGGAAATCCACTGAAATTGGCAAAATTTATCTCTAAAATTGTATAGATATATTCTGAACATTTGAATATACATCTATAAGATAATTTCGGATATACTGTTTATCTGTTTAACTGTTATGAATTTCTTACTGCTCAGTATTATATGTTGATTCTGTTGGATGATTGTTTATTTGCTGTTATCCTCCTTGTCCCAACTGGGGTAAGCATCTGTTAAAGCATTGAACGTTGTCCTGACTTCCATGATTTCAGGTGATAGTAATAAGATCAGGAAGAAAATGCAACAACAGTTCTTCCAGTCTGTAGGTTTTCATTAGCTGATCCATCTCTCAGTTGTTCTGTTACATCATGCGAAGCGTTCTATAGCTTAATTTCATTTATTTCGTCGGCAGGACAACCGGGTGAAGTCGACCATCCGGCGTCACGCCCTGTCAGGGTACCAGAGCCAGGTGCCGGCGGACTACCTGGACGAGTGTACCGTGGAAGCCCTGTCCAAGGAGGACCTGCTGGTGCTGTGGAAACGCTCGGAACTGGAGCTGCAGGGCAAGCTGAACGACGTCCTCAACCGCAATAAACGTCTGGCCCTGGCCATCGACTACCTCACCCGGCAGGAGGACGAGGAGGAGCAGATTGGGGAGGAGGTGTGATGGGCAAAGGACAGAGTTGTGTTAATTAACCCTTTCTCTCTTCATCCTGTCTATTCAGGAGGAGAAGTAGATAGGGGAGAAGATGTGAGAAGAAAGGACACAAACTTTTTATGGATATCACATAATTAAGGGAGAGTTCCTTCATGCTCACATTTATTTTATTTATTTTATTTTGTTTTGTTTTATTTTATTTTATTTTATTTTGATTTATTGTTGTTTTATTTTATTTTACTTTATTTTAATTTTATTTTTATTTTATTTTGATTTATTGTTGTTTTATTTTATTTTATTTTATTTTATTTTGTTTTATTTTGCTTTTTTGTTGTCCCATTTTCTACGCCACCGTGATGGCCACAGAAGCTGGCAAAGGTTTTACAATTTGATGATGATGATGGGATAATGAGAATGATAATGTTGTAGTATTCCATCTAGTATTAACCTTGCTTACTCTACCTATACTATCATAACGCATCCTGGGGTCAAACAGGCCCCAGAGATACATACCTGCGGTACTTGTCAGAAGATTTGAGGAGCACCCCAAATGGCGACTCGACTGTGTGGTCCCAGTCTTCCCAGTGACTCCGTAGCATGCTCAGATATAGCTGGGAGCCGGTTAGAGCCGAAAAATCCCACGACGATTTTTGAAGGAAGTGATGGGAATTGAACTCGCAACCCATCAGTCGGAAGTCGATTGTGCTAACCACTAAACCATGGCGATTGATTGCAAAGGACAGTATTTTGTGTTAACCCTTTGACTCTCACACACTATCCACCAACTGCAAAAATTTAACCTTTTGAGTCCCTCACCCCTATCCACCAGCTTCCTGCAGGAAGCTGGTAGATAGGATGAGGGAGTTAAAATGTTAAATTCTTGCTTTTGCTTTGCTAACACGGTTTACCATGCAGGGTGTTGATGGACCGGGTGCGGGAGTCAAAGGGTTAATCAATTCGTTACCTCTCTCACCCTACCAGTTTCTTCACAAGCAAAAACAAACAAAAACCACTTCCTTGACCCTTTCACTCCACAACCCCAACCATCACCTTCTTCATCACAAGTCAGTAAGAAATAGTCTTCCTTAACCATTTCCCTCCGCAACCACCAACTTCCTCACGAGTCAGACACTCTTCCTTAACCCTTTCCTCTCATCCCAGGACTTACACCCCGGCCACCAGCTTCCTCACAAAGTCAGTAAGAAACACTTTCCCTCTATCCCTGCTCCCACCAAGCTTCCTAGGTTAAGGTGAGAAAGTGAAAGGAGTAAGGAAGAGCATAGTTTTAATCGATTTGTGTAGTTAAACGTCTGTCCTAATACGAGTATGTCGTTTGTTCTGCATTTGACCAGGACATGGGTAAGGCACCATCTCACTGGACAGGGACAAGAAGCGGGGGTGGAAAGGCCAAAAAACGTGAGTTTGGAGTTTGTCTATGAGGGGCTCATCGCATTCGGGCAATTCCATATGCGTTCCACCCAAATTTACCAGCGATTATCTAACAAGTATCTTCATCCTATGCAAACCCTATGCACTGTCATGGTAAATTGGAACTGGGGAAGGGAACAGGCCTGACCTTATGAAACACTAAACTGACGCCACCAGAATGACTGTAGTGCTATTAGACGGGCAGCAGACAGGCCAGTATTTATGTTGCGGGGCAGGATCAAACTCAGGACATAAGATCTTAAGTCCATGGCTCAATCAGCATGGGCCAGCCAGCACCACCCCCTAAAAATGTGAGGAGGAAGCAAGGGACACTGCTGTTAACGATAGTGTTTTATGGAGGGGACTTCTGTCATAGGCAAAAAGTTTACCTAACCCCGACTGGCCTCGTTGACTCAGTTGGTCAGAAAGCCTGTTCTGATAACACAAGAGGTCGTGATTCGACACTCAAGACAGGGCACGTGTTTTTTGTTTGTTGTTTAACCCTTGGACTCCTGCACCCTATCCACCAATTGCAAAAACTTATCCTTTTGCTCCCTCATCCTATCCATCAGCATACTGTAAGAAGCTGGTGGATAGGGTGAGGGAGTCAGAGGGTTACGTTTTTGCTTTGCTAGCATGGTTCACGATGCAGAAGGCTGGTGGACAGGGTGCGGGAGTCAGAGGGTTAATGCAGGCTGGCTAACTGTTTTGACAGAGCCATGCCGGGACATAGGATCTGATATAACTAGTTCAGTCCCAGCCATTAAACAATGACCCGTTCGCTGCCCATCTTAATGTTTCTATCATTCTAGTGATGTCAGCTTCATGGTTCACAGGTCTCTCTCCCTCCCCTCCCCTCTTTCCTCTCCTCAGGTCAAAACATTCGCACAGGGTTTTCTGCAGACTCGGTCGGTCTGCCAGATAATTGCTGGCAGATCTGGATGGAGCGCATATGGAATTGTCCGGATGCGATGACTCTTTCTTGACCAGACTTCACACTCCGAACTCCAAGGTCGGAGTGGAGAGAAGTGGTAGGCTTGAAGAGATCTGCTTGTTGTCAGGGTCAGCATGATGTGACCGGTCCCCAGCTCCTCTCCCTCGCTGCTTTACCTTCTCCAACTCCAAAATGGTCAGGTATCCAGTCACAGTTGGCCACAAGCACGGTTTTTCTCCAACCAGACTCGAACCCATGCGATCAGATCGCAAGATATCTGCAGTGGAGCACTGCGTCTGCAGAAGTTAAGATCCCCTCCTGTTTTTGGAAGCACAGGAGCTGTCTAGTTTGCTTTCATGAAATTCAAAACTAGTTAAAAGTTTGGAGAAAAAGACTGAAACTTCTCTTCTGCTTCCTCCGCATCAGGGTAGTTTCAGTCTTTTTCTCCTAATTTTTGTGTTTGGTGTTTGTTCGTTTGTGGTATTTTATTTACACTTGAAAATTTGCGCCTGTCTTGTCTGGTGATATTAATATGCGTTCTGATACTATTTCCGTGTCTCTCTAGTTCTAGTTTGCGTTTAGGTAGTTAGGGGTTCCTCTTTCCTGTCATGCTCTGTTTTCCTCACAAGACGCTGTCTGATTTCTGCCTTCCAGGTCATTCAACTGTGTTTCTTTTAAATTCTTTCCTTGGCTCCTCAAAACACGGAGTATGACTGCCTTTAAGAATGGTCATACTCGCAAAATCCGCTCCTTGTGCTCCTTATGTTTGTGTGAATGTATATGCTTACACTGGGACTATTCGTAGGAGCTCTAGCCTGCATTAGAAGAAGAAGAAGACTGCACGGTGGGCAACTTGCCATGACTCTCTTAGGATCCTTTGTTTGTTAACGCATTAACTCTTTCGATCTGTCCTCCCACTTTTAGCCTGCGTAAGAAGAAGAAGAAGAAGACTGCACGGTGGGCAACTTGCCATGACTCTGTTAGGATCCTTTGTTTGTTAACGCATTAACTCTTTCGATCTGTCTTCCCACTTTTAGCCTACGTAAGAAGAAGAAAAAGAAGAATGCAAGGTGGGCAACTTACCATGACTCTGTTAGGATCCTTTGTTAATCCATTAACTCTTTCGATCTGTCTGCCCACTTCCTGATGACAGAGTGAAATGGTTAAAAAGAACGATTTTTTTCCCCATTCATCCTGCCCTTTTGGCATGTACATAAAAGATGGGGAAAAAATTAGATTATTTCATATTGAGCGGAACAACTCTGTGTGTATATATGTGTGTGTGTGTGTGTGATTATGTGTGTGAGCAAGGTTTTGTCAGCCGTTTCGTGGTGGATCTTTACCAGTGTGGACCGTTCAGGAGTCGCAGATGCATAACTTTGGAGAACAAGATGTCAGTGTCAAGATCAAACAAAAGAAAAAACAGACAGTGGCAGAAATCAGCGCTTTTTCCTGAAATCCAGGAACTTCTGACAAACATTCACATCGTTTCCACGGTTGTGACGATCTACCAAAGTCTTTGCTTTTCTTCAAGTTAAGTTTTGTCCTGTATTTCTTCAAGGCCACGGTGACCTTAACAAGTAGGCCTACAGTGTCTGGATTTATCCAACACTTTTCGTATGAAAAGGAGGATTGTTAGAATAGCTTGATCACCTTGGTTTTTTTTATTTGTTTGTATGTTTGTTTGTTTCTCTTTTGTGTTTGTTTATTTGTTTTTTTGGTGGTTGGTTTTGTAATGTTTTGTTGTTGTTTTTATTGGGGGGGGGGGGGTAGAGTTAAGAGTATGAGGGGGTCGGTATGTATGTTGTTTGTTTCCATGTGGGAACAGGATGAGCTGCTGACTCTGCCTGAAGAATCTTTATGAAAGACAGATTGGAGGAAGAGGTATGATGGAGGAGGGCGGTGGAAGAAGAAAGGACAATTCCATCATTTTTGTTTTAAGGATGAGTCTTTCATCTCATAACCTGTAAGCTAACACCTAACGAGTGTGACTGTTCGTACCATTTGCACGTGTGTTTTTTTCTTCTTTTTTCTTTTTTTTAATTTTTGGTTGACTTATGAAAGTGGTTTGCCAATGACAACTCGTTTGTGACTCGTTTTGGAAATTTGCTATGGGCCAAGCCCGTGCTGTACACGTACTAACCTCGGTTTACCATCTCATCCAAAACACCAGCACCAGTCAGCCAACTCTTTCAGTATAAATAGTATCCCCACCTTCTGGAAATTCTGTGCTGGAAATTTCCTTTATTCTGTCACATCTCTTTGTTTTTTCTTCCTCCTTTGCCTTCTGTCATTTCTTCCTATCATTTTCTGCCTTGCTGGTTTATTCACCTGTATGTGTTTGATACAGTGTTACGTACTTTCTCTGAGGATTGATAATTGGGTACATGTATTAAGTGCATTTTTGGCTCTAGGAAAGTCAGATAAGCCGAAGGAATTTTGGGTAACTTAGGCCTGTTTTTATGTATGTTTTAATGTCCTTAGTTATGTTTGAATTTGTAATCAGGTTTGATTTTTTTAAATCCCCTGTGCGATAAATTGGACGGAGTGGTCAGCGCCAGGGGCATCTCCTTAGATTATGTGCGCGAATGCATTGATATGTGTACTTAATTTTCTTTTCCTTTTTTTTTTTCCTGTTGAAGTACTGTCTGTATATTGAGACATTTATAGCCATGACACGGCTCTACGCAGTCGGCTGGGCTTCAAACAGAAATAAGAATAACAGTAAGTCGAAATGTAATGGAGGTGTAGAAAAGGGGGAGGCAGGGAGGGAGGGAGAAAACTCCATGTCCGGGCAAGAATCAAACCCGGGTTTTTCATGTCCTAGGCAAGTGCTATATCCACTGGCCCACACTCACAGTGAGTGCAACACTTTTGTGTGTGTGTTTATCTTTTTGTCTGTTCTACACAAAGCATGGTATGCGGGGTTTTGTTGTTGCTTTGGGGGGGGGGGGGGTTGTTTGGTTTGGGTTTTTTTTCTTGGGGGGGGGGGGTGGTGCTTGTTTTTGTTTTTTTGTTTGTTTATTTTTGGTTGTATTTTTTTGTCATGTTTATATGATACCTCGACCATGATTGATGCTGCCACATGTTTCCCACTCTATAACACATTGTTTTTAGTTTAACTTTAAAATCTTGTGGTTAGAACCGAGTGAGGCACAGTAGTGTGTCAGTGTGTGCGTGGATGTGTCGTTGTGTGTGTCTAAGTGTTCAGTAAGGTGTTTGATTCATCCAGAGACCACAATCTCTGTAGACTTGTCTGTTTTCAAGGCCATGAGTAACAAAGACTGTGGAACAGGCGTTTAAATGTTGTAGAAAATAAGATTGATATGGCGTGATCATTTAGTGTTAATGTGTGGTGGTGTTGCTGTTTTTTGTTGTTGTTGTTGTTTTTTTCAACCGGAAGCGGGTTCTTTTTGTCGTGTTTTTGTAATTTTCCACGTTTTTTCATTCATGCGTAGTTGTTAAATTCTCATACAATCCACCTACTTCATTTGTTTTGTGTGTGTATGTGTTTTGTTTTCATATGTGTGTGTATGTGTGTGTGTGTGTGTGTGTGTGTGTGTGTGTGTGTGTGTGTGTGTGTGTGTGTGTGTGTGTGTGTGTGTGCGCGCGTGTGTGTGTGTTCAGTGGCAACTTGAGATATAAAAACAGTTATTACATGATTTTCAGTTGAATTGACTTCTGTATAGAATTCACATTGTACACCACTTTACGTATGCAATAACGGATCGTGTTTTGGACATGTTGATATAACCTGTACTCATGTGATTGCTCGTTGTCACATAACTGTGTGACTGTTATGCATATGTTGGACTTAATGATGTAAATAATATGTTTATCTGTTTTTAAGTGCGGCGCCCCAGTGGCTCGTCACGGAGTTAGGGGAGAAGTATGTTTATCATGTATGTCAGCTGTAGGTTTGGATGTGCGGAATTTTCACTTTTATTGGGTTTATGTCATAAGGCAATGGTCATTCAGGTTTTTTTTTCTTTAATTAACAATAAAATAAAAACTTGGAAAACAAACCGATTATTTTGTATGAA
Organism: Monoplex corrugatus; assembly: GCA_030674185.1. NCBI lineage: Eukaryota > Metazoa > Mollusca > Gastropoda > Littorinimorpha > Ranellidae > Monoplex > Monoplex corrugatus. The sequence goes on from CM060313.1 coordinate 48,447,330, forward strand.
TTTTTTCTGACATAGATAGATACAGATAGACAGCTCGGTAGGTAGCTTGGTACTTAGATGTGGAATTATGTTGGTAGTTCCTTTTAGATGTGGAATTATATTACTAATTCCTTTTAGATGTGGAATTATATTACTAGTTCGTACTAGAATCGGAGGAAACATCGTAAAACAAACTGATATGAGCTAAAATTAGTATCAGTCATGTAATGGAACATCAACAAGTTTACCTTGTACGTGCACATGAACGTGTGAAGATGTTTTTTCTTTGTAAAATCATGTTGAAAATTTGTATATTTTACTTACTGGGTTCTTTTTTCTTTTGATTTTGGTTTGTTTGTTTGTTGTTTGTTTGTTGTTTGTTTTTAATCCCCACCCAATACCTCTATATCTACTGCAAGTTGCCCGTCCTTTGACTTGGTGTAAGTGTATTTACACATGTATGTGCATGTGTATAGGAGTCAAGATGTTGATATATAGGCGTAATATGCATGGTTGAGTGAATGCATGTGCTCGCAATTTTGTCTGCACATACATACGTGAGCAGTACATATACGTGAATGCATACAAGTGTGCATTTGTACATAGTGTACATAACATTATATTCAAAACCCATTTCCTCTGAAGTAATGTGCAATAAAGAAAAACTTTTAACGCACAATATCATGGATGTACATATTTGTTCTGAAGATTGAAAAGCAGTGTTGAGGCTTTGACTGTTACATCAGGTTCGTTTCGTTGTCGTCGTCAACATTATCCACCTCGTCTTTCTTTGCCTCTTGTTTTTTATCACTAATAATGACAGTGATGTGATAAAACATGTTGATATTGTTGTATGTTAGCATAGCATCAAAATGTGTGCAACCAATTTTTTTTTTATTGTTTGTTGTTGTTGTTTTTTGTATAAAACTGTAGGTCTATGTATTGTGTTTTGTGTTGGTTCTTTCATGTTTTTTTTTTCTTTTGATTTTGTGGATGGTTTTGTCGTTGTTGTTGTTTTTATTTTTTGGAGAGGGGGGGGGGGGGGGTTCGTATTGTTTCTGCTGTCGTCAGTATGCAGTAGGTCTGTTTATATATTTTGTTACTTACTGTTCCTGGTTGCATACCATTGCTCTCGTTATTATCAATCATTGTTCTTGGTTGTATGTAGGCCCCATTTTTAGCATCATCACTAAATGTTTCTGTTGCATGTTGCAGTTTTAGGTTTTCTTGTTGTGCGACTATTGCATGACCTTTTAAATGAGTTCCTGGCGTGGTTTGCAGAGAGTGATACGAGTTTGAAATCAATATTTGCCCTAACCCCCACGTTGTGTTTGTTTACATTTTCACAAAACTTCACGTGCCAAGACTGTTTATCTCATTTGCTTCATTCCGGGTTTCACCATAGTCGGGTAGGGTCTGGTGGGTACAGGGTGGAGATTTTTAACCTTTTCACTCCCACATCCCATCTGCCAGCAGCAAAAACATAACCCCTTCACTCTCTCACCCTATCCACCAGCTTCCTGTTTGACAGTGCAGAATGCTAGAAGACAGGGTGAGGGAACCAAACGGTTAAGGTTTCCAGGTTATCATCATGTCATCTACAGATCTGCTAATGCCTGGACCTTCTTCATGTGTTTGGACTTTTTTTTAAAGCGAGTTGCTGCACTCAGACAATTCCATATGTGCTCCGCCTAAATCTGCCAGCAGTTATCTGGAAGACTCTCTGAGCCTGTGCACTGCCCATCGTTAATGTTGACATCATTCTGGTGGTGTCAGCTTAGTGTTTCATAGGTCCCTCCCATCCACCCCCCCCCCCCCCACCCTATTTCAAGACTTTGCAAGCACATAAGATTTTGCGCAGACTCGGGGAGTCTGCCTGACAGTTGCTGTCAAAAATTAGGTGGAGTACTGATGGAACTGTCCAAGTGCAATGAATCCTTAACACACTCCATCAGAGCACTTTGTCGGAAAAGCCCTGTGCTGTGGTAGTAGTAAGAGCAGAGGTCATGGGTTTGACCCTCGGGCAAGCCACATTTTAGTGACCCTGATAGCTCGCTGGTTAGATCGCCATGCTCATAACAGAGGATGTGGGTTCAAACCTCGGCAGACATTTTTTCCATACGCTAGGTAGGACCTCAGGACCTGCCCCATGAGAACCTCAGGACCTTGCCCGCTCATGGGGCTTATGTACAAGCTTACGGTTTGTGCCACGATCACTTTGGATCCTGTCCATTACATGGAACCAGTATATATGGAAGATGCTCTAAGCGTGGAGACGTCATCTTAAGAAGCTGGAACTGAAACTGAAACTAGAGCAGAATGAAATTCAAAAAGGTTGGAGTCTGGGATTTTTGGAGAGCTTTTCTTTTAGGGTATTGGACGGGGGTGGGGGGGGGGGGGGGTGTAGGAGAGAGGAAATCCTGTTTGACAGGGAATCATATCCAAGTTTCTAACATTCAAGGCAGGTGTTGTATCTGCAGGGCCTCACACTCCACTAGGTCATTTATTGAATTATTTTTCTCTTTTGTGTGAGTTTTACCATCCATGAGAGTTTGTCCTTGACTTGTTTCACTTTGTCTTTGATTTGTTTCACATTTATGACAATTTGCCATCACCAGTGTTCCTCTTCTGTTAAGACATCCCAGAGAATAACCGATGAATATTGCACAACATGCTTGTATGTATGTACACAGTGGTATGCATGTAGGCCTACATATACATGTACATGCACACACACAGACACACATACATACACACAAACTCACTCACACACACACACACACATACACACACACTCACACACACACACACACACACACACACACACACACACACACACACAAACACTCACTCACTCACTCACTCACACAAATGCACGCAAACACTCTTTCTCTCTCTCGCACACAGAGACACTCGGGTTTGCATTTTTGTTCAGGATGGCTTTATCTTAAAAAAAAACAAAAAACAAACAAACAAAACCAAAAAAAGTGTCCATGTCAAACTTGTGTACACACAAATTTAAAACATAAAATATTTTCAACAGGAGATTTTCACAGTGAAACGAAAATATAATGTTTCCATACATTCTCAAGTTTGGCACAGTACTAAACTTTACAAAAATGAAAAAAAAAAAAAAAAAAAAAAAAAAACCTCGTCATACTTGAAAAGGTCAGGGAAATACTCCACACTTTCTCTGTACTGATGATCAGTGTCCTTTGTTTCCTTTGAAATCTGACTGACCTATGTATCCCTCCCTCCCTCCCTCACGAACATACAGAATCTATATAAGCTGTAATGTTCTGTGTGCTATCTTTACTCTTTCCCCTCCTACAGTTCACTGGCTGCAGCAGAGCTTTCACCCCATTATAAAATGGCATCGTTGTGACCTCATGCAGCAGGTGACAATACAGATTGGCCATATTTGCAACATTTCTTGATTTCGGTGTGTGATATTGGTAACAGCTAGGAAGTCCATTTAACCCTTCAACTCCCATATCCTGTCCACCAGCACGCTGCATTGCCAACCATACTAGCAAAGCAGAAACTTAAACCTTTTGACTCCCACACACTGTCCACCAACGTTCTGCATGGTCAACCATGCTAACAAAGCAAAACCTTAACATTCCTTCACCCTATCCACCAGCTTCCTGTAGGAAGCGGGTGAATAGGATGAGGGAGTCAAAAGGTTAAGTTTTTGCAGTTGGTGGATAAGGTGCAAGAGTCAAAGAGTTAAAACAGATTGAAAACTAAGATCTGTCTGTGGTATGTGTGTGTGGATACGAAAATATCTTATGAGTGCGTCTGTGTACACACACAGATGTCTGCACCTTTCAGTAGGGATTTTAATACAAATCTTCTATCAATAAACACACTTACCACACCTTCTTACAAGTGCATAACCTCAGTGGTTACGAAGGATCATACTAATAACAAAATATTCAACCAGTTGAGTATGGTCTTAACGCACAGACCTACTTCGTCAAAGAGGAAAATAGCCGCTCGGACCAGAAACAGGTAGCTCAGTAGGACGTCATTTTCTTGACTAACCAGTCAGATATTTTGCAGTTGATATGGTCTTCCCCAACCACAGAACTTTAGCCCTGATATGGCTCTAGTAGTCAGCTGGGCTATAAGCAATATGAATCTGAACCACAGAGCTTATGCACTTGTGAGAAATGGTTATGCATGTGCAATTTAATGCTGTTTATGACTGATATTCTACTGGTCTCATAGTGTTGATCGTACATAAAATGACAAATGCTTCATGAAGAATAACATATGGGCATGATGCACTTTGCAGGTCAAGTTCAGACGTTTCAATGTTTCAACAAGATTTTAAATTGTTGATCACTTGTTTGGATAAATTGGGAGCAGCGGTGCTTAGATAAATGCCAGTTTTCTGTTGTCTGTGTCATGATTATGCAAAAGGAATCTGAAGGCAGTAGAAAAGTCAGGGTTAATGCATGGTTTGACGGTAGTTTTTTTATTTCATTTTTTGTTGTTGTTGTCATTATAGTTTTAATCATCACAGTTCTCTGTGAATATCCTGACCATTTACATTATTGCTATTCTACATGTTATAGCCATATTTCTGTTAATAACATGAACATCTATTTTTTAATACCCATGGTTCTTTGTTAACTCTGTGATTGTCTTTGTAACTGTTTCCGTCGCCAAATTTGTTTGTTGATACTATTACTGTCTTTGGTATTGTTTTAGAAACCAGCTTTCTTATTCTTGAATTTGCAGTGTCAGTCCCCCTCTCCCTCCCCCCTTCATTTTCCTTTACCCCATACTATTAAATAAACCGCTAGCATTTCTTTCTCTGAGTAAAGTTACTGGAATCAAAAGTTATACAGGACTATGCACACAAAAAAACAAAGACTTCATTGTGATTTGATTGGTTTCCTTTTGGTTGTCATGGTGACATTTTGGTGTGGTGGAACTTTGTCATTTGTAATCTTATGTATTAACCCTTTCACTCCTACAGCTTGTCCATAAGCTGCAAAAGCATAACCCTTTTATTCCCTCACCCTATCCACCAACTTCCTGCAGGAAGCTGGTAGATACAGTAAGGGACTGACAGGGTTAACTGTTGCTTTGCTATCATGGCTGACAATGCAGAATGCTGGCATGGATAGGATGAGGGAGTAGAAGGGTTATACTACTACTGCTACCCTTATGTTTACTGAGAAAGTAAACTACCACATACTTGTAATATATTGTTAATGTGTTTGGAGTTGGTTTGTTTATTAGACTGATGTGTGTTTGTGTTTGTATCTATGTTTCTGTGAGTGTGTGTGTGTGTGTGTGTGTGTGTGTGTGTGCTTGTGTGTGTGTGTGTGTGTGTGCGCGCACGCGCGCGCGCGTGTGTGCATGTATTTATTCACACACACACACACAAACACACACAAGAAAAAAACTTCCATTGCAAAGCGAACAAAGTTAAAAAGATATTGATTCACTGAATCAATCAACAAACTATGCTTCCTTACATAATGAACACTTCAATACATCACACACACTGCTTAATCATTATGTATTCACGATTATTCTCAAATACACAATTGTTTTTTTCTTTAAGACTATTCTCTTCCAGGGTTTTTTGTTTGTTTGTTTGTTTGTTTTTTTCATAAAAAAAAAACATGCAACCAATTCTAGTCTATGACACATGTAATTTGTTTTATTTCATGAGCATTTGTAAACATAACAATTAAACATTAAAACAACATAAATTAAAAGACTAGTTGTATAGGTTGACAAATGTGAACAATTCATGCTTTTGGCAACAACAGTATAATAATTAACTGATGAAAAAAACACAGACAGGTACTAATAATTGTGACAATTTTGTTCTCTGATCAGTTCATGTTTTGAAAGTACAGCTTTAGTGACACTGAACAAAACTCACACAGTGACAAACAAGAACAAGACAATAAATACCAACAAAAACAAAGTATTCAACATTTTAAAACAAGACAATAAATACCAACAAAAACAAAGTATTCAACATTTTAAAACAAGACAATAAATACCAACAAAAACAAAAACAAAGTATTCAACATTTCAAAACAAAAACTTGGAATATTACAGTTAAAATATCCTGCAATTTATGGTTGAATTTCATTAACACTAACAAATGGTGGAAAAGGAAATTTCAACACCGAAAAAAGGAAATGTTTGCATTCAATTTTATAGAGAACAGCAGTTTAATGGAGCATTATAAATATCTGCAATTCAACGAGTAATTACCAGATTTTAAAAAGAAAGCATTTTGTCTCCGCTTTCTCATGGTGCAAATCATTCAAAATTTATTAAAACAAATTAATTTAAAAGATTTTGTACTATGAGAAAAAGGAAACAAAATGCTTTTAGAAACAGAGAAGAAAAAAAAAGACCTTAATGTACCATCTGGGAATTTAAGACTCATTCTATGGCAGGAAGTTCATATTCATTAAATCCTTTCACTCCCTTACCCTATCCCCTGGACATATACACACACACACACACACACACACACACACACACACACACACACAACACACACACACACACATATATATATATATATATGTATATATACATGTCACAATCGATTCACAATGTGAAATTCAAGTCACCACAGTGCAGTCCAATCCCCCCCCCCCCCCTCTCCTTTTTTTCTCTCTCTCTTTGTTCTGAATAATGATTGTTTACTTATCCTATGAAAGTTGATTTTTCTGCTGAATTTGGTCAGGGACAACTCCTTTGCTGGTACGGGATCTTCAACGTACACTGAATGCATGCTGCACACTAGACTTCAGTTTGTCATCTCATCTGAGAGACTAGCACCTAGATCCCACTCACGAGACAACATGGGGATAAAAATCCTTCTCCAATCCATAATTCGAAGCCAGACTTCTCAAATCCAGGCAGGTGCTTTTACCAGTAAGCCACAAACTCCACTCAGAAATGATAGGATTAAGTCTCTACTTCCATCCTCAACACGCTAACAAACCGTCCACTGAAACACCCATCCGTAGTAACAGTGACCCAATTACAACATACAACAGTCACACACATCCGTTAGTAACAGTGACCCAATTACAACATACAACAGTCACACCCATCCGTAGTAACAGTGACCCAATTACAACATACAACAGTCACACACATCCGTAGTAACAGTGACCCAATTACAACATACAACAGTTACACCCATCCGTAGTAACAGTGACCCAATTACAACATACAACAGTCACACCCATCCGTAGTAACAGTGACCCAATTACAAAATACAACAGTCACACCCATCCGTAGTAACAGTGACCCAATTACAACATACAACAGTCACACCCATCCGTAGTAACAGTAACCCAATTACAACATACAACAGTCACACCCATCCGTAGTAACAGTGACCCAATTACAACATACAACAGTCACACCCATCCATAGTAACAGTGACCCAATTACAACATACAACAGTCACACCCATCCATAGTAACAGTGACCCAATTACAACATACAACAGTCACACCCATCCATAGTAACAGTGACCCAATTACAACATACAACAGTCAGCACCGAAGAATAACAATGGGGATTTCTATGGCATCTAATCTACGTAAGTCCAAAGCACTTACAATTTCAGAACATACACACACATATCAAAACATGAACGCATACAATGATAATATATATATATATATATATATATATATATATGCAATGTACATATAAACACACACACATTATTTTAGTCCTAAGCACTAACAATTTCAGAATACACACACAATATTAAAACACACACACCTACAATGACAAAATATACACACATTTATTATGACATACACAAAATGATTCTTATTGTTTAAAACCCAGCCGACCACATAAAGCCATATCAGAGCTATAACCATTTTAAAACGTACACAACATCAGGTTAGGGAAAAAAATAAAGCTGGAAAAGAAAAGTAAGTACACATATCAATGTGTGTGCATACATAATCTAAGGATATCTATCCCCTTGGCGCTGACCACTCCATTCAAGTTATCACCAGAGGATTTTAAAAAAAAAATCCTGAATACAAATGAGAACCTAAGGACATAAAGCATACATAAAACTGGCCTAAATTACCTAAAATTGTTCCTGCACGGCATGTTTCTTTAAAGCCAAACATGCAGTCAATACACATCAATTATCAATCCTAAGAGAAAATACGTAAGGCCTTATAAAACACATACAAGTGAATGGATCAGCAAGACAGAAAACCATAAGAAGAAGTGAAAGAAAGCAAAGAAGGTAAGAAGAAACAAAGAGAGTGACAACAGAATGCAGGAAATTTCTAGCAATGAATTTCCTGAAGGTGGGGATACTATTTATACTGAAAGAGCCCCTGAATCCCCACAGCTGAAAAGAGAATAATGATAAAATATATGTAAACATATGAAATATAAATATACGTGCACATACAAAGAGACGCAAGAATGCACGTATGTGGACTGGCAAGACTCGCGCACATGCTATTACATGCCTCTAAGTACTTCAAAGCTTGAGGAAGCTGCTCTACATCTGCAAAGTACAAAACTAACCAGCATGTGAGGAGAAAGGTCAAGAGCCTTGTAAGTCCCAGGAACTTCTACTTGCCACCATGAAGCACGGCAGCCTATGCTAGACCATCATGTTGTCAAGGAGGAGTGGCAAGATGGCAGGATGGTTCAGACGTTCGCCTGTCAATAACTGAATTCAAGGTTCCAGGGTTTCTCTCTCGTTTAGGCCTCAACTTTTCTCCTGTGTGACTGGAAAATCGAACTGAACGTCTAGTCCTTGAAAGAGGGACAAAATGATGTGTACGACCCACGTACCTTCTGGTCTGCATGCACTAAAAGATCCCACAGCAGTTGAAAAACATGAAGAGCAGGGCATTCGTCTGGCTGCCCTGGCATAAAATATTGGAGAGAAAGGTTCATTTCCCATGTCCCTCCCAAAGTAGCCTTCTTACCTTTCTGAACTCTTGGTTAAAAAAAATTACATATATAGATATATATACATATATATGCACTCTCAACGGTTAAAAAAATGTATAGGTATAAAAAAAAATGGGTGGTGCTGCACTGGAGCAACACACTCTCAACGGGAAAAGCATCCCAAGTTTCACATGGTAAAATCCATTGTGACAAAATGAATATGAAAATGATAATAATAATTAAAGAGAAGAACTGGCCCATCAACATGAAAGACTGGACAGACATAACTATGCCACAACTCTTGGTATGTGTAGCAAACACACTGGCATGGAGGACGACTTTAGCTCCTGCTCTCAGGTCCGTCACACAATGGCAGGATGATTATTATTATGTTAGTGTTTAAATCCCAGTCAACTGTTCAAAGCCATACTAGGGCTATAACCATATGAAACAAAACATACCAAAACATAGCCATGAAGTAAGAAAACTTGGAAAAGAAAATAAAGTACACATATCACTGCATTCATGTAAATAATCTCAGGACATGGCCCCTGGTATTGTCCATTCCACCCAGTTAACACCAGAGAGATAAGAAAAAGAAATCAGAATACAAAGTCATAGACATAACTAAGCACAGAAAAAATACATAAAAACTGTCCTGTAGTAACCCCAAACTGCCACTCAGCAGTTCACATTTTCTCAGAGCTACAAAATGTAACTAGTATATGTACACAATTATCAATTCTACTCGACAGTATGTAAGGCTTTATGGAATACATACATGTCAATGGACCAGCAAGGCAGAAAATGAGACAGGAAGAGATGACAGAAAGCAAAGGAGAAGGCATAACAAAGAGAGAAAAAGGGAGAGATGACAGAAAGCAAAGGAGAAGGCAAAACAAAGAGAAAAAGGGAGAGATGACAGAAAGCAAAGGAGAAGGCAAAACAAAGTAGAAAAAGGGAGAGATGACTGAAAGCAAAGGAGAAGGCAAAACAAAGAGAGAAAGGGAGAGATGACAGAAAGCAAAGGAGAAGGCAAAACAAAGAGAAAAAGGGAGAGATGACTGAAAGCAAAGGAGAAGGCAAAACAAAGAGAAAAAGGGAGAGATGACTGAAAGCAAAGGAGAAGGCAAAACAAAGAGAAAAAGGGAGAGATGACAGAAAGCAAAGGAGAAGGTAAAACAAAGTAGAAAAAGGGAGAGATGACAGAAAGCAAAGGAGAAGGCAAAACAAAGAGAAAAAGGGAGAGATGACAGAAAGCAAAGGAGAAGGCAAAACAAAGTAGAAAAAGGGAGAGATGACTGAAAGCAAAGGAGAAGGCAAAACAAAGAGAGAAAGGGAGAGATGACAGAAAGCAAAGGAGAAGGCAAAACAAAGAGAGAAAGGGAGAGATGACTGAAAGCAAAGGAGAAGGCAGAACAAAGAGAGAAAGGGAGAGATGACAGAAAGTAAAGGAGAAGGCAGAACAAAGAGACTAACAAAAAAAGAAGAAATCAAAGGAAACGTAACCTAACCGGACATAAAGTACACCAATCACACATACAATCACCATCGCTCCTACAATGACAAAAACAGTTTCTAACACCCACTTCCAACCACACACAACTCTTTCTCTCCCCCCCTCTCTCTCTCTTCCCCCCTCTCTCTGTCTCTCTTTCTCCCCCCCCTCTCTCTCTCTCTAAAATAATGTCCTAGGTTTAATCCACTTTGACACCTGCACTTAATGGGTAAAGGATAAAGATTTCTCTGGCTTCCCAAGTCAACATGTGTGCTGACCTGCCAGTGACTAGCTTATGGAAACATCTGCCTATGCAAGCGTTTTTCTTCCTCTTTAAAAGTTCTGATTTTTCTCCAATGCTGTTTCATCCACAATGTGCAGGTGGTACGTTGCTCACTGCTGCATACTCCATCTTCAATGGCAAGTTTGAAAAAATCACTTAGTTATAACTTCTATGAATGGAAAATAAAGTATCATTATTATTATCTTTCTATCAGACATCTAAAAAGTCAGACCTACCCTGGTGTTAATACCTCATAAAAAGGTAAATTATTCAGTCTCTTCTTAGAGCTGTTGAACAAAACAGCACAACAGTAAGATACAGACGATCCATTATTTACTTGAAAAGTGTGTGTGTGTGTGTGAGTGTGTGTGCGTGCGTGCGTGTTTGTGCGTGCGCGTGTGTGTGTGTGTGTGTGTGTGTGTGACAGAGAAGATCACTGGCATGGGTCAAGGGTCACTCACCTATCAGGCTTGAGCATACCCTAGTTTAGCATCTCTTGTATGTGTGTGTGCGTGCGTGCGTGCGTGCGTGCGTGCGTGCGTGCGCGCGTGTATGTGTGCGTGCGTGTGCATGTGTAAGACAGAGAATGATGGCTTGGGTCAGGGGAGTTTTGGTCACTACTGAGAGATTGCTTTGGTGGATGATGAAAATGCATGCTTTGGTTTGATTCTTGAATCAACATTTGGCATCTGATGAAAGTCATTATTACTATTATCACGGCATGGGTATTCTTTAAATACAGATGTTATTTTCAATGTTTAAAGCCCTGCCAACTGCTTGGATCCATATCTGGGCTACAACCATTTCAAACAAAACACACACATCTAAACACATCAATTACCCTGCATTAGAAAAACAACAACAAATGGAAACAAAAATTAAGTACACACGTCACTGCATTCACACAAATAATCAAAGAATATGACCCTGGCATGGAAGGATGGAGTATCTCATGGAAGTGAATTACAATGGGCCAGGACATTTTTTTCCTTTTCTTCCTATATACTTTTTGCATTATTCATAACAACAAAGAGATCAAGAATATTAACTTCATGTAGCATTATTTACAAAGTTAATTTCTGGTATTCTCCAGCAGTGTTTGTTTTAGCTCTGTGGTCAAAACAGGTAGTAGAGATTTTTAGAAGACAACATTATGAGAACAATGACAGTCGCCTCTCCCTCTCTGCTTTACCTTCCCCAACCCTGAACAGGATCAGGTAACCATTCACAGCTGAACGAAGTGGAGGTCACTCATAAAAACTTTTTCCCAAGTCAGAGTTGAACTTGTGCAGTCAAGACTGGACAGTGGGAATTCTAACTCTACACCAACAAAGTCACAAAATGGAGTGAGTACAAATGTTTGTACCATTAATGTAATTATATACAGTTTGGTCTGTGAATTGGTACATATTGTATATGTTACAAAAACAGAACTGTCTACAATTTATGGACAATAATTCACTAACTGAATGAAAACAAGATTGTCACGGACAATGGAAAACTTCCATGTACATTAAATCTACAAAATCCTGACAACTGGTCAGGACAAACATAAAGATCAACTCTGGGGGGAAATCAAAACATGACAGTTGTCATGGTGTGTGGTAAGTGCAACAGACTACCAAATGAAAAGTTGTGGGTTCGAATCACCATCAGTCTCTTCAAAAATCAGTGTGGAATTTTACGACTCCGGCCGGCTCCTACCCAGAGCTGAGTGTGCTAGGGGCTCATTCGGAAAATTGGAACTACACAATCAATTAACATCCACTTCATGGATGTGTCACTGAGTGTTGCTTCAAATCTTCTAATCAATGAGGTGCCTGTTCCTCTTGGGCCCAGTTGATGCCAGGATATACAGACCTGTTTATCCTTAAAAGATTTTGGAGTAGTGGTCAACGCCAAAAATAGCAGTATGACAATAAAAATAAAGTTGTAATCCGAACAATTGGTCGTAATCCAAACAGTTGGTACTTATGTGATAGCCTGTGCAATCTTAATATTGAAGATCCATACACAACAGTATTCATTGCCATCATTAGGTAACTTCTGTCGACAACAATACACTTTACTTGAAAGGAATCAGTTCATAACCATAATAAAAAATATATGTCAGCAAATGTCTTTGCCATGACAATAAAATGAAGGCACAGAAAAAAGTTCTCTGTGTACATCTATGCAACACATTCTAAGGGAAAGTTTCTTGCTGGCATTTTTGCCATCATGACTGCAGGAAAGTCCTTGCAGCACACATTGCAGTGAACATAAGTCACACCTTTGGATGATGGTTCAAGACATGACCATATCTCTGCATATTCACTTTGATATTTCTGTTGGGACACTTTCTTGTTACTCTTCTTCTTCTTTGAAGCACTACCACAGTCTTCGTCGTCAGTTTGCTTGCAAATGTTTGCTTCATTTTGTCAAAATGTAGGCTAATAATTTTTGCCCAAGACAAATAACAAGAACGGTGAAATATGTGCTCTCAGTGCAGATAGGCTAATCGGTTGGTTCAAAATGGAAATGAATGAAGATGTGCAGTAGCGATGCGCAGTTCACCAGGACCTTTAGAAAGCTGGATCCGACAGCTACCACACATCTGTGCTGTATCCTTACCGATTTCCTACTTTCACTTTCCACAAAATCATAATCGGATGGTAAAAATCGAGGTTTCATAATTCACATTGAAAATAGTAAAATATGCCAAAATCATAAGGATAAACAGGTCAGGATATAGTATGATAGTACATAGAATACAGGCCTGTCATGCAGTCTCAATCCTACATGGAACTCTATAGCACCATGATTATCGTTCTCATTGTCAACATCATCATCACAATGCAACAATTTGCGCCAGCTTTTGTGGCCATGAAGGTGACATAAACCATGCAATGACATTTCTCAAAAAAACACACTCACAAAAACATGAAATTCTTGAATTAAATGGGAAAAAAAGGGTCAGCAAAGGGAAATCTCACAAGGTGTGATGATACTCAAAACACACACACACACACACACACACACACACACACACACACACACACACACACACACACACACAGAGAAATGAAATCTTGTATTAACCCTATTGACTCCCTCAGTGTATCTACAAGCATCCACAAGTTTCCTGCAGGAAATTGGTGGAAACTGGTGGATAAGCTGAGGGAACCCAAGAGTTAAAATTGTTGCATTATGATCCAACACACAGATCATTATTTCCTTCAAACTGTGTCTATGATTTGTTGCTAATCATGCCTGTTGAACAAAGCCCGCTAAAAATAAATGTCATCCTACAATCCCAAGATCGTAGGGGGATGAGGTGATAAAGTCATCAACTGTTCTCAGGGTTAGTATTGTGAGGGTGGTGCTCATCTTTCTCCCTCCATCCCTTACCTACTTTGACCCTGGTCAAAGTACCCATTCACAGCTGGAGTACTAAGGGCAACACAAATGGTTCCCCTCACTTCCAACCCAGTCATACGGTCTGAAGTAAAGACATTTCTCTCTCTCTCTCTCTCTCTCTCTCTCTCTCTCTCTTTAAGCCAACCAATCCAGACTCTGATGAGTCTACACCTTTTTTTTTATCTTGCTAATATTTCCTTCTGCAAACAGTCACACATTTTTTTTCAACCCTCCTTCTCCCCCTCCCTCTATGTACTAAGAAACGGGTTTAAATAGAATAATAACTAAGAAGTAAATTTGATGGCACACATCAATGAGGAAATTGCCCACTAAAAGAAAAGAATCAAAATCATACCACTCTCAGGTTCAAAAACTATACCATGATTTTATAAATGCCAACTTCAAACAATTAACAATTGTCACACGCAAGTCCGCTTCTTTAGTCAGAAGTGACAGCAGCAGACAAGGAAGCCACGTCACTCGACTTGGACATCAGTTGTGAAGTGATGACCGTGGCGATTCTATCCACCATGGACCCTGGTCCATTTGCCACGGCAGTTGTGACAGGTGTTTTGGTCACCGCAACAGGATGTGCACTTTTTGCCGCTGCCATCACGGCAGGTGTGTTCGTCACTGCCAGAGGAGGAGATGCACTATTCGTTATGGCAACTGTGACAGATGTCTTGACCACTGCATGAGAGGGACTGGCACTGTTTGTCACTGCAGTTGAGACAGGTCCATGCATGACCTCTGCTGAAGGAAGTCTATCTGTAGTTTCAGCTGACAAAGGCCCACTACTGACAGCAGCCGGCAAACTTTCATCCGTTAAATGAGATCCATTAGTCCCTGCAGCTGAGAGCGGCTCAGAGTCTGCAGTTTCCATCTTCACAATCAGCGGAGCAGAGAAACTTTCAGACAGAACGCTGTCGGTGTCCACAGCAGGGTGGTGGCCATTTTGCCACCTGTTTGCTGCACCATGCTGGGGAAGGCCACTGGACCAACACCAAGTCCATCCACTGGAGGGCACTTATTATCAGTCATCTCTGATGGACAGGTACATGTCAGGATTGCTGTGTCTTTGTCTAGCATGGTGAAGGTTGGGGTTGGAGGAGCCGGAGTTTTCACTTTGCTGGGAAGCACCACGTCTGACATCTCTATTCCACCTGCAACAGAAACATCTTGTTGACATCACAATCAGACAAAAACATCCTGTTGACATCACAATCAGACAAAAACATCCTGATGACATCACAATCAGGCAAAAGCATCTTGTTGACATCACAATCAGACAAAAACATCTTGTTGACATCACAATCAGACAAAACATCTTGTTGACATTACAATCAGACAAAACATCTTGTTGACATCACAATCAGACAAAACATCTTGTTGACATCACAATCAGACAAAACATCTTGTTGACATCACAATCAGACAAAACATCTTGTTGACATCACAATCAGACAAAACATCTTGTTGACATTACAATCAGGAAAGTTGTTTCCTATTCAAACATTCGTCTGACAGGTTTTAACATTTTTTCTTGTACATTAAAATCAACTGAAGGAACCTGATTGATTGTTGTTTAAAGCCCAGCCGACTGCGTAGAGCTATATCAGGACTATGACCGCTTCAAAACATACAAAACTTCAACTGGAAAAAAAATGAAAAGAAAATTAAGTACACATATCAATGCATTCGCGCACATAATCTAAGGACATGACCCCGGCGTTTACCACTCCGTCCAATTAATTGCACAGGGTATTTAAACACACACCTGAATACAAATTTAAGCATACATAAGGGCACCAAAACATATAAAAACAGGCATAAATTACCTAAAATTGCTTCTGCATATCTCACCTCCCTAGAGCCAAAATACACTTAACACATGTATCCAATTATCAATCCTAAGAGAGAGTACGTAAGACTTTATCGAACTCATACAGGTGACTGGACCAGCAAAGAAGAAATTACAGACAGCAAATGAGGAAGAAAGAAGCAAATAGAGTGAGAGAAAAAAGGAAATATCTAGCACAGAATTTCCACAAGGTATTTATACTGAAAGAATCCCTGGCATCCCCACGGGCGGTTGAAGGAACCTAAACCTGTTCCTGGGACCCTAAAATAGTTCTGCAGCAGTTCTTTCCCTTTTACCATCATTATTCTACACATTCCGTTTAATAACATCTTTATACGTGTCTGAATTGACCAGCTGCCATCAAACTCCCAGAATCACATTTCAACACAGCAGCTCGCAAGCAAAATCTCCATTTTTAAACCATTAATCCAGAAAATCCAAATTCTATTCTTCTTAAGGTCAGAACAGTCGAAAAGGATTTTTTTTTTAAATTACTGTCAGAATTCACAGTGAAAATATATATTTACAAAAATATTGTCAGAATTCCTGAGCAGTTTTTCAGCTAGGCTTGTTCATCAAACATAGGGTTGTTTCATTTACTCTGGTTCATTCAAATGGTTTACTTACTCTGGTTCATTCAACTTACAGCAGAATTCTAAAACTAAATTCTAAAACTATATAACCTGATTTCTGTGATGACTGCATTAATTTCTCCTAATAACTATAAATTTATGTGTCAGAACAGTTGTTCAAGTCACCAAATACTTCTTTAAATTCTTGCTTCGGTAATTACTATTGTTTCTCTGCCAAGATTGTCTGGAAAACTGCATGAAAACTGTTGTGATTAACTTGATTCACACATGAAAGCCACTGGATGATGAAGACATGCCAGCAAGAGTTGTCTCCCTTTATTTTTTCTGACAGGTATGAGAAAAAGGTAAATAAATTCTCAACTGCACATGCATCACAAATCATTACTGCTTTCCCAAGTTAATCTCCCAACAAAATATAGACACAACTAACACAATTTATCCACCTGATTCAATTTCCATATGTAATGAGAACACACACACACACATACACACACATGAAAACAGTAATAAATATAAATGGTTTATAAAAAAAAAAATTTTAAAAGAAAAAAAAAAAAGAACTGGAGCAAGCAAAGCCAAATCATAGGAAACACCAGAACAATGAGGTTCAATTTCACATTCATTGTCAGTATACACAAGAAGACATCACAGTGAACAGGCAATTCCACACACATCCTACGGGCAGATTATGGGGATGGGTTGAGGTCCAGGGCTTCTGAAACTCTCCCCCACTCCCCACCATCCCCTGAACTGTCCACAAGTTGAACTGTTGCTGAGGTCACAAATAAGGTAATGAAACTTTCCCCCACCCCCACCCCCACCCATCCCCTGAACTGTCCACAAGTTGAACTGTTGTTGAGGTCACAAATAAGGTAATGAAACTTTCCCCCACCCCCCACCCCCACCCATCCCCTAAACTGTCCACAAGTTGAACTGTTGTTGAGGTCACAAATAAGGTAATGAAACTTTCCCCCACCCCCCACCCCACCACCCATCCCCTGAACTGTCCACAAGTTGAACTGTTGTTGAGGTCATAAATAAGGTAATGAAACTTTCCCCCCCCACCCCCACCCCCACCCATCCCCTGAACTGTCCACAAGTTGAACTGTTGCTGAGGTCATAAATAAGGTAATGAAACTTTCCCCCACCCCCACCCCCACCCCCACCCATCCCCTAAACTGTCCACAAGTTGAACTGTTGCTGAGGTCATAAATAAGGTAATGAAACTTTCCCCCACCCCCCACCCCCACCCATCCCCTAAACTGTCCACAAGTTGAACTGTTGTTGAGGTCACAAATAAGGTAATGAAACTTTCCCCCACCCCCCACCCCCACCCATCCCCTGAACTGTCCACAAGTTGAACTGTTGTTGAGGTCACAAATAAGGTAATGAGATAAATGTTTTTTAAAGTCTGATTAAGTAAATTTCATTATTTCACCATCAGAGAGTAGCAAACAGCTTATATGATAAATGTTTTTCAGTTTTACTAAGCAAATTTCATTATTTTATCATCAGTTTAGCAAACAGCTTGCACTGTAATTCTCTAGACAAAACTTTTTCCAGGGAGAGCATGCCCCCAGATCCCCTAGAATTCTTGGAAACCCCCCTCTACCATGATCATAATCCACTCCTGCACTTTATCAAATACACCATGCAATGTCAATTCAAAATAATTATGGCAGAAGCCTACATGCATCTATGCACTGACATATGAGAACAATAATTTTCTGTCTGTAAAACAGACTGGAAACATGCAATGAACTATACTGAAACAGAATATCCCCTACTCAACAACTGAGGAAAAATCAAATACTGAGGAAAAATCAGTTATTAATCAACATGTGAAAGACTATTTCATTCAGTTATTAACCCCCTTGGTATGATACATAATTAAAACCGTACAGTATAACAATGGCGTAAACTTATGAAAGCCTACTTGTCAACGGGTACTACTTGTTTTTAATTTTTCCTGCTCTCACGTAAACATCTCCTAGAAATGTATACATATATTTAGAAAGGAGAAATCCTGAACTGCACAATAAAAGTAAAATAAATGCCTGTTAACAGGAGAAAGTGAATCAGAATCAGAATCAGAAATTTATTCAGAAAGGCCAAAGCCCCATTTGAAGGAGCATGCATACACTATAAACTTTATACAAACACAAAATATAACATATGTTTGTTCTTGGATTATGCATACTTCAAATATTTTGAAATAATTACAATGTAGGACCTGCTGGCTTAGCCAAAACTTCAATAATACAACAGGAACATATAAATAGGTTTAACAACATACATCACAAGAATTCAACTTTGTGATAAGGCAAACTCTCTTCTCTTAAAGTTTAATAGACACATGTTGCCAAATTTCTAATTGTACCCTCATTTGGAGGAGAAAGTGAAATTACAGAGTGTTAGCATAATAAACACATCCGCACACAAACAATGAGAAGTATAATGTATACAAACCAAACTGAATCACAACCTGCAGTCCGTCAATGACTGATGTGCTAAAAATAACTTTCATCATGTGCTTGAACCTGTCTTGTTCATTCAGAATGAAAACAAAGCTATATTTACTTCATAATCATCACCAGAGTCACTGTCAACAAGAGTTCCAACTTGTCAATCTCATGGTCAGTCACAATTTCACTCGTTTTTGTGCAAAAACTTCTAGAAATCAATTGAAGAACATCAAAATGGTGACCCTGTGAAAGGAAGAGGGAAGAGGCAACAGTAAAGGAGCCTTCTGATTGGTCAATTCGTATTCGCTTTATAGATTGGACAGTATTCAGCGAGTCAAATGAATGGAGTCTCAGTCGTGGCTCATCATGTTTGGGGATAAAGCCACGATCGTGGCTCATCATGATTAAGTAGGTTAATCAACATGTGAAAGACTATTTTTTTCATAAGAAGCTGTAGCATATTACCTTCCCTGGCCATTCTTTTGATGTCTTTGCGGCGATTGCTGAACCAGTAGGCAACGTTCTGAGGGGTCATCCGCTCTTTCTCGCCCAGTTTTCGACCAGCTGTCACAGACACTTTATACACATAATGTGAACATCATGTTTCATTCAAAATCAACACACTGATTTACATCATTCCTGTAACATATAAGACACTCCATACACTTAATGCGAGTATCATTTTGGAATGAATAACAACACACTAATGACGTACGTGTGTGTGTGTGTGTGTGTGTGTGTGTGTGTGTGTGTGTGTGTGTGTGTGTGTGTGTGTATGTGTGTGTGTGTGTGTGTGTGTGTTTGTGTATGTGTGTGTGTGTGTGTGTGTGTGTGTGTGTGTGTGTGTGTGTGTGTGTGTGCGCGCGAGCGTGCGTGCGTGCGTGTGTGTGTGTGTGGGGGGCCCAAGTGTGTTTTCAAAGGAAAACTGAAAAACAGAGTAGAGTCACAGAAATATATAAATCATTGAGACAAACCCCCTACAAAGACTGAAAACAGTACAGAAAGGGCAGGCAAACTACTTACAATGAGCCTCCATAAAGTCATTACACCTCTGAGCAATGTCGCCACGTTCTTCAAACGTTGGGTACTGATTGGTCTTGAAATACGATTCCAACACCTCCAGATGCTGCTTTCGGAAGGTGAACCTCTCTCGGCGTGGTGTGAAGTTCACAGCAAGACCTTCCTGCTCGTTTAAACCTCCCGGGCAAGTGTCAAAATATTTTGTGTCACTACCAGAGTCCATGTGAGGAGAGCCATTACCTGAAAACATCAACATAATGCAAAACGGTCAAAAACAACATAAATCAAAATGACTGCCAGCATTGAAGCAAAAGTGAACCAGGATCACATTTGCCTGGCTGCCATGAAATAAAACATTGGAGTGATAGGTTGATTTACCAGGTCCCTCCCCTTGAAGGCCACTTAGCCTTCTTGAGCCTTTCTTAAGTCTTGGTCAGGAAAAGTAACTGGGTGATGTGCTGCATGGGAAAAAACTGGCGAAACAATGACAGTATCTCAAAGTAACCCAAAGCAGAATCCACAGGAGATATTTCACAAGTTCAATGAAGCACGGTTCTTGTTCTGAACCTCAAGACATGTTCATGATTCAAGATTCAAGATTTTATTTGTCCTTTCCAAAACAACAAGGATGCCTTATTCTCGAGAAAGATCTCTGAAATACGAGCCAATCAGAGCCTGAGCCGTTCCTATTGTTGACCAACCAGAGCCTTCTGGAATAGAAACGTGACCCGTGACCTTTTCTATAAATAAACGACACACGATCATAAAAACATGCTAATGGTTGTGGGTTCGAATCCCGGGGTGCGCTACATTAAATCTGGCCTTCTCACTGTCCCATCTTAGCATCATTGTTGTTCTGGTGGTGTCAGTATAGGATTAGATAAGTCCCCCATTGCCCCCATTTTCCTGGATGGTTATCCCCGTCGGCCATATCACCTGAGGTGGGTGCTGACGTAAAACTGAATCAAATCAATCAAATCATAAAAACCGCCGTTGTCTCGGTATCACTACGCGCCCTGGAACTGAGTGTGTCGTGTGGGAAGCCGAGGAATTGCATGCAAGTAAGTACTGCCTTTGTTTATTTCGCTAAAATGTCTCCACAGAATTGGACCGCTCACGCATTTACGCCAACGGTACCGCCAGACTGGAAATGCATTGAAGCAATGATCGAAGCGGTGACCTAGATGTATGTAGGCTTGTTGGAAAATCGGTGCGGCCTTTGTGTCCGTAGTCCTGAACTAAGACTAGACTCTAGATCTATACCGTACAACAAGCGTGTGTTTGTTGCGAAGCCATCTCTGATCTAGTGTCAAGTGTATAATTGTATATTCAAGGAATAGAAAGCAAGTAAGTACTGCGGTTCTTTACGTGGATTGATGACACAGTTATGCCAACAGTGCCACCAGATCGGAAATCCTTTGATTTGCTGATCGAAGTGGTGACCTAGATTCAAAATGGCGTTATTTATGTCAGGAGAAAAGCGCGACTCGCTGACACCGCACAGTCATAGCTTGAAATAGATCTAGCTAGCTATATCACTGTCAAGATCAAGCAATAAGAAATAAGTTTACATTTCTTACTGATTGTTTCACAACATAAAAATGAGCATTGAGTCTTTGACGGTAGTGGGAAGTGGAAGAAGGGGGTGACAGGTCTCCCACTCAGCCCATTGTATTCCCACGATCTCTAGAACTCGTTATCGGTACGCGAGCAAATAGTCAACAACAAAAATCCCCCCCCCCCTGTGAATTGATGCAAGGGGAGGGTGGAAGTAGGACCATGTGATGTGATGTTGGCAGTCTGGAATAGTTACTCACGGAGAATGCAACGAAATGGAAGGCTCAGTGCTAGTGACAATGCCATTTGATGTCTAGGTGTGACAATGCCAATTGAGGTCTAGGTGTAAAGGAGTGGGGTAAATGTTGGGGGCGTTTGCATTATGTTACTAAAAGAAAAGGACTGCCACTGTATAGAGTGTAGGCTGTAGAGATGGAATGTAGACTGGGCATTTATCCTCAGATCCAAGAGAGGGAAAGTAACTTATTTTATATAGGTGTAGGCCTAATATGTGTGTGTGTGTGTGTAAGAGAGAGAGAGAGAGAGAGATTAGATAGTTCATTGCCTGTCATGTCAGGGTTTGTATGAAATTATGAGGGAATGTTATATTTGATGTGTGTGTGTGTGTGAGAGAGAGAGAGAGAGAGAGAGAGAGAGAGAGAAGTTAGGGAATGTAAATTCTGATTTGTGTGTGTGTGTGCGCGCGTGTGTGTGTGAAGGAGAGAAATGTTTTGTGGTAATCAATTAATGTAGTACCTGTAATGTAGGATACTGCATCAAGAGTGTGCATCATAACCTGATGGAGAAGAGGAAGAAAAGAATGAAAGTGGTGGTATGAAAAGTAGATAAAATGTGCAATATGTTTTTGTGAACTTTACTTATGTTGATGGTTTTGTCCACAGTATGTCTTCACTGGTGCCCTCATCAGCGATGCCCTGCTTCAATTTCCCAA
>CM060313.1:48469982-48514982 GCA_030674185.1 Monoplex corrugatus
TATATACACTAATTTAATGACAAGTGTTTTGACAGCATCCATACCAAATTATAAATTACACAAAAATACTTGAGTACACATATCTATATATACACTAATTTAATGACAAGTGTTTTGACAGCATCCATATGAAATTATAAATTACACAAAAATACTTGAGTACACATATCTATATATACACTAATTTAATGACAAGTGCTTTGACAGCATCCATACCAAATTATAAATTACACAAAAATACTTGAGTACACATATCTATATATACACAAATTTAATGACAAGTGTTTTGACAGCATCCATACCAAATCATAAATTACACAAAAATACTTGAGTACACATATCTATATATACACTAATTTAATGACAAGTGCTTTGACAGCATCCATACCAAATTATAAATTACACAAAAATACTTGAGTACACATATCTATATATACACTAATTTAATGACAAGTGTTTTGACAGCATCCATACCAAATTATAAATTACACAAAAATACTTGAGTACACATATCTATATATACACTAATTTAATGACAAGTGTTTTGACAGCATCCATACCAAATTATAAATTACACAAAAATACTTGAGTACACATATCTATATATACACTAATTTAATGACAAGTGTTTTGACAGCATCCATATGAAATTAGACAGTACACAAAAATACTTTAGTACACATATCTATATATACACTGATTTAATGACAAGTGTTTGGAAGGCATCCATATGAAATTAGACAGTACACAAAAATACATAAGTACTGCACATATTTATATATATATATACAATTATCTAATAACAAGTCTGTGCAAGGCATCCATACAAAAATAAAAATTATTCCACAATAAATCAGTACTTCACAGATTATGCTTCAGAGAGAGACAGAGAGAGAGACACTCACGCGCGCACACACACACACGCATACACACACACGCACACACACACACACACACACACACACATACACACACACACACACACACACACCAGCACGTGGAAGAGAACTGTTCAGTGTGAGCATGTGATGAACTGTTCAGTGTGTGTGGCCCATGTAATGGACTTTATTGTAATTTGTAATTTCTGTGATATACAATGAAGACCCAAAAATGAAATGTGCGTGAACACAACACATAGACTGCCGAAAACAAGAACAAAACTAAAAAAAACACCAACAACAAAAAGCACTAAAACAAAACACTCAGGAATGAAGAACAGGGAAGGAATTGACTAGAGTAAATCTGTAACAGAACACAACACATAGACTGCCGAAAACAAGAACAAAACCAAACAAAACACCAACAATAAAACAAAACACCACAACACTGAGGTGACGTTGCGAAAACGAAAGCCGTCGCCGCGACAGACTAGGTGCAGGTGCGCTGCCAACTTGTACTTTCTCTTTGAAAAACGGCACTACTTTTCTAGTAGTAGTTGTCAACACATCTGCTTCTAACTGTCAAGGCAAAGGTCACAACACGTTTTATATTTTAGTCGCGCGCGGCTTCCCCAACGACGTCACCGATTTATTTTTAGCGGCCTTGGGGTGGAAGGTGATGGGTGGGCGAGGGCGGCACCGAGTTGCGTCCCTTGCGTTGGTTTAACAGAGAACAATGTGCACATGCCTTTGGGCTATAGCATGTCTATGCCTCTCTGTCTCACACATACACATACACACAGAGACACACAGACACACGCACCCACATACATACACAACACACACACACACACACATACACACACACACACATACACCACACACACACACAACACACACACAGAGACACATACAACATACAACACACACACACACACACACACACACATACACACACATACACACACACACAACAACACACACACACACACACACACACACACACACACACACACACACACACACACACAATATGTTGAATGACAGACTGGTAGAAAAGGTGCTGTGATCAATGTGGGACTTGCTCTTCCAAAATCAATAATGAGCTGTATTGACCTTAGACACGATCAACTCCAAAAAGTTATCATACCACCCAACAAGCCCATGTACAGCTCTCATATATGCTGAGTGGTCCTGCTTGACAATTCCTGTAAAGGAAATGTCATCTACATATTTCATGAGCAGAGTAGAATCATCTCTGTTCTCAACAGTCAGCCATGTTCAGAGTGACCAACATCAGAGACAGCGATCCAGTTTCAGATAAATACCAGAAAAATCACTGGTTTGAAACATACACTTTCTGTTATACTCTGTCACCAGCAGGCTGAGAGACTCCACATTAATGACTTCCAACAAACCAACCTGCCTGCACGCGTGCAAACATAAAGATAGCACAGTTTAAAATTCAACTAGTCCATGTGTTTGAAACTCGGCCTGTTTCCTGTAGTCATGGTAGGTATGGTAAATCAGAGCAGAACACACTTCTTCTTGGCAGTCAGCACACTGGAAACTGGTCTGCACGCGCATCCACCCTGGCTTGCTTCGGTCACTGCACACTCTGCAGTCTGGCCTTGATCCGTCTGCGACTTTCACAGGGAAATGATGCTCAACAAGTTGCTGGCTTTGGCGAATCATCCGGTAAACAGAATAGAAAAACAATAAATGACAGTATCCCTCCTTCCTTTCTTTCTTTGCAGCTGTTCCTTGTTTTCAATCAAGATGCTTTCAAAGTCGGCAAACGGCAGTTCATTTAGAGTCACAGAGTCTGGGTAAGCGTCTTTGGTGATTTTGTCATGTAAACGTGAAAGGTAATGTAAACAGTACACAATCCTGTCTCATCCAAGATTTCACCTGGAACTAGTTGGAGGGTCCACCAAGGATCTGTACCATACTGCATCTTCTGAGGTCAATCACCCCTTCACGCAGTCTAGTTCCAATATTTCCCAGAGCTTGTTCTGTTGACCCTGTCAAAATGCTTTCTCTCAGTCTATGAAGACAAGAAGGAGCTATATGTCAAATTCTCATACTCTCACAGCTGTTGGAGGGTAAAGACAGCATCTGTGCAGCATCTTCCCTTTCTGAAGACAAACAGAGCTTCACTCAGCAGTGGAACTACTATTGCTCTTACAGACTGCTCCATGATTTTGACGAAGATCTTGCCACTGTGACTGAGAAGATGTTGCCTGTGTGATAAGGTTTTGCACCTCTGTAGAAGCTGCAATCTTTCTTGCTTCTCTTTCTTGACTGTATCCAGATTATATTATCATATCATATCATATCTAATGTGACTGATACTCATACACACATACATTATATAAAAGAATGCACACACCTCAAACATACAGATACACACAGACCTCATACACACACTCTCTCTCTCTCTGCAGGCTGCTGGGCTCTGATGACAACAGCTGTGTGCACTCAAGATCTGATTTCTTGAGTCCAGTTCAGTCCCAGCTAACATAAACAATGTAAAAACTGGCCTGTTTGCTGCCCATCCTAATGCTTCCATCATTCTGGTGGAGTCAGTGTTTCACAGGTCCCATTCTGCCCCTCCACCTCTTCCACTTCTCTGTTGGTATGGATTTCATTGCATCTATGATGATCCTCAGCGCTTGGTTCTGAACTTTGTCTAGAGTGTGCTGGTGCGTCTTAGCCGCTGCCATCTAAGAACTTGATCCGTACTCCAGGTGTGGTCATTTGGTGTGATTATCTGGCAGGCCCCCTAAACTCTCCTGCTATGATTGGCGGGATTTCCCGATCATGACTCAATAACGCTTGTGTATAAGTGTTGGAGCAATTCGACTTCGGGTTTTGAAAATTTGCGGGGCTTTCAATATTTTCATTATCCGAAACTAATGGCCAGAAATGAATTCTTCGGTCATTCCTAACCTTGTTTCAGGCCAATAGGTCACTGTACTCTGCAGTTGGTGTGCAGATAGTGCAAAGTTCACGACCTACTAGCTCTGCAGTGAAGCAGACGATGGAAAAGAAAATGGCCGAACAACAACGCTTGACATCTCAGCACTCTTCAAGACGATCTCGCTATGAGTATACTGTTGAAGAGGTACGGCTGGATCAGATAATGAAGAATTCAGTGAGGTATAATTAGACTCTGATTATATGCCCTCAAGCTCAAAGGAAGAAGAAAACAGTGAGAGCGACCAGTCGGGTGAGTCAACACAATATGCAATTGGAGGCGTTGCACTTGGTGAATCGAGCGAGAGGAAACACATAGTTCTGCTGGTGGTAGAGAGTCGGAGGGAGATGAATTTAGTTATTTTTTTGCAGTGAATGGTCCATTGTTAAAAGAATTTTTTCCTCTCACTGCTCCATTCACTGACTGACCAGGCCTACGTGTGCAAATGGCGAGCCACACCCCCTGGGATTTCTTCGCGTTATTTTTTTACCGTAAGGGAATGCCACATCAGCTGCCAGCTCTGAAGCCAGGTTGTGGTGAAATGCTTGCTCTACAGAAAGGTAGGTGACTGTTTTGTTCACAATACTGTGCGCGCGCACACACACACACACACATACCCACACACACACACACACATAATCACTGTGTGTGTTGTGTGTGTGTGTGTGTGTGTGTGTGTGTGTGTGTGTGTGTGTGTGTGTGTGTGTGTGTGTGTGTGTGGCTGTGCGTGCGTGCGTGCGTGCGTGGTTGTGTGTGTGTGTGTGTGTGTGTGTGTGTGTGTGTGTGTGTGTGTGTGTGTGTGTGTGTGTGTGTGTGTGTGTGTGTGTGTGTGTGTGTGTGTGTGTGTGTGTGTGTGTGTGTGTGTGTGTGTGTGTGTGTGTGTGTGTGTGTGTCTTGTGTATATTCATGCATGTGGTGGAAATTTATTAGATAATGGTGAGAGAAAAGAACAGCAACAACTGAACTTCAAAATAAACAACTTCATCAATAAAAGAAAATGAGTATGATGTATGGGAAATACTATAATTGTGTCAATAAAAGCTTAGCATTCAGACACAAATAAAATAATAAATCAAACTGATGTGCAACTGAACTGCGCTTATTGGGTTTGTTGCAGGGAGTGTTGGAATCCTGCAGTGGGTCGACAAGAAGCTTGTTCATGTCCTCACTACCAAGACTGATCCTCTGACTTATTTTGAACATGATTTCTTTCTTCAATGTGCTTGGAGTGTATGCAAGTCGGATTTTATGAAATTTCATTCAAAATGTGACTGTAGGAACAGATATATTGACCTGACTGTGTATTTTGGAAGACATTTTTCACTTGAAAATTTCTCTAATTTTACTTGTACCATTACTCAGCAACCATGAGGGTTAGACAGTTGAAATTTCAGCGTGTTATACACCAATCTTTTAATATATAACCTGCTAAATTTCAAAGCTCTCTGTTTTTATTTGTTTGTATGAGAATTTTTCTCATGACCTATACAAATGGTACATATCAGGGGAACGGCAAGGGGCATAATTGTGCGTGACGAGTGAGTTAAGCTTGCAGAAAACCTTATCACTCTGGCAAGAACTTGAAGACTGGTCGCTCATTTGCAACACTGAGGCTGAGCCGACTTGTTGCTGATATGAAACAAGGGGATATGACAGTCAAGAGCTGATGAACACGTGAAATGATAATGGTCTTTATAAAGATTCCAAAAATAACGACTAACATTAAGAGATTCTGTGGGGAAAAAAGCAGACAAATAAAAGCAGACAAGTGCCCCATCCCAGTTCCTGTAAATGCTTGTGAGTCACACAACTCCGGCATATAAGAAACTCGACATGAAAGTGTGTTTACTATCTCATTATTTAGAGTATTTCTTTTTCGTCACAATGGAAAAGTGTGTTTACTATCTCATTATTTAGAGTATTTCTTTTTCGTCACAATGGATAAATGTGTTTAATATGAAAGTATTTAGCAACTTATTTCTTTTCCATTACAATGGAAATGACATGTCAAATTCAGGCAGGTCTCACTTGGAATGTCCTGGTGCATAAATACAGAGCAGCACCACCACTTTTTCTTGTTTTCTGTCTGTGTGTCTTCTTGTCCACTAAGTGTTTCAGTCCAAGCTGCAAATGCAGTACAAAACATCATCCAATTTATTGAACCTCCAAAACATGATTAGGCAATATGTTTCTCCACACAGGTGGTTCCATGACAGGTCTACACTATTAATTCTATAGACTTCCCTGTACAGGGATCTCTTTACCCCAACAACTGCAAACAGTACACTTACTGTGGTAAAATACAGAATCAGCATCCAAAGTGGTACACTGCACCAACACTATAGATTTGGGGATGTCTCACCTGTCTCACCTGTCGGTCACCCTCCAACCCTCCAAGCCGCTCTGTCTTGACTTTTGTGGATAATTTCTTGTATATTTAAGCCACACACGCTGGTTATGTTCTTGATATATAAGACTGGAAGTCTGCCTTTCTTCCATTTTGTGCAGTTTTTGGCAAAAATACTTCAAGTAGGTTGCACTGCTTTCCAGTATTCGGACATGTATACACAATCTTGTACTTCAGTCGAAAGGGTTGTTGGCAGATGTTGTTAACCGTCTTCAGAACTGGCTGTTGGTCGTATTTGTGAAATGTCTTCTTGCCTTTAACACTGACTGAATTTTCATGCATGACTTGACGAAAACTGCCAACTTTGAAGATGAGGAAACCTTACCAGTTGCACAAAGGAAGTGCTTTATGCTCTTTGAATCAGAAAACTGACTGATTGGACAGACCCCTACTACCATCTAATCAGACGCCATCTTTCATTCATAGTGGGATGCAGTGTCTTTGTAGACAGAACCTATACAAACATACAAAAAAGATCTGCAAGAAGTATACTGCATTCGACATTTCGGTGAAAAATCATGAGATTTGATATGGCAGGTGCACAGTCATAAACAACATCCTCATTTCTAACACTGTACACGCAAAACACCATAAACAGGTCAGTGAACATCAAAGGAACAATACCACTAAAGCAGTGTGACAGATGGGAAAGCAACAAAAATAAACGAATAATAAGTAAACTCACCATTCAATCTGTCGTGGAGGACTCCCTGTAAAATCTTGGAGGTCTGCTGGTTACACTGCTGTTGTTGTCGTTGTAGCTGTTGTTGCTTCTGACTGATGGCTTGTTGATGCTGTGCCCTCAAAAACCAGTGACACAACTTTTGCAGAATCAGGGGCTGAAGCGCTTGGAAGTTGCCCACCACAAATTTACTGACGTTTGTTACTTCCACACCTGGGGAAAACGTACAATATTGTGTAAAATGAAATGACCACAGTCTGTTGGTTGTTGAGTCGTCGATATCTGGGTCCTTCCCTTTCACACTGAACACAAAGACCCAAATAATACACATCACAATACATCACACACCCACACTCCTCCACCATCCTCCACTGGCCCATCCCTCAGCCCCTTCCAACATACACACACTCATATTTTCAGTGGGGTGGGAATTTTACAAAATAACTGTAACCATGAAAATGGGCAGTGACCACAATGGCCATATTTGTCATTATTACTGAGGTGAAAAAATGATACCAGAATGCTCTTAAAGCATGACCTTTTCAGTAGGCAAGAGGCAAAAGTGGTTGACAAGCACAGATCTGGGGACCTGTAATCTTCTATACTTGGCTTTTTGACCAAACTCACATGAGAATGGCAGCAAATTCAGGCAAAAACACAAATGGCAGAGAACCTGTTCAAGACTAAAAACAGTAAAAGCTCAATATCAGTGATACAGGCCTCAAATGATGCTGTTGAGTCCACTGTAGGAAACATACTGTGTTACTGTTATTGTTATTGTTATTGTTATTGTTATTGTTGTTTAAAGCCCAGCCGACTGTGTAGAGCCATATCAGAACTATAACCGCTTCAAAACACATAAAACTTCAACAGGAAAAAAAAAGACAAGAAAATTAGGTACACATATCAATGCATTCGTGCACATAATCTAAGGATATGCCCCCAGTGTAGAACCATTCCGTCCGATTTATCACAATGGGGAGATTTAAAAAACACACCTGAATACAAATATAAGCATACATAAGGACACCAAAACATATAAAACAGGCATAAATTACCTAAAACTGCTTCCACATATCTCACCTCCCTAGAGCCAAAAATGCACTTAATACATGTACCCAATCATCAATCCAAAGAAAAAGTACGCAAGACTTTATCGAAAAAATACAGGTGAATGGACCATTAAGGCAGAAAATAAGTAGAAATGACAGAAAGCAAGGCAACAAGGCAGAAACAAAGAGAGTGACAGAAATGAGGAAATTTCTAGCACAGAATTTCCAGAAGGTGGGGATACTATTTATACTGAAAGAGCCCCCGGCAACCCACCGGGGTAAAACATACTGTGAGATATTTTGACCCCTTACAAGATCAAGAGCAAGTCACATTAAATAAATTATCAAATGAAACAAAAGACTTATATTTAGAATAAAAAGTTCTATGATTTACCACTATCACAACCAGAGCTGTACACAAAACTCAAAACAGTCACATGTTTTCTGTGGTTTATTACACAATGCCATGGGGACCGCCCAAAAGATGAACACAACCCAATATGGGCATCCTAAGTGATTTCAGAAACACCATACTAATTACAGTAAGACATCAGATGGGAATCGCTGCTGCTCCAATTCAGTCCCTGGCAATATCATAAGGTTCATTCCAGTCAGATTTTGGGTTAGGGTAAAAGTTAGGTTACAGCTAGGCTGAGGCTAGGGTTCTAAGAGTAGTTTGACCAACCTCTGTAAAATATGCAAAGATGTAACAATGAAAATGTTTACTGAAACTCAAGTTACAATAAGTCACAACCACCTTGGTTCAAACTTCAAGCTGTTGGCTACTTTACCCTAGTATCCATTTTGCTATAGAGTCAGCAATGGACAGACACACACACATGGCCATTATAATTAATAATGCATGCTTATGCACAAAGTTGTCAATGCATGAACAAAAGTCCTTCCATTATACTTGGTCACAACCATACCTGGGGTAACACCCTATCAGTAGAGCAGTATCAGATCTGTTTACCCAAGAATTTGACTGTTCCTGTTTACCCAAGAATTTGCATGTCATTAATGCCCACCATATTTTCAGGAATTCTCAGCAGGTCATGAATCACTCAGAAGAAATTGGTGACCACTATGAAATCCAAGTTTACTGAGTAAAAGACTGAAATACACAGAGGTACAATAACTATCCACCCAAAACATGATTTTCAAACATTTGTTAACCCTTTGAGTCCCGCACCCTGTCCGCCAACACCATGCGTTGCTAGCATGGTTTACAATGCAAGATGCTGGTGGACAGGATGCAGGAGTCAAAGGGTTAACAAAGATTAGTGTTTTTTTGAAATCCTGGTACCATCTAAAAAATATACAGGCTTATAAAATGTACAGGCTTATATGACCTTGCCATTCACTGTACTCTTAGTGAATACCTTTAGTGAAGTCTACAATTTCTTTACTGTTAGGTTATCTCACGGCAATATGGCATGCTGCAGATGACAGTTTGATTCGTCAACAAATGACGTGTCAACAGAATCCAATTGTTTATGCTGATTGAGTCTGTCCTGCATCGTCAGTCACTTTTTCATCCACATGTACACGAGAAGTCCAGTTCACACACACAACTCTAGACTAGTACTTGCCCTTCTGCGATAGAGACACGCACAGCCATTTTTCTCTGTGCTTATTTACCACACTGATGCAGAAGTGGTAAGTCTGCTTGACAATGGAGGTTGAGGATCTCTTTCAACTCATGGCAGAAAATAATGAATTGTGTATGTCAGACAATGTAAGTAAGACAGCATGTCTTTTTACTGAATGCCACACATTAAATTGTACGGAATATGATCTTTGATGAGTGTTTTTGTTTTCACTGGGATTTTCTTCCAAAGCCTGATTACCAGAAACAGGGGCTGATTTCAAAGGATAGACTAGTCTGCAGAGGATGACAACGGCTGCTTTCTTGTCATGATGTATACATTTCCTGTGTGTAATTTGTAACGTCCTCTGTAAAATGAATGTTGTTGAGTTTGCTGGTACCTCGAGGAGCTGGAAAGAGTGGTAACAGGATCAACAGCAGTAGCACAAGAGAGAGAAGGCAGAAGAAAACAACTGTAGAAAACATGCACCAACCTGCTGCATGAGCAATTTCAATATGTTCAAATGCAGGATGTTTGTACAAGAACTCTCGTATTTCCTCATGCATCTCTTCTGTCCCTTTTCTGAAACAGGCAACAAACACATTGTTGTATACAGTGGTTAGCATGCGTACACACATGCACACATACTCTTCATGCATAACTTATGCCATGAGACAATTTTTCTATCAGTATACAAATTATCAAGTACCAGGATACTGGTTACACATATCAAAAATAAACAGTGCATCTTATACTGACCACACATGCAATAAAATGTTACAAAACTGACAAATGCACAAAACACTTGACTTAGTTGCTCCCACGTTGCATGACACATTAGGCAGCCAAATGCTTAACCACATGCAGCCTTCAGCCATTCATTGGTGTGTTTCACCTTCTGTCAATCATGGGAGGTCTCTATTCACTGTATGTCACCAGCTCATTTTGGGCTGCCCCTTCTTTCTATGACCTGGTAGTGTCCATTTCATGGCCTGACCTGCAGGTCTTATTGTGGGGAGCCTCCAAACATGCCCCAACCAGTGAAGGGACCATCTGCAAATGGTCATTGACACAGGGAGCTGTTGTGACCTGTCCTTGACCTTTTCATTTGACACAGTCATTCCATTTGATGTCCAGGATTTTATCACCATCATCCATCATCATCCATCTCCATCACCGTGGACAATGGTGGGAGCTCCACTCTTTGTCATGAAGGATCGCCAGGTGACTCCGTCTCTGCTCCTGGGTATGATGTCATGGAGCCCCAGTTTGCAGGTGTCAGCGATGTTGTCCATGAAGGATTTTGCTGGCCTTCCTTGTTTTCTCTTTGCCTCCACTCTATGTAAGCATATGGTGTCACAGCATCCAGTTTCCTCTCCTGGAGGGTCTGAAGATGCCAAGTTTTGCAGCCGTATAGCAGTGTTGATATCACATTTGAATTGTAGAACTCAATTTAATTGCAAGGGAAAATTTATTGGTGTTCCATACTTGGCTCAGCTGGTTGAATGCTGCTGCTGCCTTTCCAATCTGCCATTTTGGTTTAAGGTCAAAGTCATTAACGCTGCTGACAGAAATGCCAGGGTAGATGACATTCTCTACCCTCTTGATCTTCTCCTGGCCAATGAAGACATCTGTTGGTTTCTGATGTTCCCTACCCAACATGTTCTTGGTCTTTGTGGCACTGATGATCAGGTCAATGTTTTCTGCACGTTGCTGGTATCAGCTACAAGCAACAAAAGATCTTGAATGATACTTGCCATAGCAGCTGTGTCATCAGCAAATTCTAAACCATTAAAGTTATTTTCTTTGGCTCACTGGATGTCTTTTCAATGAGTTACACGCTTCATCACCCCCACCCAGCGGCAATTGCGAAGATAAGAGGGGAGAGAATATACCCTTACCTAACACCAGTGATGATTTCAGATTAGTCAATGCAGCCATCTTCTGTCTTGATCTGACAGTTGAGTTCTTATATATTTGTTCTATCGCTGATACAACTTTCTATGGAATTCCATGCAACTTCCATCTTCCATCTGTGCACACTGTCAAAAGCTTTACAAAAGCCTTGGTTAAGTCTATGAAACTAACTGGTCTCAAGGTGAAGATCTGCTCTATGCAGAATTGTCAAGGATGAAAGCCTGCTCACTTTCATCATTGACTGCTTTGTCGCAAGATCAGTTAAGAATGATCTGGAAGTAAATGTTTCCTGGAACTGACAGCAAAGTAGTCCCTCTCCACTTGTCACATTCTGAAAGGTATCCCTCTACAGGAATAAAGACCACCTCTCTATTCTTCAAATCCTCTGGGACAATACTCGAGTTCCATACGTGGTTGTAGAAACTGCACGTTCATGTGACGGTTC
Organism: Monoplex corrugatus; assembly: GCA_030674185.1. NCBI lineage: Eukaryota > Metazoa > Mollusca > Gastropoda > Littorinimorpha > Ranellidae > Monoplex > Monoplex corrugatus. The sequence continues at coordinate 48,481,933 of CM060313.1, forward strand.
CAGAGCCTGGAATTGCTAAGAAAAAAAAAAGAGGAAACTTCTAGGGGGGTCCGGGGGCATGCTTCCCCGGAAAATTTTTAAAATCAAGACTAAAATCTGTGCATTCTGAGGCATTCTGGAGACAAATTTAAAGGCATCTAACACTGAAAATCACAATGAATATCAGTCAAAAGAGTATTTAATAAACATTGGGCACAAGATCAGGATCCATCATACACAGCAGATCGTTTCAGTGTATGGTCGTCGATTTTTTTTTAACGCGAAAAATTTTTTTTTTGCGTGATTTTCGATTTTGAATTCCAGGCTCTGGGTTCAGTATCCTTCACCCTTATGCATCTCCACCGTTGTTTCTTCAAACTTGAAAGAAGCTTGATTTGATTTTAGTCAAAAGATTCTCGATGCTCTTAAAATTGATCATGTATGGAACAAACCATCAACACTGAAAAAACACAAGCTGAAATAAGCAATACAAAAACAAACAGAATACAAATATATCGTTTCAGAAATCAACAAAAAAGTACAAACACATTGAGATTATTTTTCTACTATAAATTTTACAGCCTACTTCCATTGGAAACCTTATCTAATATTGTAACAGATATTAACCAATCTGACCACAGAAAAGCATTATACAGACTTCAAATCAATGAATTGTGACATGACAAACAAAGTGACAAAAATCTATGAATTGTGACATGACAAACAAAGTGACAAAAATCTATGAATTATGACATGACAAAGTGACAAAACAAAGTGACAAAAATCAATGAATTGTGACATGACAAACAAAGTGACAAAAATCTATGAATTATGACATGACAAAGTGACAAAAATCTATGAATTATGACATGACAAAGTGACAAAACAAAGTGACAAAAATCTATGAATTGTGACATGACAAAGTGACAAAAATCTATGAATTATGACATGACAAACAAAGTGACAAAACAAAGTGACAAAAATCAATGAATTGTGACATGACAAACAAAGTGACAAACATTCCAAGAGAAGACTTGATGAACTTCATTTCCTGGACAATTGTACTAGATACAAAATGAGACAAACTACTAAAAAAAGACTAAGGAAAAATATACATAAAACAATCAATTCCTCCACATCTATTATGTTGAACTCCACATCTATTATGCTGACTAATTTAACCAATCTGACCACAGAAAAGCATTATACAGACTTCAAATCAATGAATTGTGACATGACAAACAAAGTGACAAAAATCTATGAATTGTGACATGACAAACAAAGTGACAAAAATCTATGAATTATATATATATGTTGCAGAGTACGTCTACAGTTTTCTGAAAGAGTCTTGGTCACTTCTAGTTCTACATCTGCATTCCCATTGATGAGTATGATGATGATGTGAACTTTATCACTATTAAAATCATGAACTGATACGCCTGTTGTGGATCATGTGTGTTTTTGAACATAATATTTGGTGCTGGAACCTGGGAACAATGCCTCTGCTGTGTGTGCAGCTGGTATTTGTGTAACTTTGTGGAGGAAACTGTTTAATGGTTTTTATGTGACGTTGCTCATTTTCAGTTTTTGTGACTGGGTACATAAACCATTCTCTACCGATTTCTTCCGCTCAATAGATTTGGATTTGTGAATTGAAACGAGCGTAAATATGTCTCGATAAGTTGAAAACTGTTATGAAATTGTGTGCAGCTGCAAGAAGCTGGGTAACTCATTGTAGCAATAACTTAGATAAACTTTGTTCCAGTTCAAGTAATCTTGTAGAATTAACGGATGCAGTCGAAAAATATGACAGACAACTGAACAACTTAGATGAAGCACAAGCTAATGTTGAATTTGAACTGGATATCTCAGAAATTGAAAATGACATAGTCAAAGCTGCAGAATTGAGAGAAAATGCCAGAATTCCACATGTTACAGCAGCTGAACCACTATCTTCCTCTGAAATCAAAGAAAAATCAAACTCCAACATGGCAGCCTCATCTAGTCATTTGGAGGCAAAGTTGCCTAAATTGGAACTGCCAACATTTTCAGGTGATGTCACCTCGTGGGTACCACTTTGGGAACGATTTCAAGTTGTCGTTGATGACACTGAGTTACCTGAGGTGTCAAAATTTTCCTATCTTCGGTCCCTTTTAAAAGGCGAAGCCAAAGCTGCCATTCAAGGACTTTCACTTACTGGTGGAAATTACAAAGCGGCCTGTGACATTTTAAAACAACGTTTTGGACAGAAAGAAAGAATAATTTTTTCACATATTCAAGAACTGCTGTCCATTCAAGTTCCTTGTCAGCCCCAAGTACCTGTACTTTGGAAGATGTTTGACATTCTTCTAACACATGTTCGGAGTCTGGAGACCCTGGGTACTTCTGGTCAACAGTATGGTGTTATTCTGACACCTCTATCCTGTCGCCTCTTCCATTAGAGCTACGTTTGGAGTGGCGAGAGATGGTGATCAACGAGAAGGTGACCTGCAGTTTCTATTAAAGTTTCTTCAGCATGAGATCGAACGCCAAGAACGATCCCAGACCTCTGAGACCCGTCCTGGAACCTCCAAAAAGCCTGTCATAGTTGGTGAAGCGCAACCTGTGGCTACCTCTTCGGTGTTACACTCTGTGGCAGAGACCAAACCTACTAGACCTACTTGCAATCTTTATCACCGTCCAGGACACAAGTTTGAACAGTGTTTTAATCTTACCAAGGCTCCAGTTGAAAATAGAAAAGACATTCTAAAGGGTGTGGGGGCATGTTTTCGCTGTTTAACAACAACAAAATGTCATCCATTCAGTAGATGTTAGGCTAGATGCACAAGATGCAGGGGGAAACATCATGTTTTGTTGTGTGTACCAAAACAAGTTTCTTCCTCCAATGATACCACAACAAGCAATGCAAATCCAACACTGCATGCACATCAAAGCCAACTTCAGATACCTCTCTTGGTAAGGTGAATGTGTCTAGCATTAATACTGTCTCTGAAAAATGTAATCATGTTTTGCTGCAAACTGCCAAAATTTCTGTACATGGCCAGGCAGGTGTAGTTGAAGCCACTGTTTTGTTTGACACTGGATCTGATAAATCATGTTTCCAGTCAACTTGTTGATAAGATTGGGCCTGAATGGGTTGGGTCTCATGATCTTGCATATGCAGCCTTTGGCAGTAATGAAACAAGCAATGTTGAACATAGAAATGTATATATAATATGCATTTGCAAGGGCTTGTTTGGAATGCTGTCACTCTGAAAACCATTAGAGATCCCCACTATCTGTGTCCCTCTGTATCGTCCATTAGTGCACTAGAGCAAGTTGTCCCCTTTGGGAAAGGACGTAGAATTTTGTGATGTCCCTGAGGGTAAAGAAGTTAAAGCAGACATTTTGATTGGGCTTGATGCCTACTGGAAGTTGATGACCCATGAGATGATGTTTTTGTCTGAGGGTTTGGTTGCTCAACGTTCAGTGTTTGGTTGGGTATTGTCTGGTCCAGTACCTAGAGATGAGTCTCTTTCCAGCCCTGTAAGTGTAAACATCTCTCATCAACTGTTTTGTTCACAAATATCTTAATCTTCTTTGAAAAGCATGTGGGACTTGGAAACAATAGGGATACAAGGAAAGCAGCCTATTTCAACTGAATCCAGTGTTGGATGATTTTAACAGGTCTATCCAGTCTTCAGAAGGAAGGTATGTTGTGTCCCTTCCGTGGAAGAGTGAAGAAATGAAATCTTCACTTCTGAACAATGAAAAGCTAGACAGGTCTCGTTTAAACTGTGCAACTCGTCGTCTCAGCAAAAATCCAGATTTAGAGTCCAGGCAGGTATCATGAAGTCATCTCTGATATGTTGAAGGATGGTATTATTGAAGAAGTTCCTGAGGATGAGGTCGCATGTTCAAACCCTGTGTTCTATTTGCCACACTGTCCAGTAAAGAGTCTAGTCTAACTACGAAGGTGCGCCCTGTTTTTGATGCTTCTATGAAAGGTTTCAATGGAGTATATTTGAATGACTGCATGAACACTGGTCCTAATTTGTTTCCAGATTTGCCAGGAATATTGCTGCGGTTCAGGCGTTGGAAAGTTGCTCTGACTGCAGATATAGTAAAAGTATTTCTGCAGATCTAAATGTGTCATGAGGATCAAAATGTTCACAGATTCTTTTGGAATGACAAAGGTACCATCAGAATGATGAGGTTTGTTCGCGTGCCTTTTGGAAATAAAAGTAACCCTTTTCTGCTGAATGCTACTGTGAAACACCATTTATCACAGTAATGAGTATCCATCATCTCGCTTGAAAAATGAGCTATCGGAAAATTTATACATGAATGATTGGCTGTCTGGTTGTGACAATGATTCTGAGCCTTGTGAGATGGTTCAGCAAGCTAATCAGATAATGGGTCAGGCTAAAAAGTCTCTGGCAAAGTGGGTTTCAAATAGTGAAAAGGTTGGTGATTTGTTGTGAAGGGAGTTTCAGGATAAGACTGTTGAAACGAAATCTTACAAGGTCCTGGGAATGCATTGGTTACCTTCTGAGGATTGTTTTTCCTTTGATGGCCTAGAAGTTTCAAAGGACTTATGTGTCACTAAAAGAGCTGTCTTGAGTCTCATGTCAAGGCTGTTTGATCCTTTGGGTTTTCTCATTCCTTTCACCATGAAAGCCAAATGTTTATTCCAAGAAATTTGGAGATTTGGATTACCTTGGGATTAAGTTTTTTTGCCTGAAGCGTTGCAAGACAGGTTCTTACATTGGGTCAAAGGCCTGGAACATTTGAAACAGTGGAGAATTCCTCGGAGTTACACTAGAGAGATCCTTTGGAAAGATATATCTGAATTTCAATTGCAGGCCTTTGGTGATGCTTCACAGTTTGCTTATGGAGCTTGTGTTTACCTACAGTGAGAAAACATGATGGCGCTTGGAGTTCTTCCCTGGTCATGGCTCGGGCGAAGGTAGCCCCGTTGAAGAGGATCAGTTTGCCACGATCAGAATTATTGGGAGCCCTACTCTGTGCAAGACTGGTGGTGTATGTAAGACAGGCATTGAAGTTGCCTGAGAATGTGCCCTGTAACTGTTGGACAGACTCGGCTGTTGTTTTGGCCTGGATTCAAAGTGATCCTTATAGGTGGAAGCCTTTTGTTGGCAATAGGGTTGCTGAGATTCAGGATCTCATCAGTCCAACACAGTGGCATCATAGTCCTGGCAAAAACAATCCCACAGACTTAGTCACTCGTGGCATTTCAGCAGAAGTACTGTTGAATTCTCAGTTTTGGCTCAAAGGTCCTGCCTTTCTGACAACCAGTGCTGATTGTGATTTCATCCATAATGCTCCAAATTTGGGTGATGGAGAAAAAGAGGGAGATGAGCAGACAGTTTCTGATTTTGTGTGTTCTGAAAAATGTAAAACGTCATGTGAAATTCAACGTACACTGATAAATGTGGCCATGGATGAAACGCAGTCTTCAGTGGTTGAACAAGTTGAATCTGACTTGAATTTGCATGACACTGATACTGAACGCTGGAGCAGTTTGACTCGAGCTATGAGAGTGATAGGCTGGGTTCTTCAGTTTCTGTTGAATATATGATCTTCCAAAGAGAAGAGAGGGTGATCTGCATTATACTGAGCTTTGTGATGCAAAGTTTAAAACTTTTGAGTCATGTTCAAGGAAGGGCATTTTCTGAGAAACTGAAAGCACTGAGAAATGGACAAGGAGTTCCTAGTAGTTCTTCCATCTATAAGTTTTCTCCTTTTGTTGGGAAGGATGGTTTGCTTCGGGTTCAAGGCAGGCTTCAGTTTTCAGGCTTACCATATGAAGCTCAGCATCCAGTTATTGTACCAAAGGGTCATTTTGCTCTTCTTTTAGCACACCATGTACATTGTACGTCAAAACATGCAGGTGTGAACAGCATGCATGCTCACAGAGCTCAGAAATCAGTTTTGGATTGCGGGTGCAAGGTGTATCTGTAAGAGGGTGAAACATGAGTGTGTTTCATGTCAACGTTTAGATGCTCCTCCTGGTTATAAAACCAAGGCACCACTACCTGAGCTAAGAGTTAAAGAAGCTCTCCCCTTTTCTGTGACAGGAATTGACCATGGAGGACCATTGTTTTGTTGTGATTTCCCTGGAAAGAAGTTTTATGTTCTTCTCTTCACGTGTGCTGTGATCAGAGCAGTTCACTTAGCACTGATTGATTCTCTGTCTAGTGAAACAACTGTCATGGCTTTGCGTCGTTTCTTTGCACGTCAAGTCATGCCTTCGGTACTCATGTCAGACAACGCAAAGGGGTTTTTGGCTGCAAGAGATCATTTGAGGAGGAATTTGGGTCCAGATGCTCCTGATTGGAAATGTATTCCACCACATGCTCCACAGTGGATAGGATGGTGGGAAAGGCTTATAGTCTCCATGAAGTCAGCCTTGAAAAGGTCACTAGACAAAAGGTCTCTTACCAGGCTAGAATTGGAAATAATTCTACATGAAGTTGAAGCCTGCCTTAATTCTAGACCTTTGACCTTTGTGGGAGATGAATTAGATTCAGGGGCCCCCTTGACTCCTCATTTTCTTTTGGGTAAATCCCCTCATCACAAACTGGTTATGGATACAGGAGATGTTGTTGTTCATCCCCAAGATCAAGTTGAAAGACCAGATATTTGTCAAGAACTCCTGGACAAGTTTTGGTTTTGTTGGACCAGTGAGTACATACGTAATCTTCCTCCATGTAAAAGTGGTCCAGTCAGTAGAAAAGGAATCAAAGTTGGTTCTGTTGTCTTGGTTAGAAGTGAGGGATGTAACAGACTGGATTGGCCTCTGGGTGTTGTACAGAAAGTACATCCAGGTCATGATGGGTTAGTGAGAGAAGTGGATGTAAAAACTGCAAAAGGAGTTCTCACAAGACCCATCCAAACAATTCAAGACTTTGAATTTAGTGAAACTGCGAGTGAGCCCTCACCAACCTCTGAACAGACAAACACTGAAAGCAATGCCAGTCACTCTAAATCTGACTCAAGCATACAACAAACACAGACAGATGTGTCAGAGTGCATGAACATGGCACATGAAAGAAATGTGTTGTCTAATTCTGGACGTGTGATCAAAAAGCCTGTTAAATTGAACCTTTGAACTTTGGTTAGATGTTTGACTTTGATTCAGTTGTTTAGATAATGGTGATAATTGTTATCATTACAGTTATGGATGGATGTTTGCACCAAAGACTTGATATAGTGTTGGAAAGACTTTATTAAATATAGACTTACCTACAGACTTGATATAGTGTGGAACCAAAGACTTGATCTTATGAGAATATCGTTTTAGATGATCTATTAAGCCAGAGACTGCTTTGATATTTATTGTGTTCACTTACATACAAATAATATGAACGCGTAAACTGTAGGTGTACACGTAATGATTAAAAAAAAAAAAAATTTATGGCTATTATTAGAAATATTCTTGTTGGAGTCTTATAAGACTCCAAGGTGGGGAGAATGTTGTGGATCGTGTGTGGCAGTAGTACAGTCTGGTGATGTGTGCTCGTGCGTGTGTATGAATATATGTGTGCGCATGCGCATTTGTTTCCTTTGAGCTCTCCGATCTGAAGATTAAAAAGTTTTAGCAATGGTAAACAGTTTTCCGTGGTGGTTCTTTTCGTTTGTTCGAAGTCTAAGTATTGTAACTTCTGTTATGTTCTGTGTGTTTTTCAACAACGCCAACTTATCACGACCAATCTTTATCTTAAAGCCTTACACTAGATTCTAAAGGCAAATAAATGTCCAGTTTTGTTCTTTGTTCAAATACACATGTCTTTTACTTCTCTTAACTGGTTATCACTACACTGAATGGCACAATTACCAAACATTACCTAACTGCCCTGCACGGATAAGTACCCCTGCCAGCTGTACAGCATAGCACTGAAGCCAAAAAAACGGTGCAGGATTGAAAGCCAGATCACACCCTATTTCCACTCAATGAAGTCTTGTCAGATATTGTTTCCGACATTGTAATTTTTGCTTGAAAGCATACTGTCTGACAAAGTTTGTTGATTTTTCCTGTGTGTAGCGAAATCAATCAAAGGGAATTCAACCTGTTCCTGGGATCTTTTAACAGTTTTGAAGCAATTCTTTCCATTCAACCATTACTCGATCATTCGATACACCTTTACAAAAGATGAATTGACCCTCTGCTATCAAGCTATCAAAAAGATGCGTGTTTCAACATAGCGACTCACAGGCAAAAAGTTTCGCAGTGTAGCATGGATTTGTTGATTTTCTTTTTTGTTTGTTTGTTTTATTTTTGTTTTCCCATAAACAGCATTCCCTGTAGAGCAGAAAAAATTGAATCTATGTGGTACTGAACTTATGTGGATGGACTGAGTATGCTATGGAAGTGAATTACAATGTGCCAAGAAAAGTTTTTGTTTTTCAACCTTTGCATACCTTTTTGGATTACTATTGACAGAAAACCTGTCAGGAATACTTACTTAAACAAAATTGTTTCAATAGGCTATTTCCTCTATTTTCCAGTGGTGTTCATTTCTATACTATACTGTTTGTGGATCATTTTTGATAAGTTTACACTTTGATCAAAATTGTGCAATTTGTGTGAAAAGTTGTCCCCCTTCGACTATGACTCCACTGATTCAATAACTGGCTGTAACTTCACATTTACTGCACCAACCTTCTTCATTCATAGCTCATTTCACAGGAAACTGAACCAAAATCAGAACCAAGATATTCACTTTCATTAACTTGTTCAGTGCATTTTATTTTTCATGTAAGTTTGTAGGCCTTTTGTTCGTTTTTATCTAAACACGATTTCTTATATTTAAATTTACAATAATTATGTCTCATTCCTATCTAAAACATGAAAACAGAATATGGATTACATAGTTGATCATGCATATGATGACAAACAGTAAAGTCTAGCACTCACCTAAGTGCAAAAATGGGCAGGACACCAGCAATACCACCAACAGTTTCCATGAAAAACACAAACACAATTCACTGTGTCACCAACAGCTCCATTAAGAAAAAAATAACAGCATCACAGTTCACACAACTTTGTATAACCTGGAATGTTGAACACAAAACTACTGTATCTCCTGAGCTTTCTTGTTTGTTTGTGTGTTTGTTTGTTTGTTTGTTTGCTTTTTTGTTTTTAACACACTCAGTAGAATTCTGTCCTGAAAGTAACTCTCTCTTCTCTCTCTCTCTCTCTCTCTCTCTCTCTCTCTCTCTCTCTCTCTCTCTCTCTCTTCCTTTTTTTTTTTTTTTTTTGCTTTTTTTTTTGTTTTCTGCAGGCTGGTTGGTTGTTTTGACAGAGCCGTTCACTGAAGATCTGATGTCTGGAGTTCAATGCTAATTTACAACACTATTAAACTGCATGTTAGCTGCCCATCTTAGTACTTCCATCATTCTGACGCTGTCCACTTAGTGTTTCTTGGTTCCCTCCCTTCCCTTCCCCCCTCCCTGTTTGCGCAGGCTAAGGGAGTCTGTCATATAATTGCAGGCAGATTTGGGTAGAGAGCATATGGATTTGCCTGAACATGATGAATCCCTATTGGACAAACTCCAAACAAACATTTATACATATACATGTACACCAGTTAGAGATCCAGCGTTTATGCTCCATTTCTTTGGATTCAGCTACTCTTGGCCGTAGAAAACCCGTCCAACGTAACTAATGAAGTCCATCGTGGTGTGGTAGATTTTAAAACACGATGGGTTATTGTTCGCACACATGGGCACACCGCACTGTTCGCACTGCCACTTGGTTTGGACCCGTTTCCATCCTGGCTTAACACGGGAGCTGCAGACAATGCATTCAGGTCGGTGTTTGCTGCCTGCGTTCAGCATCGGGAAGTGGGTCTCCGTCAGGCGCAGTGGGCAAGAAGGGTTTTGGCGTTCTTCAAGTTGCTGCCTGATGGAGGAAACAAAAGTTTTCTAGCTAGCCCTCAATCACTTGGAGATTTTTTTTTCCAGAAAGTTTTAGGGGTGAGAGTTTCTCCCCACTGCCTTGGTTTTGCTTATGTGTATGTATGATTTGACCATATGTCCTGAAGTATATGGTTATATATAGTATATAACTGAGGTGGGTATACAGTATATAACTGTGGTGGGTGGGGGGGGGGGGGTTGGCATAATGGTTAAAGCATCTGTCATTTAGAGTGAAAAGTGAGAAGTTCAGAATGCAGAGGCTCGAATCCTGACAGGTTAAAAAAAAAAAGGCTCATCAGATTTCTCTTCTTCCACTCACCCACCCTCCTCGCCCATGGGACTTTCAGTAGTGGTTTGGGTACAAATATAACAGAATGCCAAAAAGTATGCACTAAGCCTACTGAAAGGATTATGGATTTCAGATCTTACCTGTGTAGATGGACCTTGTTAGCCCTGTCAAGGCAGTCTGTCTAGAAGAGAGAAACAGTCCTTGTGCCTCTGAGGAACGTTCTTGAGCCAGAGGCCAGAGGCCAGGAGAGGGACAATCCAAACAACAAAGCTGTACCTGCTGAGGACATTCTCCATGTGGCGGTCAGTGAACTTGTAAAATTGTAAGCACCAGTAGACGAGAGAATGGGGAGAGGATTCCAAGGCCCCTCCACACTTTAATTTAAGATTCCCTGTGTTGGTTAGGTATACATGCAAGCCTAACAACGAGGTGTTCAATCAACGGCTATGACATAGCCTTGTGGAGATGGAGAAGTGGTGACGGGGACAGGCAGAGGATGCTGCCCATCATATCTGAGTCACTCTCAGTGTGGCTTTTACTGGTGGAAGATGCACAAGTGACACAGTGTTAGCCATCCACCACTGCATGAGAAGTGTCCAAAGAGCTCCACATGGTCTTTGACACTGTTAATCAAAAGCCAAATGGCTTGAAAGTTAAGACTTTTAAAATGTTTGATCCGGTCAGTCATGATTTATGGCTGCGAAGTCTGGACTCTAAGAAAAACTGACTGCAGAAGAATTGAGGCAACAGAGATATGGTTTTATCGGAGACTACTACGGGTCAAATGGACAGACAGAAGAACTAATGAAAGTGTCCTGGAAGAACTTGATACCACCAGAAAACTACTAGCAGACATCAACAAGAGAAGACTAAAATACATTGGCCAACAAGAACACAGACCTCACGGCAACCATCTTTCAAGGAAAAACAATGGCAAAAAGGAAGAAAGACAGACCTCCAATCTCATACATTGAGAACATAACCAACATCAGTGGCCTAAATATTCAAGAAATTGTCCACAGAAGTCAAGCAGCCTGGAGGGAGATGGTGATGTCCACATGTGCAGCGGCCAACACCGAACCCGGTGACGTCGACAGGTGAGACAGGCGAGAATCAAAAAGCCAGAAACTTACTTCACTGACTGCTTGTTTTCATACTGACACCATGTCCAGTGCGTAACATAATAGAGAGGGATCCGAACCTCTCCCAGTTAAAAAAGGTAGAGGAATTCAACAATTCCATATGTGCTCCACCCAATCTGCCATCTGTTATCTGCAGATTCTTTGAGCCTACACAAAATCCTGTGTTCTGATAAGGCCCTGAAATGGAGGAAGGGTGCTGAGAACAGGATCTATAAAATATTGGCTGACAACATAAAAATGATTGGAGCATTAAGATGGGAAGCAATTAGACCAAACCTTATACTGCAGGTTGGAACTGAATGAGACAGACCTTGAGTCTTCTCCACCTTCTTTACAGTAATGCCGATTGATGCCTTCAAGTGAAGAGAGCACATCCAGTTCCACTCAGATGGAAAACCCATTAACCTATGGAGATTCCATGCCAAGACTAAGTGCTAAAAACTGTCCTGCGGGAATTCTCTTAACCCCTTCACCGCCAGTGATTCTAGAATGTTTAAGTCCTCAGAGCCAGCTGTTTTACAGAAAAAAACAAGAAAAATGCACCTACCAATTTCAAATAACTATAACTTTCTTATTTCTCATCCAAATTGCTTTCTGGGTTTTTTTTTAAAGAAAGAAGAATGATTGGAGTTTGGGATTATGCAACAATAAAGTATGTTTATGCAACGGACTGATTTAAGAGCACAATTAAGAGCAGCGAGTGAAAGAGTAACGGACCCTATTGTTGTTGCATTTTGGCGATATCAGCGGTCTGCCGTACTGTCGCCAAAAGGCGCCATCGGCGGTGAAAGGGTTAACAGAAAACGGCACACTGGCTGCACACTAGCACAAGGATATCTAGGGTATCACTAATTTGCTGCTGTCTGCACAAGCTTCAGTTGTACAGTTACTAGAGTTAGTCTCAGCAAGACAGAGTCTACTGTTCAGCCAACATCACCTCAGGTTTCTGGTACCTCACCACCTCCAACTGTTATTGATCAACACTCTAGAAATCAAAACTGAAGACATATTCTGCAATATTTTGGCAGAGATCAGTAATGGAACTCTTCATGTAGTGGGGTCAGTTCTGCCTTTGGAAGGCTGACCAAGAGGTTGTGACAAGGTCAGATCTCTTGACGCAGTAGGGTCAGTCTGTCTTTGGAAGCCTGACCAAGAGGTTGTGACAAGGTCGGATCTCTTGACGCAGTAGGGTCAGTTCTGTCTTTAGAAGGCTGACCAAGAGGTTGTAGCAAAATTAGATTTCTTGATGCAGAAGGGCCGTTGTTCCTCCCCAGTCAGTTCTTCCGTTGGAAGGCTGACCAAGAGGTTGTGGCAAGACTATGATATCCGGCTCACTACAAAGACTGCTATGAACAAAGCAGTAGTCCTGATCACCCTCCAGTACTGCCATGAGAGCTGGACTATCTATCCAGAACACCTTCAACAGCTGGAATATCTGCTTAAGATCTGCAAAATCATGTGGCAAGATCAAGTGTCCAGTCAGCAAGTTCTGAACAAGTTTGGCTTGCAAAGCTTAAAACATCTACATATCAATTGCCAGCTTTGTTGGACAGGACATGTCCATACAGAAGACAACCACAACCCAGAGATGATTCTGTACAGATAGCTGAAGCAAGAATACAGTGACCAGGGAAGACCACTTAAGTGAGATGAGGATGCTCTGAAGGCCAACCTCATCAGCTGCAACATCAACACCACCAACAGGGATGACACTGCCCACAACACAGCAACCTGGTGACAGCACAGCACACAGGCCACAATCACATTTGAACATCTAAGAACAGCTGCTATTCAACACAAGAGGGACTGGCAAAAGCAGAACCACAGACCACAGATTTCTTTCCTCTGCAGTGCCTGTGGAAGAACACGTGCCTCCGGGATTAACCTTCTATCCCACATGAAGACCCTTGCCAAGTGCTGAAGACCACTGTACCTGTTCATATGTAGGATCAACAAGGCAATCCATTATCATGTAATATTACTTTTTGTAAGAGCACCTTCAAAGGACAAGTTGATAGACTGCATGATGCCACTCGGGTCACTTTATGCACACAGCAGTAAATGTCAAACAGTTGGTCTGTAACGTCCACATCCCCCATGCAGTCAACCTCAGAATAGTTGTCGGTGATTAGTGATAATCATTACACACAAATGTGTGTCTCTGATGCATGAAATTCCTATTTGACACACTGGCCTGAACTCTGTGACAGTGTCACTAAAATGTACCAAATTTTACCCTGACGCATTGATTTTCTGCTGTACGCACTGTAACTTCAAGCAGTGCATCATGCTGTGCATTTCCATTTGCTCCACTACAATCTGTATAAGTTTATAAATGATGTGTGTGTGTGTGCGTGTGTGTATGTGTGTGTGTGTGTGTGTGTATGCATAGATGCATGTGTGCATTTCTGTATTCATGATTTCAGTTCATTTGTTAGCTGTAATAAAAAAAAAAATGACCATCTAAATATCCTGGTGACCCTCAGATAATCGAGATGTGAATTTTGTGTGTGCTGAATCTGAAACCCCTAATTTACAGGAAATAATAATCACATGTATTGCAGGGTATTTCAGCAGTGCAGTAGAACAAATTCATGTGGCTGACAGTAAGTCTCTTGGTCATGGTGTGGTACTGTGTACAGATGACAGAAAGGACACGTTTGGTGGTGTGCCATGTGTAGCCTGTAACATCTGCCATCACAGACCTTGAGAAGATTGCGTCCAATCCTGTCCAAACATCAGACTGTTGGGAAGAAAGAACAACTGGCAGCATCAACTCTCTCCTGGCTCTCACCATCCCTAAATGTTGATCCATTCTTCTGCAGGTCACAGACTATCCCAGGTGAACTGTAATATGATCTGTGCATGGCACATGGTCAAGTGTTTTGAAGCTCGTTGAAAACTTCTTCCTCACATTTTCAGTCAATTTGAGCATGGGTTCTGACTCATCATCAATCAGAGTATCTTTCCTTGTATACATCAGAAAATGTTAAACGTAGCCAGTCTTGACTTCGCACAATCAATGCAAACTGTTTCATCCCAAACTGGGTACGATTTGCTTGAAAAATATCTCACCCTTGAATTTCATCATGGTGTCATACAGGCACAAATTTTTTCTCTGGACGAAAGGTACCACAGAAGAGGGGATCCACTGCCTCAGAGCTTAGCTCACCTGGAAGGGATCGTAGCCAGGTTGTCCATCTGGCACACAGTTGGTGTGGTCACAGAGTGATGAGTGTGATTTGCGGTTTTTGAGCCTGGTGCAGGGCATCACTTCAACAAATTTGATTTCGGTCAATCAGTACGCAGACCAGTAATTAATCCTTTCACTCCCTGACCTCTCCAACATCTTCCTGAAGGAAGCAAGGTAAGACAGTGAAAGGGTTAATGACTATGGTCAGGTTAAATCACTTCTTTCTTACACAATTACTACGTGACACAAGAGAATCTCAAAAGTTTAAACTCATGTGATTTTGTTTTTGTTTTTGTTTTTGTTTTCCACATGTTTTATAGTTGTGTTATGTTGTTGTTAAGCTGTTGTTCTCATTTCTTCTCTTGCTAAACAATTTTTTTCTGAGAAAAGTTGAAAGATTTTTCTTTAGTTCATCCGAATGTATTTTCAAAGTTTCAATTTCACTTTCAACTCAGTATGAGTGTATAAATTTGTATTCTTGCTACCAAAAAATTGTTTTAAGTTGTGTGCGTGCATGCATGTGTGTGTGTGTGCAAGAGAGACAGAAAGAGAAAAAGAGGGACAGACAAAGAGACACAGACACAGACAGAGAAAGAAAGAGACAGAGAGAGGAAGAGACAGAAGGACAGAGGTAGACAGAGAGAGAAAAAGAGAGGGAGAGAAAGAGAGACAGACAGACACACAGAGAAAATGAGACAGAGAGAGAGAGAGAGAGAGAGAGAGAGAGAGAGAGAGAGAGAGAGAGAGAGAGAGAGAGAGAGAAGGAGAGAGAGTATATATAAGTTGCATTTACTTTGCTGTAAAAAGACATGTTTGAAGCTTTCAATGTTCTCTGTTCTTATAGTCTTAAACCTTGGGTCAATGAAAGACATATGTATATGTAGAGACAGAGCAATGAGGGGAGTGTATTACTGATCATGCCTCATGCTTTACCCTGATCACAAACTGTTACAATGTTCCCTTAATGTTTAAAATGTTCCACATCAATATATAAAATATATAGGGAAAAAAGAAAACTCAGTATGTGTGTGCCTACACGCAAGTGCATGTATATTAATCTATGTGTATAAATTTTAAGATTAGCTGTGCGTACACATGTGGGTATTTGTGATACACAAACGACAAACAGGGCCTCAGTACTACCTAGAAACAGGTAGGCCTACTAAAATCAATATTTCACAAGTATAATAATCTTTGGCTGATTAGAAGAAGAAGAATAGCGTGATGGATACATAACACCTGCAATGAAATTTTTTTAACTATGCTTTCATTATTAGGCTTGGGATATAGAAGCTGACTTATTACATAATAACAGTTAAGACATGCACACTTTTTTCAGAAACATGTTTGTGATCCATTTTTTTTCTTATCTGAATGGAAAGAGATGTGTGATTTTTTGCATGTTAATGATGAAATATTTCATCCAGATTATGTACCACCAGGAACTCATTCCACCAGCAACTGTCTGTGTTTCAAAACATTTCAATATATAGTTTTGCATTAAAATAAATCAATCCAAATAAAAAACATAATATTCTTGAAATCATCGTTTCAAATCTGGCTGAGCTTAACAACTCAGGTACAGACTGTCACATAATGCAGATGAAATATTTTCAAACTAACATTTAAAAAAATCATTTTTCATACCACTCAGAGTCAGACAAAATGGAATATGAGCCTGTTTCTAATAATGGGAAAGTGGCCATGCGTTAATTAATATCATATAATAAATCCAACTTCTTACATACATATCACTAGGCCTAAAAATGAGAGCATACTGCAAAATTCCACTGCATAGGGAGAATAGTGGCAGAATGGTTAAGATGTTTGCCTACCAATAATGAAACTTGCGGTTCCAGGGTTTATTTCCCATAAAGGACTCAACTTTTCTCCTCAGTTTAACTGGAAAATCAAACTGAACGTCTAGTCCTTCGGAGAGAGATGAAAAAAAGAATCAGACCCATATGCCTTTCAGCCTGCGCACACTAAAAATCCCACAACAGTTGAAAATCGTGAAGAGCAGGGCATTTGCATAGCTGCCCTGACCGAAAAACTATTAGAGAGATAGGTTCATGTCCCAGGTCCCTCTTCTTGAGGCCCAATTAGTCTTCCACCTTTCTGAAGTCTTAGTCAAATAAATAGATACATAAATAAAAAAGGAGAAAGAGAAAAAGAGAATATCTGTGAATGACAGAGAAGATGACAGGTTGGGTCAAGGGTCAGTCATCAAACAGGCTTGAGACTACCCTAGCTCAACATCCTCTGTGTGTGTGTGTGTGTGTGTTGTGTGTGTGTGTGTGTGTGTGTGTATGTGTGTGTGTATGTGTGTGTGTGTGTGTGTGTGTGTGTGTGTGTGTGTGTGTGTGTGTGTGTGTGTGTGTGAGAGAGAGAGAGAGAGAGAGAGAGAGAGAGGATGATGGTTTGGGTTAGGGGTCAAATGCCCTATTCCCCTGGAGTGGTTTGATTCTTGAATCAAGGTTTTACGCATTATAATTATTATCATTATCATTATATTCTATGTATCTACCATGTTTTTATTGTAATCAGCCAAAATAATTACTGAATTCATAAAAAAAAGAAACTATTTCAGTAGGCCTATGTTTCTTGGTAGTCTGAGGCCTTCAGACAATTGGACTTACTTCAGAAAGTCATCCACTTCCTTTGAGCCAACATTAGGGCTTGCCTCTAGCTGACCAGTCCCGCCACTAGCCGCTTCATAATCATCTTCTTGCTCCAGCTTAACAACCAAGGACGGGACCTCCTCTCTGGGTCGCTTCACAACAGGAAATCTTCGATTCACATGCCCTACCGTCACTTTCAAAGGCGTGGTGGGCTGGTGAGTGGTGGAAGGCACAGTAGTTGAGGATGTAGAACTGCTGGGCTGTTCACCGGCAGACATGCTGGCCGCTTGTGTCAATTTCATACTGGCATAATTCTGAAGGTTGACTGGGTGCTGGCTGGTTTTAGATGAAGGCTGCGAACCGGATGATCCGATCTGGAACACATTGTAAACATATGTTTGATCTGGAACAAATTGCAAACATCAACCAGAGCCTGGAATTGCTAAGAAAAAAAAAAGAGGAAACTTCTAGGGGGGTCCGGGGGAGCATTTTTAAAATCAAGACTAAAATCTGTGCATTCTGAGGCATTCTGGAGACAAATTTAAAGGCATCTAACACACTGAAAATCACAATGAATATCAGTCAAAAGAGTATTTAATAAACATTGGGCACAAGATCAGGATCCATCATACACAGCAGATCGTTTCAGTGTGTTCATACACAGACATATTCATCAAAACTTTTTTTTTAAGTATGGTCGTCGATTTTTTTTTTAACGCGAAAAATTTTTTTTTGCGCGATTTTCGATTTTGATTTCCGCGGAAATCCTCGTTTCCGCGACGAATTCCAGGCTCTGATCAACCTCTGATCTGGAACAAATTGCAAACAAACATTCGTGTGCGTGTGTGTGTGTGTGTGTATGTGTGTGTGTGTGTGTGTAAGGATGGATGATGGGGAGAAAATTTAGTAAAGATGCAAAAATTTGGAAAGGTTGGGAGTCAGTGGGGGGTGGGAGGGTGACTTCTCATGTTCATGTAAATTACGTTATCAACCGAGGCAGTGTTGGGAGGTGGATGGACTATTCACATTCTTGCGAGATATTGTTATAAAACTTTCCCCCCTCATGAAGAGAGGATACTTATTTGCTCTATAATTTTGCACAGACATTTCATTTTTGTCAGTCTAAACAACAACGCATTGCTGCATTGTCTCTAGGTGCCTGGTCATTAAGCCTTTCACTTTCAGACATACTACTGGGTTCTGCCATAAGCTAGAGTCAAGATATATACTTGTGATCCGCAACTCACAATTGACACAGACTCAAATAACTTTAACGAAGGCTTACTACTAACAAATGCATCTACAGCAGGTGGCCACAGTCAACCCATAGCAGAGGAGGGGGAAAGGGGTGGAGGATGTATAAGGAGTTATGGTGATGGTAAATTGTGACAAAATCCGTTCATTTTATTGCAGAATACCCTTGACAGTGATGTAAACAAAACTTACCAAGGCAATTACGGAAAGCATGAGCCAACACATTTTCTCCCTGCTGATGCCGACACTGGTTATTATGTTGATTGTGCATTATCCTTACTAAAGCTATCTTGCATTATCCTTACTAAAGCTATCTTGCATGCATTTTATTTCATATTCATGATTTTTACTTTTCAGATTCGCAGAAATATTTAACATACACCTCTTAATGCCTTAAAAGTACACTTAAAGGTAATGGCATAGACGCAGGTGTTTTCCAGCCCACATATCCCGACTAACAACTCCCCAACTGGCATATTTTGACACACCAAGGAAATCCTGTTGTATGGTCCCACATACATTCCCTTGTATATTTCATTGCACTCAGGAAACTCTATCGTATTCTCTCATGTACATCTGTTCGAGTACATGAAGTATGATGTGTACTTTCAACTACATAGTGCTGCTTGCAAATGCCAAAAAGGGATTTTTGCAGATGGCAGTAAAATATGTCAGGGTCAGTCTCTGCCTCACACCTGACTTAAATATTCTCTCATACTTGTAATTAAAGACTCTCATGCACTTGTAATTAAATATTCTGATGCACTTGTAATTAAAAACTCAACTCTCTCTCTCTTCTCTCCCAGTTCTATGAGTACAAATTCTTTGTTTTTCTTTGTGTAGTTGATCTTTAAAGAACATTTGAACACTTCACATCGGACAGCAGCAAAATTCATCAAGCTTGATCCCATCTTTTCAGCAGAAGCTTTGACATCTAAAAATCCTATGTCTTGTACTTCACATTCAAGAAAGGTATCATGATCTTTGAAGTGTAAAAAATGAATATCCCACATTATCTTCGTACTTATTTTATCCAACAACTACAATCTGTTCAAGTCAAAGTCTTTACATTATCCGTCCATTGATTGATTAACAAAAAGACTAAGTAAATATCATTTATCATTTTCTGGTGCACTGCTGCGGATTTTATATTCAGATCACTCTATTCATAAAAGGAGACTTTACTCAAAAACCTGACTATGATAGCATCAACAAACATTACATACAATCAAGTATTTTTCGGACTGATTGCATATAATCAGATGTGTGTATATGCGTGTTATTTTCAGTTATGTTGCTCTCCCCCCCCCCCCATTTTTTTTTTGCCTCCCCCCTCCCCCTTTTCAGTTTAAAATTACCTGGCCGGTTTTGGTTATCTATCAATAGTTTGCTGTGTTGCTTTTAGTGGCAGTGATGATAGTTTGCTGTGTTGCTTTTAGTGACAGTGATGTTCCTATGTCCTGTTATTTGTTCGTTAGTTTTTGTTTTTGTTTTTTGTTTGTTTTTGTTTGTATCTGTCTCATGCGTTCATACACACACACAAACAAGCGTACACACATGCACACAAACACACATGCGCACATGCACACACACACACAAACACACATGCGCGCGCGCACACACACACACACACACTTGCATGCACGCAAGCACACATTGCACACACAATGAAATAATAAAACGAAAAATGATCAGTTTCCTTTGCGTCTTTAATTATGAATCAATGCGTACCTGTTGACTGAAGCAGATAATGTAACCAATAAATATAGAACTACATCCTCCCTCTCTCCACGCACAATACTAAAATATGTCATGCTGGCTATTCACACATTGTTACTTCTAATAATAATGGATACATTTACTCGTAATTTCTCCAAAGATGAAGGCGCTTACAAACAGATGAGAAAAAAACAAACAAAACAATAAAAAAGAAACCCACAAGCATGCAATAATACACAATAACAACAATATCCATCATCTGCCAGCACCATAAAATCCTATCAAAAGACAAAATAATGTAGGCTACAACAACAACAATAAAAAAAAAAAAGGTTGAATGCAAAGGGAAACTACTCGAAACAATCCGAGCCTGTCATCCCATCCAAAACGCACAGTTCAGCCATTTATGTAATACTGGACATACATAAACAAAATCATAACAATATGAAATTAATTCAATTGGACTCAACTTTATGATCATCAAATAAAATATTTTTGTTACTGTTATTGTCATTTTTGTTTAAAGCCCAGCCGACAGCAAAGAGTCATATCAGGGCTATAAGAGTTTCAAAACACACACACAATACTTCAACAGGAAAGGAATTAGAAGAAAATTAAGTACACATATCAATGCATTCACACATATAATCTAAGGAGATGCCTCTGGCATTGACCACTCCATCCAATTTATCACACAGAGGATTTAATAAACATATCTGAATACAAACTGAAACATAACTAAGGACACTGAAACATACAATATTTTTTTTAAACTTTTTTTAAAAACAGGCCTAATTACCTAAAATTGCTTCCACATATCTCACTTCCCTAGAGCCAAAAATGCACCTAATACATGTACCTAATTATCAACCACAAGAGAAAGTATCAAAGACTTTATCGAGCACATGCAGGTGAATGGTCCAGCAAGGCAGATGATAGGTAGAAATGACAGAAAGCAAAGAAAGAAGGAAGAAACAAAAAGAGTGACAGAAAACAAGAAATTTCTAGCACAGTATTTCCACTATTTATACTGAAAGAGCCCCCAGCATCATTATGAGGGTAAATAAAATATTTGGATATGTGAGTTGTACACAACACATTTCAAGTTCATGATACACAACACATTTTAAGTTCATGATCTAACTTCACAACAGAATGACTGAAGACAGAAAATCAAGGACAAACAACATGCATGCTAAGTTTTTGCAATTTATATCAAACTAAGCGTGTGTAAAATATGCACACACATATTCAAAGTTATTCACATATACACACACATGCATGCATGCATTTATACATGCTAACGCTTTCACACATGCACGCATGCACACACACACACACACACACACACACACACACACACATACACACTTTCTCTCTCACTCAAATCACATTCAATAATCACAAGTTCATGTATACATATATACACCTTCAAATATTCATACCTGATTTAAAGTAACATATGAAATGCTTTCTCCACTCATGTATTTACATAAAAGAGCACCACTGCTCTCTCTCTCTCTCTCTCTCTCTCTCTCTCTCTCTCTCTCTCTCAAAAAAGTTTAAGGTTTACCTGTGACTAGAATTCAGACTACATATTGGGTCAAAAGTTGAAATGAGTTTGGAATAAAAAAAAATTCTTAATTCCGATAGTTTTTAGTTTCACTGGATGATATCATTTTTTCTGAAGAAAGAACTACAAACAGGTTTGCTAAAAAAAATTTCAACAACACCCAAACTTTCTGACTTTGGTTGTCTTATGACACCGGAACAACTCACATGGGATCCTCTGTCTCTAATATAAAATGTTTCCTCCGACATGATAATTATGGTATTATGCTGTAACACCTGTTTTCTTCCTATATGATAATGGTACATATGCTATAACACCTATTCTCTGTCAGAGGTCCAAGCTCCAAGCACTTTACAAGTGCTTATTTGTAATCATTCATCAGTTTGTCAAGGAACATTTTACACTTAGCATTCAGCTCAGCAAAAAAAAAACAACAACAAAAAAAGAATACACAAATGAAAAGATCGAAACAGATTCAAAGAAGCAGGGCTGCAAACAGTACAATCTGGTCTGACAATTCTTATTGACATACACTGATAATGAACATGGGGATTAATGTTCACACTACCATCTACTGCAGTGGCTCCATAAATACATGGGAACAAAAAAACTACATTTGTATAATACAGGCAGTGACTGTAGCAAACAAAAAAGAATTTTTTTGCAACTGTCCCAAAACAGTAAACAATCTATTCAAAATAACAGAACTGATCCTGTATATAGGAGCACTGTATTATCAGAATAACATAACACCCCTACAATACTCCATATTAGTCAAAATGGTATTCCTTTTGTTTCTTCTGAAAAATACTTGCATTTGTCAGTACAAAACTTATCATCAGTGTTTCAGTTTCAGTTTCTCAAGATGTCTCTGTGCTTGCAATGAATTCCATACACACTGACACCTCTGGTGCCATGTGATGGAGAAGATCCAAAAGGATCAGTGTCATATGTCAGTGTCTTAAAATGCATATGCCGCCATGAGGTAATGATAACCTGATCTGTGAAGAAACTCTCTGTATTCTCGCAGTATACTGGACAGAAGACTTTCAGGAACAGTTCTCACAGTATATTGGACAGAAGACTTTCAGGAACAGAGGAATTACAGAAGAAGCAGAAGTAAACATTATTTTGTGATCAGAATTTTCAAAATTCCATCTGTTAGTCTTATGTAGTCTACAATCTGCCAATATTTGACAAGGCCTACTATCTCTGAGCTGTCATCTACTATGATTTCCTTGTTGATGGAAAAAAAAAACTTCTCCAGTTACTTGGCCACAGGACAGTGGTAACAACTGTTTAACAACAATCTTCAGTTCATCGTACTTCTTCTCCTCTGTCAAGAGCATAAAGAAGCACTTCAAGTAGATGAGTGAAAAGACTTTAACTTTGCTGAATGGTCTGACAGCACTGCACCCAGAAAAATACTGTACTTAAAATGACTCTACCACAAGCAGATAACAACTCTGGAGGCTTCAATTATAATGTGCTGACAATTTTGTTTTATCTCTTGTATCATGAATCATACATCCATACATCTAAGATGTCTAACCTAAGGTTAAGTGACTAGAGCCTTCAGTATAGTTTTGACTACACAAAACAGAAAATCCCTGCAAGAACCCCCAAATTCTGTGTCTATCAGAAGCAAGACCAACTGTCAGTAGCTGTATCTCAGTGGCAAAGCCCACTGCCACCTTCTCCAGATCCAAGTGATTGCACATGTTGCTGACATCAATGTTCACAAGTCCATACAAAAATGCTGGCTCCTCCTCCATCAAATCAGATTTCAAGAACTTATTCATAAAGACTAATCAATTTCTGGTCTTCAAGTACTGTTACACAAGTCATTTTGACCATCTGTTTCAA
This sequence comes from Monoplex corrugatus, assembly GCA_030674185.1. NCBI lineage: Eukaryota > Metazoa > Mollusca > Gastropoda > Littorinimorpha > Ranellidae > Monoplex > Monoplex corrugatus. The sequence continues at coordinate 48,505,493 of CM060313.1, forward strand.
AAGGACAGGGTGAAACAGACCTGAAACAGATCGTCTGTCGTAGTACATCTGTCATACATCTGAAATGTCCCCAGACATCGAGTTTAACCCAACTATTCAGAACAGATTGTGATCTACTCCAAACAGATGGCTAGCATTCTCCAGCCAATCAACACTCAGCACTGAGCCGACACCCATTTTGCAAATGGCATCTTCTAGTAAAGCTGTGTGTGTAACTTGTCGATTCTGAGATGAAGTATTTGATAAAGTTGTATCAAGTTAATGTTTTTTGGACACGCTAAAGCAACAATTACAAAAACAAACATTATCATGTGAAGGCAATTGTGTGCTTTCTTCATCTTTGCTTCTGATGCCTGATAAGCAAAACAGCAAAGCTCACTGATTTTCACCTCCTGAACCGTAACGGCGAAACAACTCGTGCAACAGCTCCTTACCCTTCCCACACTGATATCCCTTGGCAATTTGGCTGTCAGAAAACATGGCTTGAAAAAGCTGTGCATCTTCTTCACAGGGACTGAAACTCTGATCAATGCAAGTTCACCACATTCAGAGTCCACAACACTTTTGCCTTTACCACATGTCTTTGTGCAAAACGGTCAAACTTGCAGATCTGCAAATATAAAGGAACAACTGCTACTGTGCTTGATTCACCAACAGCTGATTTTCAAGGTGGCAAACCATGTCCTTGTCTTTGCATTTCTGCTCCTCTGTAGGCTACAGCTGGCAAAGCTTGTGATGAGTACAAATGCTGATCTGTGTGCCACCAACAACTTTGTGCACTTACTTTTTTTGGGGGGGGGTGGGGGGAGCCATGACTTGCAAAAGCACTCTCACCCACTGCCCACAAATCAACACTTTTCACAAACGATGCAGTAGCGTGCATATTTGCTGTTTTTGTCCTCTCTTACACGGTCTGCACATTCCTGTTTTGTCAACCACTGACAACCTGAAGCAAGTAATCAGCAATGCTGCTCTGTGCATGCCCTAAGGGGACACAATGATAGATCTCCTTTGGCTCCAAGCAAATGACACGCCTTACCCATAGTTAAAACAAGGAAAGTTATGACAATATCAGTTTAAATGACAATATCAGCCTTTTCTATTTTAAATATTAAAAAAATACAATAAAACTTGTCAAAAATATCTTCCTGAGCACAGTCTCAATTTTCAAGGGTTTTCAAGATTTACTTCTAATGTAGTGATTTTCTGGATTTCAATAGTATTATTAAAGGGCCTTGAAAATGTTTCCTACAATACAAGGAGTTTCTTGAGTGTTACGAGCCCTGTCTGTTCTATGGAGCCACTGCATTACCCTATCTTGACTTATTCCAAAATACATCTTCCTTATCATGCGAAAAAAGTTTGTCTCGTCCATCTTTTAATGTCTGCCTGTGGAAAAATGCAATGCATGGATCGATTTCTGCAGGAGGCAGAAGAATTAAGTCATTTATGGTGAGCCGATCTAGTTCCACTCCTCTGTAGAAATCGAACACCGTCTTACGAATGATGTGTCGTCGCTTGGCCTGAAAGAAAAACCAAATAATACAAGCCCTAGGGTAATGTCATAAAAATTTGATCCGAGAGCCAACTGCATATGCTCACATACACGCACGCACGCTCTCTCTCTCTCTCTCTCTCTCTCTCTCTCTCTCTCTCTCTCTCTCTCTCTCTCTCTCTCTCTCTCTCTCTCTAAGTTACAGGCCCAGACGGCCTTCTGAAGTTACAGGTCAAAATTCATGCAGACTAGCCATTTAGTCAGATTTTGCTGCAGGCTTCGGCCAATAAACTCCAATACAATTGCGCGAAGATAACATCATACACTAACCAAAGAGAGAAGAAGTGAGTCTAGATCTGACAAGCTGTCATCAAGATGTTAAACAGAAGATGAGATGGATATATCTCTGACTCAATGACTGTCGTATCCAACCTGACACCCATGCTACATAGTATCATAACAATGACCGTAATCTCTCCCCTCATCCAAATGCGAAAAGGCTGGGTCTGCACAGGGACAGATTAACAACTGTTTATTTGCAAATCAGACCATTTATCCACCAGGCCAAAATGCATGGAAGTACAAACAGCAGATTTACTGCAAAACATCCAACAATCACTATACATTCTTGACTTTTTTAATGAGCAGACTGCACATTTTTTTTAACAGTGAATTGATATCTGACCTTAATGAACTGTTTTGAACTGGCCAACCAACACTCTCTATTTAACATTTGACAACTTACTAACAAAATCCAAAACAAGTGTGACTGTTCGCGTTCAAACAAACAGGAACCAGAAAAAACATGAAAGAAGAATATGAACGCGTATTTAATACAACAAGACAAGACAGACACAAATTTTCAGCCAACTGGCCTTTGTCAAGCGTAAGATTACAAACAAACACCAGATACAAAAATTAGGAGAAAAAGACTGAAATTTCCTTGCTGTTGTGTCCAAGGTGAGAAAAGGAAGTTTCAGTCTTTTTCTCAAAATGTTTGTATCTGGTGTTTGTTTGTTTGTAATCTTACGCTTGACAAAGACCAATTGGCTGAAAATTTGCACCTGTCTTGTCTTCTTGTATTACATGCACGTTCATATTCTTCTTTCATGCTTTTTTTCTGGTTCCAATCTACTAACATTTCGTGCAGTTTTGCATATTATAGCAATTCCACACAGCTTTGAGGTTAGCTATGACAACGCCATAATTTTCAATTGTCGCTGCTTCCTTTAACTTTAGACTTTGGATTTGATTTAGCCAGTAGACATCAATCCATAAACTCATCTACATATGTATCTTTACATGCATTACTTCACTCACTGAGTGATTTCTTGTTGATAAATAAAATTGATAAAGGTGAAGGTTACCGTGCGGTACAACCGATCGTCTTCCTTTGTCCTTGCCCTTTGACCTACTGGCCTGTCCAAAATCTCCACAAGTTGTGTATACTCATCGTCTGTGAGTTTTGGCATCCGATCTCTACAGCCCTCCTGAAATCAGAATAAACTTAAAGTGAGGTTGTCAGAGACCTACTCATGCCCAAAATGTTGAGTGTAATATCTGAAACCAACGATTTAAGTAAAAAATACAGAAAGTAATAAATCTATCTGGATCTTCTTACCTGTTCATTTCTTTTGTCAGCGGATGCAGCAAAGCAGCTGTGTGTCAGGAATGCCACCAATAAAACCATGCAGACAACGGAATAGGGCATCTTGAATCGGTGAAAACCAAGCTTTCGTGGAGCCGCATGTGTGTGGTGTCGCTATTGCGCTCTTGTCGTTAAAGGGAACCGCGCATGCGTTTACAGCTGAACGGATGAGCTTATTCTAAAAAACAAAAATTAATACATTCCACTTGCACACTTGATATTTTAAGTACATTCCTTCCGTTTTAGAAACACCACACAACTGTTCATATAGAATGAAATCAGAAGATTCTTTTAGTCCACATTACATCCAAATAGGGCTTTCTACTGGTATGATGAAATGGCTGCAAATATTTTGTTGCGGCGCAGACAAAATGTATCACTGTTCACTGTAAAAGGCAGATGGAAACCAAAAGTGGGCCAATGAAAGGTGACCAAACTGAACAAACAATTTTCCAAAAGTGCATTTGTAACTTAATCATGACATCTTACTTTCAAAAAATACAAAAAATGCTGTTGTGGTTTTTATTCATATGAATTCATGAATCACCAGTTGCTGCCCCTTGTCTCAGGCTTACTGACTTAAAAATTCTACACAGGCTAGCACTCCTGTGAGCATTTCCTATCTCATCATCATCATCAGGTGCTATGTTGCATGGTGTTGGCGATCGCGGCCCTCCACATCAATCTATCTTTTGTCTTTTTCTCTTGCTTCAAAAAAGCCCTATAAATGTAGTTTATCTTTTCCTGATCTTCAATAATGTTCCCTTTGACTTAGCTTCTTTCAAGACCGTCTCGTTTGTTTTCTTTGCTGTTCATAGAGCTCTTTAACTTTCTTCTAAGAAACCATATTTCTGTTGCCTCAATCTTGTTCTGACATTGCTTATGGACTGTCAAGGCTTTGCATCCATACAACAGTATTGCTTCTGTATAACACTGAAGAATTCTCTTCCCAATGTCAATTGACAGGCATTTGTTGGTAAGAACAATTTTCATTCTCTTGGATGCTATTTTTGACTTTCTATCCAAGCACATGAATTCATACAAACCAACCGGCCTAGCAGAGGGAGCAGATTTTGTTTGTGTATAACCAACCTTTTCCCACCTAATAGGCAGTTATACACATTCTTTGGGGAGCTAAGGAAACAAATTGGAAGAAATACAGATGAATGAGCTGAAAGGCACAAATAAAGAGTCTTGTGAGGGAAAAAAGAGAGACGATCTGGTACCTCCGACTTCAGCTCTGTGCAGCCACTGGAAGAGCTAAAGCCACAGCAAGACTATACAAGTGCCATGTGCTCGTAATGTCAGCATCATTTCTAACCCATGTAACAGCAGGCATCACATCTCTCTAACGTTTTCTCAAGCAGTCTTAACGCAGAAGCAGTAACACAGCTTCACGTTTGGTAGAATGGTAGCTATTATTATTTCCTAATATTTTAATTAACTTAATGTTGCATTATGGAAAATGCCATAATGAATCGACAGAAACATTTCAAATTAGGGCAGATTTGAACTATGGTGAGTGGAGCTTGTTGTCTGGCATGCATGTTTCACCTGACACCACAGATCTGAAAATAAATGTTTAGGTCTGTGGCACTGCTTCTGTGGCCACAATAGGGCTGTACGCATATCAGTTTCAGCTTGACCAAATTATACAGCTTACCTAATTTCTCCATGTGCATATGTGAGTGCGTGTGGAACCCTTATATATATATCATATAGCCTACCTAATTTCTCCATGTACACATGTGAATGCGTGTGGAACCCTTATATATATATATATGTATCATATAGCCTACCTAATTTCTCCATGTGCACATGTGAATGCGTGTGGAACCCTTATATATATATATATATATATATATCATATAGCCTACCTAATTTCTCCATGCGCACATGTGAATGCGTGTGGAACCCTTATACATATATATATCATATAGCCTACCTAATTTCTCCATGTGCACATGTGAATGCGTGTGGAACCCTTATAGTGCCTCAGTCTGCTGTCACACGTGAACATGCTCTGATCCCCCAATCCGATGGATTGGCTGCCTGGCCTTTAACGATGGCACTGTTACTGTGAGTGTGGTCCAAATGGTACAAACAGCACTTCATCACACTCACACCAAATGGAACCAGCAGATCCTTTGGATTTATCCAATTCTACAGTTCTAGTTCTACCTAGGACACCAGGCCTTGTATCTGTTCACGTTAGATACCAGGTCTTGTATCTGTAGATCTAGTTTAACTTTAAGACACCAGGCCTTGTATCTCTTAGTTCTAGCTAAGACACCAGGCCTCGTATATATATGTTAGTTCTAGCTAAGACACCAGGCCTTGTATATGTTAGTTCTAGCTAAGACACCAGGCCTTGTATATGTTAGTTCTACTTAACCTCTTCTCTGCTTGGAACGAGTAACGCTCGTAGTAAAAACCGAAATTCACCACGCCCGTATACGAGTGCCACTCGTAGTAAACTCATCACGGAATGCGAGCAAATCTACACAAGAGATGACTGCGTAAAATGTTTCCAACTCTGTTGCTGATGTCAGCGAAGAGCCCCATATCCTTCACGTCACCAGTAACTGACCACAGGATATGCAAATCGCGAGTTGAGAGGTTAGAGTGATTAGCGAATTCAAGATGGCAGCGAGACCCAGCACATCGTCGGCTCGACCTGTTTTCAAGCGGTACACTGCGATTGATGTGTTGGATGAGATATTCAACGATCAAGACAGTGGAGAAGAAGACCTGGGAGGATTGGATCCTGACATCAGTGATGAGGAGGAGACGGATGGGAACCAGCACCATCCACTTTTATCGGAGATAGGTGCTGGTGATGACGTGGATCCTTCGTTCGCTCCCAGTGAAAGCAGTGAGCCGAGCGAGGAAACCAGTGCTAGCGAGGGTGAAGAAGAGGGAATGGGGGATCCTCTACCATCAACAAGCACTGTACCCCCTCCTGTCAGGAGGGGACGGGGTCGTGGACGTGGTAGGGGGTCTGGACGACGGCGAGGGTCCCGTGGAAGCGGCAGGGGGCGTGGCGTGAGGCGTGGTCAGCAACAGCTAGTTACAGAATGGCGAGAAGCTGATGCACAGCACCCCAACCCTGGTGTAGTTTTCACTGGAAATCCGGGGTTGAAGGTCAGCTGTGCTAATTTTAGGCCGGTTGACTATTTAGAATTATTTTTTTCTGACCTAGTCAACCATCTCGTCATTCAGACAAACCTGTATGCTGACCAGTTTCTCGAGGCACACCCCAATCTTCCACAGTTTTCCAGGGCCAACAAGTGGGAGAAAGTGGATGGTGCAGAAATGAGGAAGTTTCTGGGCCTGGTTCTGCTGATGGGCATTGTGCGGCTACCTTCAATTGAACTGTACTGGTCTAAGAAGGTGCTGTACAGAATTCCAGTCTTCAGCTCCATCATGACAAGAAACCGGTTCCAGGCAAGTAGCTCTATTTTTTTTTTCTTTTCTTTTTTTCACTACTTGATTCTTCATCCCTCCACTATTCATTTTGTGTGTGTGTGTGTGTGTGTGTGTGTGTGTGTGTGTGTGTGTGTGTGTGTGTGTGTGTGTGTGTGTGTGTGTGTGTGTGTGTGTGTGTGTGTGTGTGTGTGTGTGGTATTTTTATATATTCAAGTGTGTGTGATACTGTCAGTGTGTGCTTGTGTAAATGTGTGTGTGTGTGTGTGTGTGTATGTGTAGGCTGTGTGTGTGTGCGTGTGTGTGTGTGTGTGTGTGTGTGTGTGTGTGTGTGTGTGTGTGTGTGTGTGTGTGTGTGTGTGTGTGTGTGTGTGTGTGTGTGTGTGTGTGTGTGTGTGTGTGCATGTGCGTGTGTGTGTGTGAGTGCACATGTGTACATACGCATTATTTATTTCTGTTTGCAAGTTTTCCATACAAGTTTGCTGATTTTGTAAAACACAATAAGCACTTTTTTGGTACACCAGTGTGGTGTTTTTATATTCATGTGTGTGTGATACTGTCAGTGTGTGCTTGTGTGAATGTGTGTGTGTGTGTGTGAATGTGTGTGTGTGTGTGTGTGTGTGTGTGTGTGTGTGTGTGTGTGTGTGTGTGTGTGTGTGTGTGTGTGTGTGTGTGTGTGTGTGTGTGTGTGTGTGTGTGTGGCGCGCGCGCATGTGTGTGCATAAGCATTATTTATTTTCTGTGTGTAAATTTTCCATGCAAGTTTGTTCATTTTGTAAAAGACAAAAGCACTTTTTTATACCAGTGTGGTGTTTTTATATATTCAAGTGTGTGTGATACTGTCAGTGTGTGCTTGTGTAGTGTGTGTGTGTGTAGGCTGTGTGTGTGTAGGCTGTGTGTGTGTGTGTGTGTGTGTGTGTGTGTGTGTGTGTGTGTGTGTGTGTGTGTGTGTGTGTGTGTGTGTGTGTGTGTGTGTGTGTGTGTGTGTGTGTGTGTGTGCCCAGTTGTGGGTCTGCTTACTTATCTTGAAAGTTTACTCTGTATTTCAGATTCTTCTTCAGTTTCTGCACTTCAACAACAATGCAGCCATGCCAGCGCCAGGTGATCCAGCGTACGACCGGCTCTATAAGATCCGTCCTATTCTGGATCATCTGCATGAGAAGTTCCAGGAGGTGTATGAGCCCCGGCAAGCGGTATGTGTTGATGAAAGTCTACTTCTTTGGAAGGGTAGACTGATATTTCGTCAATACATACCGTTGAAACGTGCCCGGTTTGGCATCAAAATCTACCTGTGCTGTGAGTCTGACGGCGGTGTCAAGGGAAGTGGTGGCTACTGCTACCGCTTCAAGGTGTATGCTGGAAAGGAGGACCCCATCAATGAGGTGCAGCCTGTCCTAGAGTCCGTGAATGCAGACAACCCAACTCTCTCGGCCAGCGAGAAGATGGTGCTGTACTTGGTAGCCCCTCTCCTGGAAAAGGGCTACCATGTCTACACGGACAACTGGTACAGTAGTCTGCGGCTGTACCTCTACCTCCTGGAAAGGAACACCTTGGCCTGCGGCACCGTCCGGGAGAACCGGGGTATTCCAGAGGAGCTACGTGGTGTGAAGCTGGACCCCGGATCATCAGCTGCTCTTTGTGGTGACAACAAGATCGTCGCCACAAAGTACCACAGCACAAAAGTGGTGCACCTGCTGTCCTCTGTGCATGGCCACACTGAGGCACCCATTCCACACCGGGGACGACGGGGTGTCAACATGCGTCCGTCCGTTTCATCAAATTACAACAGGAATATGGGTGGAGTCGACAAACAAGATCAGCTGCTTCACCCATATGACTGCTCCCGTAAGTCGATGAAATGGACAAAAAAACTGTTTTTCCATTTTCTGCAGGTTGCAGCCTGCAATGCATTCATCTTGCAAAAGTCAAGAGGTGATGACTCCTGTAACACTTTCCTAAGTTTTTTGGAGAGTGTCATCACCTCTTGGATTTGGCCAGATCAGGTGCCAGCTGTGGAAGAGGGAAAAACAGATGACGAGGTGAGGGTGGGTGCACACCACTTTTTGTTTCCACTGCCACCGACACCAAACAAATCTAACCCCACCAAGCCATGTCGGGTCTGCACAAAAAAGATAAAAGTGCGGAGGGAATCCCGCTACCACTGCCCCTCCTGCCCATCCAAGCCTGGATTGTGCTTAGGCAAATGTTTCAAGGACTACCACACCAAGTTTGTGTATTGGCAGTAGGGTGTTCTGTGTTAGTTTTTTTTTTCCCCTCAGTTATATATATTTCATTTTCTTCTGCTTTTTTGTGCTTTTGTTTTTGTGTTCTTAGTTTTCCATTCTACAGTGCATTTTTTTTTCCTCACCTGTGTGTGTGTTCACCGTTTTGTGAACGCTGTGACAAGAGTGAGTGCCATCAGTGAAAGAAGACCAAGTGGAGTATAGAATGAATCCCCTTGTGTGTTTCTTTGAACCACAATTTGGACAGACAAAAAAATGAACACCATCCCCCAAAGTTATGAAGTAACAAATGTAGACAACCTGAGGATTATGTCCAAGCGCAAGTGCTGGATTCCTATAGAACAGTATGGCAGTAATGTGAGTACAATATGTTCAGAAACACTAACACAGTTCCCACAGTGTTTTGTGTGATAACAAATGGATACCAAGTGTGTGTGTATGTGGGGGGAGGGTCTTTCTTTTTGAACAGACAATTGTTTATTTTTTTCTTCAGACTTTTTTTTCCCATAGTTGTCATTTTGAACATTTACCAATATGTATAATATTATACTATAACAATTTGGACCATACTGTGTACTTACAGTGATGTTGAGTAAACACTAACAGAAGTTTTTGTCAGTGTTTTACAGGTTTTATGTGTTGTAACATGTGTATGTTTTTAGAAACTTTTATTTTCTC
>CM060313.1:48519982-48524982 GCA_030674185.1 Monoplex corrugatus
AAACCCTTCAAAATTATATATACGAACTGAGTCAGTAGTATGGCTAATTTTAGCATTTGAACATATAGATATACACTTTTATATCAAATAAATTATTTTGCATATGTATTATTCATTTATTTTATGAAAATTACAAATTTGGTTTCATTTTTAGTATGCATATTATACAAATAGTTTATATAAATAGTACACATTTTATGAAGAAGCGTCAGCATATTGATGTTTCTTTTTAAACTACCTTTTTTGTTGTCTTGCTATGTAAAAAGTTTCATGATTTCTGAATTATCATTCTCAATTTCATTTCAAGCTCATCCCATGCCATGCAACAGTTGCAAACATATTTGTGTCTACATGAATGCAGACTCAGTTTATGGTTTCTGTTTATGAAACTGTGAATGTTCATGAACCCGCCAGCAGCAAGCAGCAATGTTGCTCCAATGCTGCAGTAGTGTGGTCGCAATTTTCATCATGTTAATTAATTTTGTTTTATAGTGGTATCATGGATTTGTTCTTTGTTATGTTTTATGTATGCAATGTTTTCTGGGATGTATACACAGTTTGGCATACACTGTGCTGGTGTCAGTACTGTTACACTGCTGAACAGTCCGCATACATATTTTTCAGTGTCAGAAAGTATGTACGACGAGTCATAGTGAGTGGTTTCATGACTCCATAATCCACCAAACACCGATATACATGGCTTACTGGATCCTTATCACCAGTAGAAGCTGCTGAAAAGAAACAAAGAAAAAAATCTAAAGACATCCAGGATCATGCTCTCCTGAAACTTAAGTGAAAGGGGAATAAAAACCTGTGCCATCTGGCACATTTTCAGGCATCAAATTCTGATATTCAGTATCTTAATTCTTTAACTCCTCCACCCTATCCACCAGCTCCAAAAACTTAACCTTTTGACTCCTCACCCTGTCCACCAGCTGTAGGAAGCTGGTGGATATGGTGAGGGAGTCAAAGAGTTTAAGTTTTTGCTTTGTTATCAGTGATGATGACGCAGGATGCTAGTGAAAAGGTTGAGAAAGGCAAAAGAGTTAAAAATGGTATTTTGTGCATTACTGATTTCTATACATTCACATATTAAAACCACAGATTATACTGACTATATTTACACTACTTTGGGAAAAAGAAGCCGGAAATGGAAGTCTGAGTTACTTGATTTGATATGCTGAAGGAAGGTCTAGGCTCTATTTTGACCCACTGATTTTTCACTTTATGCACTACAACTTCAACTAGTTCAAGCAGCACATCTTATGTGTCCAGTCCCGCAAAATCTAAATCAATGAAAACTTAAACTTTCCTTATGGTTTAAAAAGTTTCTGGATTGATGAACAACTTCTGCTTGGGAACTCTTCCCAAGTGAAAATCAACAAAATTCTTCAAAATTGCCAACCCAGTGTGTGTGCGTGTGTGTGTGTGTGTGCCTGTGTCTGTTTTTCATGAATCAGATATTTTCTTGTGATTATTAAGTGTGACCCCGTAAACATCCTGGTGACCCCCTGAAAATGTGGATAATTTATCAAGTGCTGTTAAGTCATTCATTTAAAAAAAAATGGGGGGAGGGAGGGGGGGGGGGGGAGAGGGCTGCATGAAGAAGTGAAGAAATGACAGAAATAAAGACAGAAAAAATATCTTAAAGTACGTCGCTACTACGGATTTAAAAGCTTTTGTAAAAATCTACCCATCTGATGAGTACTATATGCACAAATATGTCATTCAATTAAAAAGAAGATAGGTTTGACAAAGTTGGTGGGGTGTGTGGGAAAGGGCATGTTCTTTTATTCAAAACCTACTTATGGTTTAAAAAAAATCAACTAGCAAAATCAACTAAGGAGCTGAATGCAAGGTTGAAGATGCCCATTATGGCAACTGTTAATCCAAAAATAAAATGATAAATAAAATGAAAAAAAAAAAGAAATATGATAAACAGCTGCACTAAATTTGCAAGCTGCTTGGCTTACTGTTATTGTTACTTTTATTTAAAGCCCAGCCAACTGTGTAGAGCCATATCAGGGCTGTAACTTTTAAAACATACACAATACTTCTTAGTTCAACAGGAAAAAACGGAAAAAAATACAGTACAGATATCAATGCATTCTTGCACATAATCTCAGGAGATGTCCCTGGCAATGATTACTTCTGGCTGCTGTATTAAACAACATAAAGCGCTGACAGATTTGTACAGTTTATCAGTATAACAAACTGGGATTTCTATTTTCATGTTTTTTTGTCATTTTCAAAATCAACCAAACACTTAGATGTAAGTTCTAAAATATTTAACTTTTTCAGTTCTGACAATGACACTGAAAGTGAAAAAAATGTGCAGAGAATTATGCATTGGCAGATTTCAATAAAAAAAAGTTCACTTGACAGGAGGGGTGGGGGGGAGGGGGGGGGGCATAATCGAGAGTACAAGCCAACATGGATCATTTTTAGATTGTTGAAATTATGTAAACCATAAACTTAATACAATAGTTACTGTACAACATTTTGTGACTTTCCCCATTTCATTTGATAACTTGGGGGAAAGAGAGAGATTATGACCAGTGGGGTGTGAAAGAGATTTAGATTGTTGAAATTATGTTAACCATAAACTTAATAGTTACTGTACAACATTTTGTGACTTTCCCCATTTCATTTGATAACTTGGGGGAAAGAGAGAGATTATGACCAGTGGGGGTGTGAAAGAGACAGACAAGCAATCAAATGGTTTGAAAAAAGAATGAGCTTTGGTGAATGTAAAATTAGAAGAAAGGAAAAGATATTTCTAAGGGAATCAGAAAGGCGGGGTAAAGGAGGAGGAATATGAAGTTAATGAAACATCCAGTGTTTCCAGTGTTGAAGGCCTTCTCCCTCTCCATCCCCTCCCCCCCCCCCCCCAGTCCAAGTCATTTTCTTCTTTTGATTTGTAGTTCCAATCTAAGTACTCTATGCAAAACATCACAAAACCAACCATCACACCCCCATACAACATTTTCTTCATTTGATGTATAGTTTCAATCTAAACTGAAAAAGAAAAGAAAAACTAGAAAGGAAAGATCATATAGGCCTATGGGTAAAAACATCACTCTTCAGCCTTGATGATCTCCACTTTCTAAACAATGGTGGTGGTTGTGGGGGTGGTTATTCTTTGCTTAAAAACAATACAGGCATGAATTATTGTCCACAGACAAGGTTTTAGCAACTTCAGCAGGCCTACACATATTAAGACAGGACTGATCTGTGTTGTACAATTCTAAAAGTAAAAAATCAACTATATAAAAAAAAAGCATTCAACAAAATTAATCCCAGAAACTGGAAGGTGCTTGCCAAATGTAAAACCGAATGAGGAAAGGTCAATTACTCAATACCCCATCCCCTGTTAAAAAAAAAATTATACCTTCGGCTCGCATTTGTTGCTATCCTAAGTGCATCCAACTTTGAAAACGCCGTTTATCCCAGATGTACTGAGCAGACGCTGTCTTTTGTGTCTAATTTCATGATTCTGACAAAGTCAAGCCAATTTCATAACTGAGAAACTAAAACCAAGGTTATCTTGGGGTTGGCATGAGGTCAATATGAATGCATTAATGATAAATGATGTGCCACCAACTACTTTTTGTGAGCACATAGTATACGGACGGTCACTTACAGTTACTATTTTAGTATTTACGGCTGAGTTCGAGCATCATTGTAAACAGTTACGAATTCTAGACTTTTATTATTTAAAGTTTAAAAGAAGCATCACTAACGTTTAACGCCAGCTAGTGAGAACTACCGCAGACGGCCGCTGTTTCTCTTCACGCCGCCATTTTGGTTAGGGCCTAGCGCTAACCCTTTCGTTAACGCAACCGACTAAAATTCTAAGAAGATATTTTCTCCACTAAAAAAATCCGATTCCAGACACCGAAGATGGTCAGACATGCTTTCGACAGCATCAGTGCTATTACTCCTTTTACCTACCTTTCGCTTACTTGGTTGATTCTTTAGTTCTGGCGAGTACTTTCACCCCCTTGCCACAGCCCTTGGCTGGTCCGCCTCGATATGGTAAACCTAACTCTAACGTGCGTGACCCCTCCGCTAAGCCTAACCCATTTTCTTTGTGCTAGGCTACTGCGGAACCTCGCGGAGGGAGGAAAAGGTAACGGCTATTACTGACTGGCACTCCAGGATTACAGTAAAACAGTTTAGATAAATTCCAATCATGTAATTCAAATAAACATAAAATGAATAGCTACTTGGAGGTAAGAGTTTTATCAAGTACAGATACTTATTCGCGCTATTTTCTATTTGAAGGAAGATAACAGCAGAGACTGCATAACCTTTGACCTTTCAATCTTGACCCCGTCGCTGAATGGCGAATGTTTGGTTTCTATGCGCTGCTAGAGAAGCCATGCTGTCAGGGGTCGGTGCACGGACGAGACTTTGACACACAAGTCGGTAGGGGAAAAGACATCGACAGAAATATTATACGCCCTGAATACGATGACCAAGTATAAACAATGAGCGAGGCGATCGCCTCTGCCGTAAAGTATTCTGGAGCCGAGCCGATTTCGAACGAGGCAGAGGCAAAGGACGAACGTGGTGGAAGCAAAGGTGAGGTAGATCAAGAAGGTGTGAACAAGAACGAAGCCAGTAACGACACAATGGGTAAACAGACTGACGTAAAACAAGGAGCAACAGATCCAGCTGAAGAGACACCGGCACAGGAAACAGACGAAACTCAAGAGAAGGGGGATGAGTCCAAGCCGGACGAAAATCTTGTGGACGGTGATCAGGGTGGAAACGATGATAATATGGTTGACAATAGCAAAGACATGATAGCGGATACCGCTGATGACACTGATACTAATAAAGCAGATGATAACAATAAACAATCTGCAAATAACGTTCATGCGAAAACCCAGGGTAACGGAAACATACATGATGTAAAAGAGGACGATGTCAACTTCAATGATTCTGTTTCTAACATTAGATCACAACCGCCTGCGAAAGATGTTAAATTCGTG
>CM060313.1:48529982-48544982 GCA_030674185.1 Monoplex corrugatus
GTGTGTGTGGAGAGAGAGAGAGAATGTGTGTGTATGTGTGCGCGCGCGTGTGTGTGTGTGTGTGTGTGTGCGCGCGCGCACGTGTGTGTGTGTGTGAGTGTGTGTGTGTGTGTGTGTGTGTGTGTGTGTGTGTGTGTGTGTGTGTGTGTGTGTGTGTGTGTGTGTGTGTGTGTGTGTGTGTGTGTGTGTGTAAAGCTAGATCATGGTGATTATGTACCTGTGCAGTAATTTGCGCTTGTGTGCTTGTACATAACTTAAGTGTCTGCTTGTCTGGCTGCCTGTCTGGCAATCTTTTGGTCAATCAGGAGGGTGATTGTTCTGTCATCGAGTCTGTATTTCTTTCTGCAGGTGTACTCACTTGGTTAGCTGGTTGCATTGCTGGTTGGTTGCTTGGTTGGTTCTGTTTATTCAGTTGCTCAGTTGCTTTCATACACCTTTAAAAAAAAAGTCTTAGACACATTTGCAACAACAACTCTTAGCCTCCAAACTCAAAACTTCCACTTGCAACAAACAAACAAACATGCGCACAAAGATGAAAAAATCAAGCAATAATCAATCAATCATTTAATCAATCATTCAGTCACTCAATCAATCAAAGATAAACAAACAATCAATTAATCAATTATTCAGTTCGTAAATCAATCAGTTCATTCATCTGTGAAGTATGTATGTATGTATGTATGTATGTATGTATGTATCAATCTATCTATCAATCTATCTGTCTATCTGTCTGTCTGTCTACCTATCTATTTATCTATCTATCTATGGATCTGTCTATCTATCTATCTATCTAAATAACTT
This sequence comes from Monoplex corrugatus, assembly GCA_030674185.1. Classification (NCBI taxonomy): domain Eukaryota; kingdom Metazoa; phylum Mollusca; class Gastropoda; order Littorinimorpha; family Ranellidae; genus Monoplex; species Monoplex corrugatus. The sequence goes on from CM060313.1 coordinate 48,530,784, forward strand.
TCTTTCTATCTATCTTTCTGTCTCTCTGTCTATCTATCTCTGTCTGCCTGTCTATCAGTCTATCTGTCTACCTATCTATTTCTCTGTCCATCTGTCTATTCATTTGTCCATTTGTCTCCTCTCTCTCTCTCTGTCTCTCTCTGTCTCTCTCTCTCTCTCTCTGTCTGTGTGTGTGTGTGTGTGTGTGTGTACCTGTCTATCAATCCGTCAGTCAACTAGAGAGAGAGAGAGAGAGAGTATTCCTTGTCCTTTTTCTGGTTCAAACAGGGCTCAATACAAACGGCTTCGTTCAATGATATTGTAAATTTGATTTCACTTCACTTGACACACCTGCTTGAATGGACTCCCCTGCTGTTAAAGCGGGGATATGCCGTTTACAAGGTGAGCAGCATTGTCTGACCATATCAAGATGCCATTCAACTAGAAGTAGCTGATGTCAATTTAATTGCCACGGCAGAGAGATCAATGGTGGAAGATGCCTACTACACAGTTTCGTACAGTATAAGGTGTAGTAGAGGTGTATGCAAATATATTGTAGCTTATAGAGTTCCTTCCATACTTTGTGTTTGGGTGGTGGTGGTGGTGGTGGTGGTCTGTGGTGGTTGATGGTGGTGGTTTGTGGTGGTGTGGTGGTTGAAGGTGGTGGTGGTGGTTTGTGGTGATTGGTGGTGGTTGAAGGTGGTGGTGGGTGGTGGTGTAGGTTTGTTGTGATTGGTGGTGGTGGAGGAGGTGGTTTGTGGTGATGGTGGTTGAAGGTGGTGATGGTGGTGGTGGGTGATGGTGGTGGGTGGTGGTGGTGGTGGTTTGTTGTGATTGGTGGTGGTGGTGGTTGATGATGGTGATGGTCCACTTTTTAGTGGCCCATTAGCTCAGTTGTTAGAGCGTCATGCTCATTACACAGGGGTTGTGGGTTCGACCTTGGGGCAGGCCACTATTTGTTGTTGTTCTTGTTCTTGTTCTTGTTGTTGTTGTTCTTCTTCTTCTTCGTCGTCTTCTTCGTCTTGTTCTTCTTCTGCTTATTATTATTATTATTGTTGTTGTTGTTATCATTATTATTATTGTTATTATTATTATTGTTGTTGTTGTTGTTGTTGTTGTTGTTGTTGTCACTATAGTATTATTATTATTGTTGTTGTTGTTGTTCTTCTTCTTCGTCTTGCTTGTTGTTCTTGTTGTTCTTATCATTAGTAGTAGTAGTAGTAGTAAGTAGTAGTGTTGTTCTTGTTGTCATTATTATCATTGTTGTTGTCGTTCTTCTTCTTCTTCTTCATCTTGTTCTTGCTTGTTGTTGTTGTTCTTCTTCTTCTTCTTCTTTAGTTCATTTCATAGAGCCGTGGAACTCAAATTCTGTGATTTTGAGTTGAGTTCCAACCCGCAGCATTCTGTTCGCTTGTGACCATCAGGATATCTCTATCACAGTTCTGGTAATGTCAGCTTAATGCTTTATGGGTTTTTCTCCATTCGGAACACTTTTTTGGTGAAATAGTGTAATTTGCGTAAACTGAAAAACATTCATCATATCATCTTGCTTGTTTCCTCAACAGCTGTTAGTCAAACTTTGACAGGTCGGTAGAGGTCAGGGGGATACGGAAGCTTGGACCTCCTTGGATTGAGACTGCATGACAGGGCTGTGCTGTACGCTTACTATCATAGTATATCCCTGGCGTCAACCAGGCCCGAGAGATACAGATGCCTGCAACATCCTCAGTGACGCATCCGTGAGGTGGATAAGACTCGATTGAGTGGTCTCAGTCTTCCCAATGAGCCCATGGCACGCCCATCTCTGGGTAGGAGCCGGTTAGAATTGAAAAATCCCACAATGATTTTTGAAGGGACTGATGGGGATTCGAACCCACAATCTTCCAGTCGGTAGTCTGTAGTGCTAACCACTACACCACGGCGACTGGTGGTCCTGCTGTACTTGTTCATCACGTTTTCGTGTCAAGGTTGAGATTGATATGCATAAGTTATTTATATATTGTAAATAGCCCCGACGTGTGAGCCTTTATAGTTCATTGCCCCAGCTGTTCAAAGCTAAAGCACCATTATTAGATCTGCTGTTAAGCGGATCCACTTGTTGTAGGGGGTAGGGAAAGTGTTTTGGGCAAGGATTGGGGGGGGGGGGGGGAGTTCAAGGTTATGCGAGGAAAACAGTTTAATCCTTCGACTCCCTCACTCTATCTCCCAGCATACTGCATTGTCAGCCATGAAAGCAGAGCAAAAAAAAATGAACTCTTTGACTCCCTCACCCTATCCACCAGCATCTTGCATTGTTTAGTCATGAGAACAGAGCAAAAAAATTAAACCTTTGACTCCCTCACCCTATCCACCAGCATCCTGCATTGTTAGTCATGAGAGCAGAGCAAAAAAACAACTCTTTGACTCCCTCACCCTATCCACCAGCATCCTGCATTGTTAGCCATGAGAGCAGAGCAAAAAAACTGAACTCTTTGACTCCCTCACCCTATCCACCAGCATCCTGCATTGTTTAGTCATGAGAACAGAGCAAAAAACTTAAACCTTTGACTCCCTCACCCTATCCACCAGCGTCCTGCATTGTTAGTCATGAGAGCAGAGCAAAATACTGAACCCTTTGACTCCCTCACCCTATCCACCAGCATCCTGCATTGTTAGTCATGAGAGCAGAGCAAAAATCTGAACCCTTTCACTCCCTCACCTGTCCACCAGCTTCCTGCAGTAAGCAGGTGGATAGGGTGAGGAAGCAAAAAGGTTCAGTTTTTGCAGCTTGTGGACAGAAAGGATACGGGAGTGGAAAGGTTAGAAAGAAACGCAGATTCGTATGGAGGGCCATGATCGCCAACGCCAGTTAGTCCGGTTGGTTTGACCGTCATGCTGATAACGCTGTTGTCCCGGGTTCAATCTTTTGGCGGGATGAAAATGTAGTGTGTGTGTCTGTGTGTGGGGGTGGGTGGGGGGGCGTGTGTATGTGTGTGTGCGTGCGCGCGTGCACGAGTGTGGTGTGTGTGTGTATGTATGTATGTATGTATGTATGTGTGTGTGCATGCGTGCGTACGTGTGTGTGCTCGTGTGTGTGTGTGTGTGTGTGTGTGCGTGCGCGTGCGTGCGAGTGTGTGTGGTGTGTGTGTATGTGTGTGTGGTGTGTGTGTATGTGTGTGTGCATGCGTGCGTACGTGTGTGTACGTCGTGTGTGTGTGTGTGTGTATGCTTGCGTGCGTACATGTGTGTGTGCTTGTGTCGTGTGTATGTCGTGTGTGCGCGCGCGCGCACGTGCGTGTGCTGTAAGCTTTCTGCGCGTATGTTTGTGTCTGTGTTTGTGTATGTGTGTCTGTGTGTGCGTGTGTGTGCATGCATGCTTACGTGTGTGTATGGTGTGTGTGTGTGCGCGCGCGCGCGCGCGTGAGTGGGTGGGTGGGATGGGTGCGCATCTCTTGTGAGTATGTGTGCGCCAGTCGCAGCATACGTGTGTGAGCGCCCACGCGTGTGTTGTTAGTATCGTTGAACACTTTCTTAAGGGAAAGTCAGTGATAAGACAAATACTACCACTGAAGGCGTACGTTCATCGATGCATTACCCATGAAGCAGTCATGTATGTCCATTGTCCCCGCCCAGCCCACAACGGAGAAAAAGAAATTGAACTTGCGAAAACGTCAGTCATGCTGTGCTGCCAGAAACATAAATACAGAGACAGGCAACTGCATGATTTCGATGGCTATCTCAAACTCCATTTTTGTTTCCTTGTCCTATTTCGTCATCATCATCAGGTGCCTTGCCATATGGTGTTGGCGATCATGGCCTTCCATCTGTTTCTATCCCTTGTTGCCGCAAGCACATCTTCCACCCTCTCTGTCTACAGCCACTCTGCAAGTCCGTCCAATATTTTTTCCCTGGGTCTACCTGGTGCTCTCTTTCCCTCCAGCTTTCCTGTTGTGACCAGGTGCTCCAATTCCCTTTCCTCATAAAATGACCTATAAATGTTGCCTGTCTTTTCCTAATCTTCCTTATGAATGATCTTGTGTCTGCCTCCATCAAGACTGTCTCGATTGTTTTCTTTGCTGTCCATGGAACTCTCAACATTCTTCTTAGAAACCACATCTCGGCTGCCTCAGTCTTGTTCTGGCTTTCCTATTTCGTAAGCCACCTTAACCCTTTGACTCCCACGCTCTATCTACCAATTGCAAAAACTTAACCCTTTGACTCCCTCACCTTTTTCACCGGCTTCCTGCAGGAAGTTGGTGGATAGGTTGAAGTAGTCAAAGGGTCCAGTTTTTGCTTTCCTAGCATGGCTGACAGTGCAGGATAATAATGAGCGGGGTGTGGGAGTCAAAGGGTTAAATTAATGACCACAGAATCTGCTACAGTTTGTGTGTGTGTGTGTGTGTGTGTGTGTGTGTGTGTGTGTGTGTGTGTGTGTGTGTGTGTGTGTGTGGTTTTGTTTTGGTTTGGTTTGGTTTAGTTTGGGTTTTTTGTTTCATTTTGTGTTGTTTTTAGTTTTGGTGATGCGTGACGATGGGGATGATAACCATGATGCTGTTAAATACCGGTCTGGATTAAGACTGCGTGACTGGGACGTACTCGGTTCTTATTTCATCATATGTCCTGGCACCAGGCAGGTTCGAGAAACGACAGAGACATGCGGTGTTGGTTAAAAGTTTTGAGCTACATGAACAACTTGAACACTCTCAGTGGTGCATCCGTGAAGTGGATGAGACTCGACTGTGTTAGTCCCAGTCTCCCCAGTGGGCCCATAGCACGTTCAGCTCTGGGTAGGAGCCGGTTAGAGCCAAAAAATCCCACGGTAATTTTTGACGGGACAGATGGGAATCAGATCCACGACGATCTGTCTATCTATCTATCTATTTATCTATCTATCTATCTATCTATCTATCTATTTATCTATCTATCTATCTATCTATCTATCTATCTGTCTGTCTATCTATATGTCTATCTATCTATCTATCTATCTATCTAAATGAAAAAAAAATCAAACAATGCGAAGACAGGAGAAAAAGAAAAGCTTGTAGATTGAATTACCTTGACGGGCGCGGTAGTCAAGTTGGTACACGTCGGACTTAAAATCAGGTTCGAACCTTCTGTGGGTACCGCCCGCCTGGCGGGTAAAGGGTGGAAATTTTTCCCATCTTCGTGTGCAGCAGTATGTTGCCTGCACAGTGTGGGCGAAACACGCATCTGAGAAAAAAAATGGAATTCTTGGGGGAGGGAGGGGGGGGGTTACCGATTTCTGTTTTCATGTCTCTGACTGAGTCCAGTAGATCCGTGTCGTGCTGTGCCGTGCCATGCCGTGCTGTACCGTGGTACATAGTGCCAGTCTGAGAGTGGTTCTTAGACGTGTGGGCGACAAACAAACGGCTTAGCAACACTGGCCCTGCTTGACTGGACGCTCCAATCTCCGATACTTACACATGCAGGAGACAGCTGTGACAAAGTAGTGGCCATAATGCCGTCCTTACAACCAATCTTCAGGAAACTCTGGAGAGAGGAAATTCTCTGCAAGTCGTCTAGCTCTGTTGGCAGAGCTTTGGACTCTAGATTCGATATCTAAATCTCAGTGACTGCCTTCGTTCCAGCAAACAGGAATTAGAAACAACACAGCAATAGAAGTGGAAGGCGTATTTAATATAACAAAACAAGACAGGCGCAACTTTACAGCCAACTGGCCTTTGTGAAGCGTAAACAAAAGACAGCAAAGACCAGATACATAACACTTAGTGGTAAGACTTCCCTGATGTTGGGTTGAGCTGAAGATTTTGATGTTTCGAAATCATAAACATAAACAACAACATAAACAGTGACCTGTTCGCTGCCCGTCCTAATGCTCTAAACATCATTCTGGTGGTGTCATGTTAGTCTGTCATAAACTCCCCTCCCCCACCCCCACCTGTTCGTTTCCAAGACCTTGCCAGCACATAGGGATTTGCACAGACTGAAATCTGCCAAATTATCATTTGTTCATTTCAGTGGAACATACGTGGTATCGGGACGATTATGAACCCTTTCTGAACAAGCTCAGACTGAAAGTGGAAAGAAATTGATGCCAAGTTCGACAGTGGAATGGTTGTGGCAAATGTGGAGTGGAGCACGGACTTCCAGGTGATAAAGTGATGTAAATGATATCATAATGAAGACACAGCCTATCTAGACATGCAAGAACTGTTCAATGCACTATACTACCGACTGGAAGGCTGTGGGTTTGAATCTCTATCAGTCCCGTCAAAATCATTGTGGGATTATTCGGCCCTGACCAGCTTCCACCCAGAGTGGAGTGCACTATGGACTCATGGGGAAGACTGGGACTACACTGTCGAATCTTATCCAGTTCTAAGATATGTCACTAAGAGTGTTGCTAGGGTCACTTGACCAACGCTACAGGGGTGTCTGTCTTTCGGGCCTGGTTGACACCAGGATATATCATGAAAGTAAGCGTAGAGCACAGCCCTTTCACGAAGTCTCAGTCCTAGATTGAACTCCACAGCATCATGATATTCACATTCATCATCATTACAGCATTGCAAAAAAGAAATGTCCCAGCTTCTTACCATCAAAATTGCCTAAAAAATGGGACCAAAGATAACAACAACAAAAAGGCGAGTGCACATGAAACTACCGAAGTGTGATGATCTTTAAAATAAAACGAGGACTACTCAAAGAGAGCAATTCATAGTCAAAGACAGTAAAACCTATATATACTGCTTCTGCCGTGCAGGCGTTGAAACTGACGCTAACACTAATAACAGCTACCAATTAAGTCACAAACAGAATCGTCAGTCATCATCAACAACACACGCACGTGCACACACCCCACACACCCTCACACAAGATATACAACACACACACACACACACACACACACACACACACACACACACACACACACACACACACACACACACACACACACACACACACACAACACACACACACACACACACACACACACATACATACACCACACACACACACACCACACACCACACACCACACACACACACACACACACACACACACACACACACACACACACACACACACACACACACACACACACACACACACACACACAAACACACACACACCACAACCACGATCTACTGAGACACATCTGTATGCTGCATGTATTCACCAATAGTTCTTAGAGCAGTTTTAGGGATATCGGAAGGTCAGAAAGTTTTTTCAACAGTTTTCTTGTTGTTATTTTTAAGACTTGAGAGGGTTAACGTCAAAACAGTAACCGCAATCTGTTACACGTACCATATTGTGAATCAATCAGTGCAGTCCTGCCCACTCCTTCCGTGAGGATGCCGGGGACTCTTTCGGTATAATTAGTATCATCACTTTCAGGAAATTCTACGACAGAAATTTCCTCTCTTCTACCATTCTCTTTGTTTCTGCTTTGCTTTCTGTCATCTCCTCCCGTCATTTTCTGCCTTGCTGGTATATTCACCTGTAAGTATTCTATAAAGCCTTATATAATTGCTCTGAGGTACATTCACCTGTATGTGTTCTAAAGCCTTATATGCTTTCTCTCAGGTACATTCACCTGTATGTGTTCTATAAAGCCTTATATGCTTTCTCTCAGGTACATTCACCTGTATGTGTTCTATAAAGCCTTATATGCTTTCTCTGATTCACCTGTATGTGTTCTATAAAGCCTTAACTTTCTCTTAGGATAGGTAATTGGGTATATGTATAGACTCATTGGAAACAGAAAAACATGAAAATAGAATCAGAACGCGAATTTAATACAACCAGACAACACGTTGTGTGTAGTTGTATTAAATTCGCGTTATGATTCTATTGTCATGTTAGTTTGTCTGTTTGTTTGTTTTTCCTGGTACATGTGTTCTTGAACACGGGCGGTCGCTCTTGTTTTTGGATTGCATTTTTGGGTCTGAGAAATTAGACATGCAGAAGCAATTTTAGGTCATTTCAAAAGGCCAATTGTCTGTATGTTTTAGTGTCCTTAATTATGCTTACATTTGTATTCAGTGTTTGTTTGTTTGTTTGTTTGTTTGTTTGTTTGTTTGTTTGGAAATCTTCTGGTGGTAAATTGGTCGGAATGATCAACACCAGAGGCATATCCTTAGATTTTGTGTGCAAATGCATTGGTATGCGTACTTCATTTTCTTTTATAGATGTTTTGTTGTTTGATGTTTTGTCGTTTGTTTGTTGTTGTTGTTGTTGTTGTTTTTCCAGCGAGTGTTGTGTACGATTTGAGATGGTTACAATCCTGATAGGAGTCTGCACAGTTGGCTGGGCTTTAAACAATAATGATAATAAAAAATAAAAAGAACTTGCTTACTAGCATTTTTTTCGCTGCCGTCGTGTGCATCACTAATGTAAATCGTTGCATTCCGTGACCGCCACAATAAACAAGATAATAAACTTCTCTTTAATCGGATCCTGTGACCGCCTGAAAAAAAATTGTGTTGGAAAAAAATGTGTGTGGGAAGGGAGGGGGAGTCAGCCGATGTGTGTGTGTGTGCGTGTGTGTGCGTGCGTGCGTGTGTGTGTGTGTGTGTGTGTGTGTGTGTGTGTGTGTGTGTGTGTGTGTCTGTGTGTGTGTGTGTGTGTGAAACCATAGTAATAAATTTCTCTTAGGTCAGTTCTGGTGATGACATTTACAATTTATTATGGAAAAAAAATCTTTCACTCTGTGTGTGTGTGTGTGTGTGAGAGAGAGAGAGAGAGAGAGAGAGAGAGAGAGAGAGATTATTTGCTATTGACATAGAGAGACGTCTCTGTCTGCCTGTCTGTCTGTCTGTCTGTCTCTCTCTCTCTCTCTCTCTCTCTCTCTCTCTCACTCTTTCTCTCTCTCTTTCTGTCTTTCCCTCCCCCGATTCGCTGCTTTACTCTAGTTTCCCAGCCCCGCGCAGGTAGGCCGACCCGTTCTCAGCTGCCAATCGTAGTCATTCCAAGGGTTTGAGTTTCGAGTCTGTTCAAGAGGGTTTCTGTACTTGGGCATTTCCACATACGCTCCACCCGAATCTGTTAGCATTTACCTGGCATTACTCCTTGAGCCTACGCAAAACTCGGCAGACTCTTTATTCCTATGCAGAACTATTAGCGCTGGTAAGATTTTAAAATACGGAGGGGAGGGGAGGGGAGGGACCTAATGAAACAATAAGCTGACACCACCAGAATGATGGAAACATTAAGATGAGCAGCGGACAGACCAGTTTTTAAATGTTCCAGAATGGGATTGAACTCAGGACATTAGATCTCGAGTTCACGGCTCTGTCAACAAAGCCAGTCAGCCTATTGATAAAAAAAAAAATTAAAAAAAAGTCAGTGGCCTGCATGGGAGTCGAACCCACGATCCCAGAGTTTTCAAAACGGTGCTCCAGCCAACCGAAGTAACTGTACAAGTGTCTGCTAAACGAAAGACCCAGAAACACAAAAAAAGACAGAATGAGAAGGCTAATTTAACAAACAAACAACAACAACAACAATAAACCATGACGTGCGTAAATCTTCGGTCATCTGACCTTTATACATAAAAGATAACAAATTATAAATACGCCTGATTTAGGGGTAGGGGTGGGGGGCGAGGGCTAAGTTTTGTAATCCCCTCCCCTCCCTCCAAGTTTTGTTTATCTATTCTTTGTTCTCTTTTGTGTACGCTAAAGAAAGACCAGTTGGCCGAAAATTTGCACCTGTCTTGTTTCTCGTATTAATTGAATTGGCGTTCTCCCCCCCCCCCTCTCTCTCTCTCTCTCTCTGTCCCTCTCTCTCTGTCTGTGTCTGTCTGTCTGTCTCTCTCTCTCTCTCTCTCTCTCTCTCTCTCTCTCTCATTCTCTCCCTCTGTATGTGTGTGTGTGTGTGTGTGTGTGTGTGTGTGTGTGTGTGTGTGTGTGTGTGTGTGTGTGTGTGTGTGTGTGTGTGTGTGTGTGTGTGTGTGTGTGTGGTTCATTTTGGCTTGAACGCTGGCAGTCAAAATTTAATGTAAGAAAATGAATACAAACCACTGTTGAGTCGAACATAACATACAAAGTCACGCCACGAAGCCAAGTAGAAAGATAGGATAGGCCTAGTGGCTTTCTGCTGGACCTGAAGACCGGCAGCTGTTAACTCTGCCTGTGATCTGAAGGCAGTCAATTTTAACCCTTTGACTCCCGCACCCTATCCACCAACTGCATAAAACTTAACCCTTCGACTCCCTCACCCTATCCATCAGCTTCCTGCAGGAAGCTGGTGGATAGGGTGAGGGAGTCGAAGGGTTAAGTTGTTGCTTTGCTAGCATGGTTGACGATGTAGGATGCTGGTGGACAGGGTGCGGGAGTCAAAGGGTTAACTCTGCTTGCGAGTGCGTGCTGAGGGCGAGATCTGAGCGATTTTGTTAACTAATCTCCGCTTGGAGAAAGACGAGGACTGGGAGAATTGATTGGCCAACGATGGGCTGGTACCTTGTATGCAGTGGTGTGTGTGTGTGTGTGTGTGTGTGTGTGTGTGTGTGTGTGTGTGTGTGGTGTGTGTGTGTGTGTGTGTGTGTGTGTGTTTGTGTGTGTGTGTGTGTGTTGAGTGTTTGTGTGTGTATGTGTGTGTTTGTGTGTGTGTGTGTGTTTGTTTGTGTGTGTGTGTGTGTGTGTACTTGTGTGTGTTTGTGTGTGTGTATACATGTGTGTTTGTGTGTGCGTGCGTGTGTTTGTGTGTGTGCGTGTGTGTGTGGTTTGTGTTTGTGTGTGTGTGTGTGCGTGTGTGTGTGTGTGGTTTGTGTGTGTGTGTGTGCGTGCCTGTGTTTGTGTGTGTGTGTGTGTGTGTGCGTGAGCGTGCGCGCTTCTCTCTCTCTCTCACTAGCTCTCTCTGTCTCTTTCGCTGGCTATCTCTGTACACGCACGAGACCTTATCCTTCGGTATACTTGGCCGTATCAGTACGGAAGCAGGTGTTATCCATCCCACACATGCCGACTGACAAGTCCTCCCCAGAAGCTCTTAGCGTTGGCCCAGTGCATTCCTGGAGCCACATACCTGAATTCTTGACAAGAAGGGATAAGTAAGAATAGCGCAAACCGGTTTGTTACATCTGTTTCATCACTGACACCGGTGGTCAACCAGCGCGCATGGCCATGCGAAAATTAACACACTCCACATATTTCATGTACATTTCTTCCGGTTTAGAAACATCACAAACTTCTTCATATAGAATGAATTAAAAAGATTTTTTCTTTAGTGCCCATTAGACTGAAATATGACTGTCTACTGAAATAATGAGGTGCCTGCAAATAATTTGTTGGGGGCGCAGAAATATGGGAGGCACCCGATGTTCCCCCAGGTCTATGTTCCCCCAGGTCTATGTTCCCCCAGGTCTATGTTCCCCCAGGTATAACATGTTATGTCATATGTCATGTGACATATGACATGACACGACTTATAGCACGATATATAGCGTGACATATGACACGACATATTGCTTGCCATGATATGACATATGACATGACATACGACATGGCATATGCCATGACATATGGCATGACATGTGACATGACACGTGACAAGACACGTGTGGCATGACATGTGAAATGACATATGGCATGACATATGACCTGACATATATGACATATGGCATGACATGACATGACACATGGTATGACTGGAGGAACATAGACCTGGGGGAACCAGGTCTAGGGGAACATAGACCTGGGGGAACATAGACATGCTCCCAGAAATATGTATCACCATCCACTGTAAACGCAGACGAAACCAAAAATAGGTCGAGGTAAGGGCCAGATTGTACCAAGGATGTTTCAAAAAGTGCGTTTATAACTTAATCGTGATCTTATGCGTTTCTTTATGTAATCATTTAAAATCTTCCAAAGCAGTATGTTGAAACGTTAAGCTTTAGATTTCGTGGATACTGTTGTGTATGCTGTTTTCAACAAAAATATACCGATATGACTAAGTATACCGATAAGATGGCGCGCGCGCACACACACACACACACACACACACACACACACACACACACACACACATATATATATATATATATATATATATATATATATATATATATATATATGTGTGTGTGTGTGTGTGTGTGTGTGTGTATATGTGTGTGTCTGTATGTGTGTATACACACACACACTCACATATATATATGTGTGTGTGTGTACATATTTATGTATATGTAATATTAACAGGCTATATATGTGTCACTAAGTATCTCATAATTAGAATATGTTTAATTTAAACCAATAAAACACTGCAATAGGTGTAACTGCGAGGCATGTTTTAAACAGTTACGTCCCTTGTTGTTAAAAGAGTTTACAACGTTCCTCTAATAAAGTTTAGTATGACTTTGGCTTTTCAAACAGACTGAATGTGCATGATCTATCTAATATCTCAACGCACTCCAATATGGCTTTACCGTCTCAGTGGTTCCGTTACCGAGACGGTTAGTCTTGGGCATGTCAGGCTATTGATTATCGCCGATCATCGACCGATCGGCAGCGGTATTGCCTACCAGTATTGGTATTCAGACCACCATGCTCTTGAGCTTGGGAAGTTATAGACTGTGTGACGCATTATGTAGGCCTATCATTGCCTGCAGGCCCCTTCTCAGCGTTCTTTAGGCATGGGATTTTCTCCCCCACCGCCACCACTATCGCCACAACCTTCTCAACGGTTTTGCTGCAGGCAGTACTGCTCTGTGGACCGCCCTGACGTAATATGGTTCTCAAGGGAAAAAAGAAAACAAAACAAAACAAAAAAGGGGGAAATTGTACAGTATGAAGTATAACGGAATTCCAGTGTACGCACTCATTATCATTTGGCCATAAATTGGAGGGGAAAAAAAAGGAGAAGAAAAGAAAAGAAAAGAAACCTTGGGAGAAGGTCAACTGCGCTCGAAACGTTTAATCTTTCAGAGCATGGCACTCAAAAAGGCAGACATGGTGTATGGCTCATGTCAATGGAAGAAATATCAACAAGGAAAACCATGTAAAAATAAAGATTTAGCAGCTGAAATTCGGATACAAACTTTGAATCTGTGAATGTTTTAGTAGTTGATAGACACAAGAATGGATGAAATCTGGGAATGCTTTGACAACTGAAATTTGGAGATCGAATTGAAAGAATGTGGGCACATTTTAGTAGCTAATATTTGCTCACACAGTTTGAAGAATCTAGCAATGTTTTAGTAGCTGATTTGGACACACAATTTGAAAAATCTGAGATTGTTTTAGTGTTTGATATTTGGACACACAGTTTGAAGAATCTGGTAATGTTTTAACAATTGAAATTTGGACACAGAATTTGAAGAATCTCGGACCTTTTTAGTACCTGATATTTAGACACACAATTTGAAAAAATCTGGGAAAGTTTTAGCTGTTGATATTTGGACACAAAATTTGAATCTGGAAATGTTTTAGTAGATGAAATTTTTGACACATATTTTGTTCTTTAGGGACGTTTGTTAAACGCCCTGTGGTGTACTATCGGTATGGAAGCGGGTGCTTTGCATCCCACATATCCCAACAAACAACTCCTCCCAAGGGGCACTTAACACTGGCAACTGGATCTGTTACGTGTATCTCATCACTGGCACCGGTGATCAGCCAGCGCGCATGCCCATGCAACAGTTAATATATACCACTTTAATTTTTATATACATACCTTCCATTTCACAAACATCACAAACTTGTTCATACAGAAAGAATTTTTTAAAAATTATATTCTCTTTAGTGCACATTAGATCGAAATAGGACTGTCTGTTGAAATGATGAAATGACTTTGAATAGTTTGTTGAGGGCGGAAAAAAGTTTCATCGTTCGCTATAAATGCAGGCGAAACCAAAAGTGTGTTGGGATAGGGGGGCCAAATTGTACCGAGGAATTTTGAATAAGTGCATTTCTAACTTAATGGTGACCTTTAAATTTTCATTGTGTATGTATTTCTGATCTTCTGTAGCAATGTGTTGAAATGTTAAATTTTACATTTCGTAGATATTGTTGAGTATGCTATTTTCAACGAAATACGCCGTTAGGGCTGAGTATGCCGATGGGGTTTTAACAGACAAACAGTTTTAGCAGCTGAAATTTGAACAAAATGTAAATCTGAGACTATTTTAGCAGCAGCACCACTACCACTAGGACAACCAAGAGCCAACAATATCACTACTATCACCACCACTATTCCCACTACCAGCATCACAACATCACCAACACCACAACCAACATCTCCATCACCACTACCACCACCACT
>CM060313.1:48549982-48567482 GCA_030674185.1 Monoplex corrugatus
TGTGTCTGTGTGAAAGTTTGTCTTTGTGTGTCTGTGTGAAAGTTTGTCTTCTTTGTGTCTGTGTGAAAGTTTGTCTTTGTGTGTCTGTGTGAAAGTTTGTCTGTCTTTGTGTGTCTGTGGAAGTTTGTCTTTGTGTGTCTGGTGAAATTTGTCTGTCTTGTGTGTCTCTGTGAAAGTTGTCTTTTGTGTCTCTGTGAATACATACAAAAACCAGTATGCATTTGTACTGTTATCACGTCTACGTGTATCACGTATCTGTTCTCACGTCAATAATAATTTGTCCTCTCTCTTGTCCTCGTTGATGTCCACTCCTCTCTCTCATGACAGTATCCTCTCTCTCTCTCTCTCTCTCTCTCTCTCTCTCTCTCTCTCTCTCTCTCTCCTCTCTCTCTCTCTCTCTCTCTCTCTCTCTCTCGCTCGCTCGCTCTCTCTGTGTCTTTCTGTCTCTATCTCTGTCTCCCTCTTCCCCCCTCTCTCTCCCTTCTGTCTCTGTCTCTGTCTCTCTCCTGTGCTGTCTATATGTCGGTCTGTATGTCTGTCTCTCTATCTGTCTGTCTCTTTGTCCCTCCCCCCCTCCCTCTCTCAGTCTGTCTGTGTGCACGCGTGTATGTGTGTTTGTGTGTGCTTGCATATATGTATGTATATATATATATATATATATATATATATATATTGATAGATATACATATTTATATATATGTACATTTATGACTAGAGAGAGAGGTGTGTATATGTGTGTGTGAGATAGCTGGGAAGATATGCAGATATAGATATAGATTAATAGACATAGATATAGATAGATATGTGTGTATGTGTGTGTGCGCGCGCACGCGCGCGTACGTGCGTGTGTATGTGTGTGTGTTGGGAGGTGCGTGTGAAGGAGTTCTTTATGGTGTCGATATCATGAAACAAAGCGTGTAGACACAGGAACGACACAGCTGATAGCTCTACATATATACCAACATCATCATTCATATCAGCATATTAACACTGGTGTGGGAATTGGGAAAGGCGGAAACCTGACTAGACACAGATAAATTATTTATGTATGATGCGTGTGCAACAACAACCGTAAAACTCAAGATGGTGATATAAGCAGTGACAGTTCTCCTTGTTTGGTTGTTTTTTGTTGTTGTTGTTTGTTTGTTTGTTTGTTTGCTTGCTTGCTTGGTTTGTTTGTTTCATTTGTTTGTTTGCTTGTTTATTGTTTGTTTCTTTGCTTTGTTTGTTCTGTTTGCTTGTTTGTTTAGTTTGTGTGTTTGTGTGTGCTTGTTTGTATAACAGGAAAATTTTTAGATGCTTTGGACCATCTTGAAAACAGATTATGTTGATTGTTGAGTGAAAAGTTTCTTGACTTAATATTTATTTAATGCTTCTGAATTCCCAGGGAACCTTTGGCCGTCTTGAATGAAATTTGGGTTATAGGCCTATTATTTCATATTGAATAGGACAAAACGATCCTGTTCTTGTGATTCTTGTGTTTTAAACACAACCATAGGTAACAATTTATAGCCTAAGTTTTCCCCCATTGATTATGCATGAGCCTTCTAACACAGTTGTAGAACAGACAGACACCTCAACAAATCAGTGAAAACGTAAAATCACAAGTTTACCGTCATAACCCTTCTTCCCTTTTCAACGGGAGAGCGTCACATACATAAGGGAGACAATTAAAGTGAACGGGATGAATAGGACGAGTCGCATAAAAAAGCGCCTCGAGGCTCAGGGACATGACCCTTGTCTTTGTCGGGCGAAGACATTCCGGCAATAAACATGGCCGGAACACGACCAGCTCTCGAGTTTGATTGATAGGGTGAACCCGGCGTTGTGGAAAGCCATAAGGGGAGTGATTGTCCCGGGATCAGTCTCTTGTTCTTTTTTTATTGCCTCCAGACACTGATCTTGCCTCGTAGAGTCTTTCAAATCGTGTTGCCGTCTCTGCCCCTTTCACTTTATTCTTTTTGAAGAGAGTTCGGGGTGGAACGATTCCCACCTTTGACGACTAAGTTCTAAACAGTTTTGAGTTTGGAGCTTATTTAAGAGGGGTGCCTAGCACTCAGGCAGTTCCATCTGCGCTCTACCCAAATCTGCCAGCACTGATTTTCTGCTGCAGACTTGCTGAAACTGCGCAAAACCTCTTTGTGTTGATACAGTCTTGAAATGGGCACATGGAAAGAGGGACCTACGAAACGCTAAGCTGACACCACCAGAATGAAGTAAGCATTGAGATGGGCAGCGAACAGGCCAGTCTTTAATGTTGCAGGCTGGAACTGAGAACTCCAGATATCAGATCTTGAGTTCACGACTCTGTCGAAAGAACCAACCAGACTGTATAAGTAGATTCTTGGAAAAGACGAAGATACCATCGCCATAGTGTATTAGTATAACGAACCACAGACTGTAAGGTTGTGGAATCAAATCCCCATCTGCCCGTCCAAAAATCATCATAGGATTTCTTGGCTTACCGGCTTCTACCCAGAGTTGAGCGCACTATGGGCTCATTGGGAAGACGGGGACCACACAGTCGAGTCGCATCCGCTTCACAGATGCGTCACTGAGGGTGTTGCTCAAATCTTCTGACCAGCACTACAGGAGTGTATCTCTAGGGTCTGGTTGATTCTGGGATTCGTTATAATAGTAAGCATAGAGTACAGCTCTGTCATGCAGTCTCAATCGTTGATGGAACTCCATAGCATTTTATGGTAATCATCGTCATCATCATCATTACAGAGAGAAAACTGTGCCAGCTTCTGTACCATTAAGTTGGCGTAGAAAATAGGACCACGAAAAGTGAGCACAAACAAAACCTACCTGAGTACGATGATCTTTAAAAAATAACAAAAACAAGTGAAAGAAAGAAAGAAAAGAAAAAGAAAAGGCGAAGATAGAGGTAGGTCGTTTACTGTGTTGCATGCTGCCTGTAGTTGTATTGTGGTATATCCTTTACCTGGCACAGTGTGCTACAGAGGGCATGTTACCCACAAAACATAACTGATGATAAGTTTGTCGCTCTGAAATATATTAAGAATGCACTGACCGACTATTGATGTGGATCAAGCCGGATCAGTCTGCCTATTTCAGTCCTCATCTTTCTGATCATTATAACTTACTCGTCACAGGTGGGTATCATTTCACTTTCAGTGGGCCAGTTGGTTCTTTTGACAGAGTTGTGTACTTAAGATCTGATATCTCGAATTTAGTCCTTGCCTGCAACATTACAGTCTGACTTGTTCACTGCCCATCTCAACGTCTCCATCATTCTGATGGTGTCAGCTTAGTGTTTCATAGGTTCCTGCCCCATCCCCATTTCAAGATCATTATAATTTACCCGTCATAGGCGAGAATCATTTCACTCTGAATTCTCTTAAAGACGAAAATGAAAGTGATTGAGTTGGCACACGACGCTTAGGGTTTTGTGCAGGCTTAGTGAGTATGCCTGATAGGTGCTGGCAGATTTGGATGGAGCGCATGTGGAATTGAGTGCGGTGAATCTCTATTGAACAAAGTATGAACCTTATACTTGTCTGTGGTAATGGTGAAATGTTCTGGTCCCTCTCCAGCCAGCCAGAATCAACATGGAGCGTTATCTCCATGCCTAAGTATCTGTTGTCCTGTGTGTCTGATAATATGTTTGGTGAAGTCGTACCTTAGTGGTTAAAGCTTGAGAGCGCCAGATTGAGAAGCAGGAGAGTTCTGAGTTCAAGAGAATGTTTGAAGGTGATATTTCTCAGTCCCCACTTCCTCCCCTATCCACTACACCTGGGATAGTGGTCTGGGTGGTAGTATTTGATATTCTGTATGTGTATACAAATGAAGAGGGTTTAGGCACACACAGGTCTGCATATGTGTTGAAATTGGAGATCAGAAATGTTTCCACCATTTACACACACCAGATATGTGGCACCCAGGCAGGATCGAACCCAGATCTTTCAACTGAAAGTCGGATGTCTTGCCTACTTGATCATCGTGCCTGTCGTTGATCTGTCAGTACATAATCTCTGATAATGATCCCAAGGTGTAGTTCTTCAACCATTTAGCGTCACTGACAGTGCCAAACCAGAGCGTTTAGCTAAGTATCCAATGTCCCCTAGTGTGCAGTGTGTGTGTGATAATAACATGGAGTGCACTGTCAGTCAGTAAGCCTGTATATCATCATCTCTTTATGGTCCCCACTACTGATAGTCTTAGTCTGAGTTCAGGTCACTGTCTTTTTTATCTCATTTTTGTTGCCATTATTCTTTCATTCACCTCCTTGGGATGCCTGGGACTCTTTCAGTATAAATATTATCCCCACTTTCTGGAAATTATGTGCTAGAAATTTCCTCTGTTCTGTCCCTCTCCTTTTCATCTTTCATTATCCCTGACTGAAGTGTTCTGCTGCTTTTGTGTGTGTGTGTGTGTGTGTGTGTGTGTGTGTGTGTATGTGTGTGTGTGTGTGTGTATGTGTGTGTGTGTGTATGTGTGTGTATGTGTGAGTGTGTGTGTGTGTATGTGTGTGTGTGAGTGTGTGTATGTGTGTGTGTGTGTGTGTGAGTGTGTGTGTGTGTGTGTGTGTGTGTGTGTGTGTGTGTGTGTGTGTGTGTGTGTGTGTGTGTGTGTGTATAAAATGAAGTCTTTCCTGCCTGCACATTTGGTTGAATACGAAATATTCTTCCTCACAGAAATCCTAGATTGACAGGGTATTGATATGTTGTTTTAAAAAAAGAGAAGAAGAAGAAGAAGAATCCATTTTGCGAAATGTGTCTCTGGATAACAAGTGTTATATGATAACCTGCCTGTCTTTTATCTGTGAAAGCATGGCAAGTTACCGGGTGTCCTTTTATGTAAGGCCTTTGAGGACTAAAGGAATGAGATGGGACATGATAGCTTGTAGTAAATGTACCTGTTCTCTGTCAGCTGGCTTTTATGCTTTACACCTGCATGTATGACTTGGTTCTGGGAAACCTGTTTGTTATCATGTACAGAACCAGTACAGATTATATTATAGTACTGATGTCACCCGGTCCATAAGGTAAACAGGCCCGTGTGTGCATTGGTATATTCCATCTTTCTATATGCATATGAGACATGGACTCTCACAGTGGATTTGGAAAGACGAATCTAAGCCTTGGAAACGAAAAGGTTATCGCAAGACACTAACATCAGATACACTGATCATATCGCCAGTAAACAAGTGCGCCAAACTATCGAGCAGCATATTGAACCATATTAATTTTTAAGTCTGAGGTTTCGGTTTAGAACAGAATTTACTTTGGTATGGCCATGTAACAAGATATAGCGGCCATGCTGAATCAATCCTCCAAGGAACTGTTGAAGGAGGGAAACGGACGAGAGACAGAAAAAGAAAAAGGATAGACGGACTGACGGCATTGCGCAATGGATAGAGAAACCATTTGCAGTGATCTTGGTTTTAGCACACAACTGACAGAGCTGGAAGAATCTGGTGAAGAGTTCTTTAGTGCGGCATCCAAGTGATTCAACACGGTGTAAAAGGAGGAAGAGGGGGGGGGGGAGGAGAAGGAGAAGAAGAAGAAGAAATAATAACGTATTCACATTAATATTACATCACATACATAGTCGCAGCGAAGTACGCTTGAAATAGACTTCTGCCCGATCAGGGGAATGAATGGTGTTAATAATGGGCGATCATAATGATATCCCCTGGACCGTGTGATTGGTATAGTCAACAGCCAGTTCCGAGTGTAATTGGCAGGTCAATTACCATTATTTCTACCTGCTGATCGATACCCTCTGAGTGTACCCAAGAGTCTGTTAACTGCAAAGCAGTGTTTGCAGTAGAACGGGTCTTTCTTCCCACTCTATCCCCACACCCCTCACCAACCTTGTAGTCCCACCCGCTTTTGAGTTTGGGTGGGTTTTTTTTTTTTTTTCCTTTTTCGGTGTGGTATTGTGTATATTTTCAGATGGTTCTAGCCCTGATATGGCTCAGCACAATTAGCTGGGCTTTAAACAATAATAACAACAACTTTAGTATTTCCTCTTTTTTTTTTTTTTTGATATTCAGAATGTAGCACAGAGGATACAGTCGTGGATTCAAGATCTGATGTCTCGAGTTCAGTCCCAGCCCTCTACACAAAACCTGAAGAACTGTCCTGTGTTTGCTGTTCACCTTATGCACCAGTTATTCTGGTGGTGTCAGTATTTCATGAGTTCCTTTCTTCCTGTCTCCATCCTCCATTTACATTTCAAGACTTTGCCAGTAATTAGGGTTCTGCGATGGCTCAGGAACTTTGTTGGATAGCTTGCTGTCAGGTTTAGGTGGATCGTATAATTATATAATTGCTCCAGAGTGCGAGTAATCTCTCTTGAACAAGCTCCAAACTCGAACGTTGCAAACTACGAGAAGCATAATAAATAATATAGAAATACAGTTTTCTGTCTGACTAGCACCTGCCGTCTTTCTCCTTTCTCTGTCCTGTCTTGTTACCCCCATTCTGTCCCTCTCCCTCCACTGCATCACCCTCCTCTCTCTCCCCGTCTGGCTGTGTGTGCATGCTTGGCTTTCATTTCAACAGTTTACACTAAAGTGACATGACAGCAAACTTTTTTTTAGCAGTTCATGGAATTTTTTTATGCCCTGTTAGCCTTACGGAGATCCGAAATGATTGGAAATTGTAAACACTGCAAGAGCCGTACAGCTGAATGGACATAGTAATTACCAATATTGCATAAGTCCTACAGCTGAATGGACATGGCAGTTGCCAATATTGCATAAGTCCTATAGCTGAATGGACATAGTAATTACCAATATTGCATAAGTCCTATAGCTGAATGGACATGGCAATCGCCAATATTGCATAAGTCCTATAGCTGAATGGACATGGCAGTTGCCAATATTGCATAAGTCACATAGCTGAATGGACATGGCAATTGCCAATATTACATAAGTCCTACAGCTGAATGGATATGGCAATCGCCAATATTGCATAAGTCCTACAGCTGAATGGACATGGCAGCTGAATGGACATGGCAATCGCCAATATTGCATAAGTCACATAGCTGAATGGCAATCGCCAATATTACATAAGTCCTACAGCTGAATGGACATGGCAGTTGCCAATATTACATAAGTCCTACAGCTGAATGGACATGGCAGTTGCCAATATTACATAAGTCCTACAGCTGAATGGACATGGCAGTTGCCAATATCACATAAGTCCTATATCGAATGGACATGGCAATCGCCAATATTGCATAAGTCACATAGCTGAATGGACATGGCAATTGCCAATATTACATAAGTCCTACAGCTGAATGGACATGGCAATCGCCAATATTGCATAAGTCCTACAGCTGAATGGACATGGCAGTTGCCAATATTACATAAGTCCTACAGCTGAATGGACATGGCAGTTGCCAATATTACATAAGTCCTACAGCTGAATGGACATGGCAGTTGCCAATATTACATAAGTCCTATAGCTGAATGGACATGGCAATCGCCATATTGCATAAGTCCTACAGCTGAATGGACATGGCAGTTGCCAATATTACATAAGTCCTACAGCTGAATGGACATGGCAATCGCCAATATTGCATAAGTCCTACAGCTGAATGGATATGGCAGTTGCCAATATTACATAAGTCCTACAGCTGAATGGACATGGCAGTTGCCAATATTGCATAAGTCCTGCAGCTAAATGGACATGGCCGTCAATATTGCATAAGTCCTATAGCTGAATGGACATGGCAGTTGCCAATATTGCATAAGTCCTATAGCTGAATGGACATGGAAATCGCCAATATTGCATAAGTCCTACAGCTGAATGGACATGGCAGTTGCCAATATTGCATAAGTCACATAGCTGAATGGACATGGCAGTTGCCAATATTACATAAGTCCTACAGCTAAATGGACATGGCCGTCAATATTGCATAAGTCCTATAGCTGAATGGACATGGCAGTTGCCAATATTGCATAAGTCCTACAGCTAAATGGACATGGCCGTCAATATTGCATAAGTCCTACAGCTGAATGGACATGGCCGTCAATATTACATAAGTCCTACAGCTGAATGGACATGGCAGTTGCCAATATTGCATAAGTCTATAGCTGAATGGACATGGCAGTTGCCCAAATATTACATAAGTCCTACAGCTGAATGGACATGGCAGTTGCCAATATTGCATAAGTCCTACAGCTGAATGGACATGGCATGTTGCCAATATTGCATAAGTCCTATAGCTGAATGGACATAGTAATATCAATATTGCATAAGTCCTACAGCTGAATGGACATGGCAGTTGCCAATATTGCATAAGTCCTATAGCTGAATGGACATGGCAGTTGTCAATATTGCATAAGTCATATAGCTGAATGGACATGGCAATCGCCAATATTGCATAAGTCATATAGCTGAATGGACATGGCAATTGCCAATATTGCATAAGTCATATAGCTGAATGGACATGGCAGTTGCCAGTATTACATAAATGCTACAGCTGAATGAACATGGCAATCGCCAATATTGCATAAGTCCTATAGCTGAATGGACATGGCAATTGCCAGTATTGCATGAGTTCTACAGCTGATTGGACATGGCAATTGCCAGTATTGCATAAGTCTTATAGCTGAATGGACATGGCAATACCTCATAAGCAAGACACAACCTAGTTTTCTAAACACACAATCCTTCCTTACAAAGAGGGAGAGAGAGAGACAGAGACAGAGAGAGAGACAGAGACAGAGAGAGGTTGGGAAAGACAGGGAGATAAAAAGATTGGAACGTTTAGAATTTGCAATTTGTTGGAGAGAGATTCATGGCATTCAGATAGCTCCATATGCGCTCCATCCACATCTCACATAATTATCTGACAGACTCATTAAGCCTTATCAAAATCCTGTGCACTGGCAAAGCCATGAAATTGGAGGGACTAAGGGGCCTATTCAGTACCAAGCTGACTGTACCAGAATGATGGGCAGCAAACGAGCCAGTGTTTGTGTTATAAGCTGAATTTGAACACAGGATATCAGATCTTGAGTTCACAGCTGTACCAAATGAACCAGTCAGTCCAAGACACACACGCGCGCGTGCGCACACACACACACACACACACACACACACACAGAGAGAGAGAGAGAGAGAGAGAGAGTGTGTGTGTGTGTGTGTGTGTGTGTGTGTGTGTGTGTGTGTGTGTGTGTGTGTGTGTGTAAGCGCCCCATGATTTATTGACAACTCTCAAACAGACTTGAACTTAAGCTCAAGAAGTCACCAATACACAATGATTTACAAATCCACAAGACAGCGTACTTGATAGTGATTTGGAGTCAAGCAGGTAACGATTCAGGATAACAGTCTTTCATGATACCAAATGTCACAGGATACACAACAAGCATGATTTAATGTAATAAGAGTACGAATTATTAATCATTTTCAACGTCACAGAAACACAACACGCACGCACGCACATATACACACATACATATGCAAACGCTAACACCACACACACACACACACACACACACACACACACATACACACGCCCCCCCCCACACACACACACTCATGCACACGCATGCACACACATACACATACACACACAAGCACACATACACACACACACACACACACTCTCTCTCTCTCTCTCTCTCTCTCTCTCTCTCTCTCTCTCTCTCTCTCTCTCTCTCCCCTCTCTCTCTCTCGCAGACACGCACACACACAAGTATATGTTATTGCACTATTTCTTTATGCCATTATCAATATGATTATCTGTGTTGGGGGCATAGGAAAAATCAGTAGTCTTTTGTTCTTCTTAGATCAAGTGAACAAGTCTGTCTCAGATCAAATCATATTGTGAACAATTCTGTCTTAGATTAGCTCAGACTGTGAACAATTCTGTCTTAGATCAGATCATATTGTGCACAATTCGGTCTTAAATCAATTCAGATTGTAAACAGTTCTGCCTTAGATCAGTTGAGATGTAAAGAGTTATGCCTCAGATCAAATCAGATTGTCAACAATTCTGACTCAGATCAAATCAGATTGTGAGAGTTGTGTCTTAAATCAAATCAAATTGTGAACAGTTGTGTCTTAAATCAAATCAGATTGTGAACAGGTCTGACTCAGATTAAATCAAATTGTGAGCAATTCTGTCTTAGATCAAATCAGATTGTGAATAGTTCAGTCTTAGATCAAATCATATTGTGAACAGTGCTGTCTTAGATCAAATCAGATTGTGAACAGTGCTGTCTCAGATTAAATCAGATTGCGAACAGTTCTGTCTTAGATCGAATCAGATTGTGACAGTTCTGACTCAGATTAAATCAAATTGTGAGCAATTCTGTCTTAGATCAAATCAGATTGTGAATAGTTCAGTCTTAGATCAAATCATATTGTGAACAGTGCTGTCTTAGATCAAATCAGATTGTGAACAGTGCTGTCTCAGATTAAATCAGATTGCGAACAGTTCTGTCTTAGATCGAATCAGATTGTGACAGTTCTGTCTTAGATCAAATCAGATTGTGAACAGGTCTGTCTCAGATCAAATCAAATTGTGAGCAATTCTGTCTTAGATCAAATCATATTGTGAACAGTTCTGTCTTAGATCAAATCAGATTGTGAACAGTGCTGTCTCAGATTAAATCAGATTGCGAACAGTTCTGTCTTAGATCGAATCAGATTGTGAACAGTTCAAAGATCAAATCAGATTGTGGACAATTCTGTTTTAAATCGGGCCAGACTGTAAAGAAATGGAACATATTATGGTGAGATTGTAAACAGTTATGTCTCAGATCAAATCAGATTGTTAACAGTTCTGTCTTAGATCAAATCAGATTGTGAACAGTTCTGTCTTACATCAAATCAGATTGTGAACAGTTCTGTCTTAGATCAAATCAGATTGTGACAGTTCTGTCTTAGATCAAATCAGATTGTGAACAGTTCTGTCTTAGATCAAATCAGATTGTGAACAGTTCTGTCTTACATCAAATCACATTTGACAGTTCTGTCTTAGATCAAATCAGATTGTGAACAGGTCTGTCTTAGATAAATCATATTGTGAACAGTGCCGTCTCAGATTAAATCAGATTGTGAACAGTTCTGTCTTAGATCGAATCAGATTGTGAACAGTTCAAAGATCAAATCAGATTGTGGACAATTCTGTTTTAAATCGGACCAGACTGTGAAAAAATGGAACATATTATGGTGGGTATGTATGGCTGTAATGGATTTCTTTCGCTTGTGTGTATTGTATCGCGGAAGTTGTGTGATCTTTGATATGATTAATGGCAGTGTTTTGAGTTCTGCTGGACAAGGGGTTTCCCCTATTTGTTTTTTTCTGGCTTCAGACCTCTCTGTCTGTCTATCTGTCTGTCTGTCTCCCTATCTGTCTCCTTGTCTCCTTGTGTCCTTGTGTCTGCCTGTCTCTCTCTCTGTTGCCCTGTCTCTCTTGGTTTCTCTGTGTCTTTGTCTCTGTATTTCTGTCTGTCTCTCTCTGTCTGTCTGTCTAACTGTCTGTCTCTCTCTCTCTCTCTCTCTCTCTCTCTCTCTCTCTCTCTCTCTGTCTCTCTCTCTCTCCCCTTTTGTCCTTCCATGTCAATACAGTTTTGACAGTTTTCATCAGATAATCATAAACATGTCTGCAGTCTTGCATAATCCATCAGATATCTTTATGTTTTGTTAACCCATCACACACATGTAATAACGTATGAAGGTTCATATCTCAAGTGGTGATTTTGTTTCTTTTTCTCATACTTTCACTGTTTTCCTTTCGAAGTATTGATTTTTTTTATAGATGGAGAGGAAGCAATAATTGGCAGCTTAATATATACAGGCAACAAAGAAATTTCAGTCCCGGATATGGCTTGACAAAGACGAGATAAAAAGGAGAGTGACCTGTGCTCAGACTAAGACTATCAGTAGTGGGGACCATAAAGAGATGATGATGTACAGGCTTACTGACTGACAATGCACTCCATGCTATTATCACACACACACTGCACACTAGGGGACTATGGACACTTAGGCTATCAGTGACGTTGTTTGGTTGAAAAGTGACCAGAGATTATCCTG
Source organism: Monoplex corrugatus (assembly GCA_030674185.1). Taxonomy (NCBI): domain Eukaryota; kingdom Metazoa; phylum Mollusca; class Gastropoda; order Littorinimorpha; family Ranellidae; genus Monoplex; species Monoplex corrugatus. The sequence goes on from CM060313.1 coordinate 48,562,015, forward strand.
CCAAGCCTGTCAGAGACATGGAGGGAGAGATCGGCAATTGGCTTCGCGATGTGCTGTTTGTATGTGTGTCTTGCTATTTTGTGGTAAGCCACAGCCTAGCACACCCAGCACTGCAGAAGGCTCAGGACAGAACCATAGATTTTGGTGCTTTTTACAGCAATGTACTCCTAATGCACAGATTCATTTTTGGTATCGACCAAGCGAAATCATGGAGATGCCAGTCTTTCTGTGCATGCATGTTGACGTATGTATTGAGTATGTATTGCTAGTTGAAGAAGAGAATCATTTCCTCGTTTACTCATGACTTACAGGATCGTCAGTGTATTTATCAATTTTGATGTTTTCTGCGTACGCATACACACGAAACTGGTCTGCAGACATGTTGACCTGGGAGATGGGAAACATTTCTATCTTTTATCTAGACCTGCCAGGTGAGATGTATCCGGGCAGGATCCAACCATAGACCTTCTGATCATAAGTATGATGCCTTACCCACTTCACTTTCGCGCTTGTTGGCCATGACATGTCTTGCCCATGAACAGATTTGTCTTTGGCATTAGTCAGGCAAAATCATGTAGTAGCCGGTCTCTGTAGACATGTCTTTGTACCTACGTATTTGACACCATTGCTGGTTGATGAGGTGAATCATTTTCCCTATTCTCTCTTCAAATAACGTGGGGTTGGTTGGATCATAGAGCCATGAACTCATTATGTGATAAGACATCTTGAGTTCAACCCCAGCCTGCGACAATAAAAACTGGTTCTTTCACTGCCCATCTTAATGCTTCCATCATTTTGATGGCGACATCTTAGTGTTTCGTTTGCCCCACCCCCACCCCACCCCACTCCATCCCAACCTCCATTCTAAGACCTTGCCAGAGAGTCTGCCAGATTATTGTTGACCGATTCAGGTGGAGCGTATACAGAATTGTCTAAATACGATGAATCCCTCATGAACAAACTTGGCTGAAAACCAAACACTCATTTCTAATAAAAGAAGGTGAAAGGAGTCGAGATATCCACTTTGAAAGACGCGTTATGACAAGAAGCCAACAGACGAAAAGGAGATTGATCTTTGGACAATAATGTCTCTTTCTTTTTTTTTTTCTTTTTTTTTTTAAGACACTCTTTTCACCCTATTGATCTCTCGCCGGGGTTGGTCATGTTCGGGCTACGTTTATTCGTTTATTGCCAGGATGTCTTCACCAACAAAGACCAGGGTTATGTCCCTTAGCCTCGGGGCGCTTTTTTCACTCGACTCTTCCTATTCATCCTGTTTTCTGTGATTGTCTCCCGTATTGTGTGTGACGTTCTTCCGCTGAAAGGGGAAGAAAGAGTATGGCGATAAAGTTGGGGTTTTATGGTGTCACTGATTTGTTCAGGTGTCCGTCTCTTTCATGTCTGCATTAGCGCTCATGAATAATCATTGGTAGAAAGCTCATGCAGTACATGTGTTCTACCACCACCACCCAGCCCCTTCCCGCCCTGTTCTGGTTTGGTTGCGAGTCTTTCAAAGGAGATGATAACTGAAGTCCTGTGTGCGATATGAGCATGCACTTGTAAGCTTCACATTCAATTTCAGTGTCAGTTTCCCAAGATAATATCACCACACTTGGAATAAATTCCTTGCGCACTGCTGCCATTGCTGCTATGTAATGGAGAAGATCCAAACTGATTATGGCACAAGCCTTAAGCTCCATGCAAGAAGTGCAAGACCATGCCAGCGCATGGGGTTTTGCTCAGGCTTGGGAAATCTGTCAGATGATTGCTGGCAGATTTGGATGGAGCGCATATGGAGCTTTCTGAGTGCAGTGAATTTCTCTTGAACAAACTCCAAACTCCAAACTGTGCACTCAAAATGCCAGATACTACTGCAGCAAAAGAGTTGTCTCTGGCGAAATTATGTAGAAACATTCACTTTGGTAGGTAAACAAAAATACCTGCAGACAGAAATAGAGAGAAAAGTTGGTGACGCAGCGCTCTGGCAACGTGCTTTACCTAGAAAGGGAAAGCAGTTCAGATTTCACTCGGAAAATCTACTTTCACAGAAGAAAAGAAAATACAGTACTAAAGATTAAACAACATCTCATATGTATTGTTATTTTCTTTCAGTAATGTTGTTTGCTTCCTTTTTTTTTTCTTTTAAGCCTCCTTTTATTTTTTACTTCACAAGGCACGATGTCATTTTCAATACAACATCAAACATATTCCAAACCAAGGGAACATTCAAAATCTGCAAAAGAATGAATAAAGAAATACACATAGAAACCGATGAAGGAGCAAAATGCATAGCAACCGTAAGTTATGACATTATTGCAATCGACAGCATAATTCGTGTAGGTTGTCAGAGTGAAACATACAATACAAAGAGAAACTTTTCATGATCATTTCTACTAACAAATTCTACATAACATGCGAAATTGCTTTCTTCATTTTTCTTCTTCTTCGTGACAGTCTGAAAGTCAGCCATTTCAGAGGCGAGTTCCTGCCCACCAATCGTCTGCAGATCCTGTATTCTTTGACAGTCCGTCAAATCCAGGCATGGTAGTCAAGAGGGTAAAGACCGGACTTCTGTTTGGAAGATTCCAGGTTTGATCCGCCTGGACACGTCTGCCTGGTGGGAAAAGGGTGGAGATTTTTCCCACTTCCCAGGTCAACATATAACAGACTTACCTGTGCCTGATTACACCCGCTTCGTGTGTATATGCTTGCAGAATATCAGACATGCACGTATAAGGATCCTGTAAATCATGTCAATAGCTGGCCAAAAGAAACATGAAAACACCCAGCAAGAACCACTGATGATGCAGAAAGTGCAGCAACATAGGAATGTGGTCAGCTCGTCTAGCAGCATGAGTTCTGTATGCTCCATTGAAGAGTGATTATGTGTAATGCACAGTAAGTCCAAACGAGTTTAAAGAATAGTGCTATACAAGAACAATTTATGATTTACAATATTTTTTCATATCTTTTCTTCGTCTGACAGGTAATCCACCTCGACTCCCTGAAGCTGGAACGTCAAATATTTTTTTCATCTCAAGATACCCTACCCTGACACTGAAACTGGGACGTCAGATGTTCTTTCGTCCATTTCTTTTTCATCTCACAGGTGATCCACCACAACAGTTTAAAGCTGGGACGTCAGATATTTTTTCATTTGTATGCTATTTTTTTCATGTCACAGGTAATCCACCACGACACCCTTAAGCTGGAACGTCCAATATTCTTTCATGTGCATGCTATTTTCTTCATGTCACAGGTAATCCACCACGACACCCTTAAGCTGGAACGTCAAACATTCTTTCATGTTCATGCTATTTTCTTCATGTCACAGGTAATCCACCACGACAGTCTCAAGCTGGGACGCTCCAAGGAGGAGTTCCTGCAGATCAACGGCCCTATGATTGCCACGGCCACACAGGTGGTGGTGCTGATGACTGACGCCATGACCAGCTCGCCCTTCATCTTCCACGAGGTGCTCTTTGCCGACTGGCTGGGCAAGAAGCTGGTCACCGCCATGTTCAAAAACGTCTGGGCCAACATGAGATACTCGCTCAAGGCTGTGCTGGGTGGGTAGTGAAGTAATATTGAGAGTTTACTTACACACACTCCACACACACACTCTCTCTCTCTCTCTCTCTCTCTCTCTCTCTCTCTCACACACACACACACACACACACACACACACACACACACACACACACACACACACACACACACACACACACACACACACACACACACACACACACACACACACACACACACACCAACTTTCTTAGCTTTCGTATGTCTTGTTAGCTGCCCAACGTAATGTGCCAATTATTGTGGTGATGTGAGTTAGAACGTCATGTCATACGTTCTCTCCTCCCCTTCCATTCCAAGATCTTAACAGTGCATGCGGTCCAAGAGCATACTGAATAATTGCCAGCAATTTAACTCTTTGACTCCGGCATCCTACCCAATAATTGCAATAAGTGGACCCTTTGACTCCCTCACCCTATCCATCAGCTTCCTGCTGGAAGCTGATGGGCAGGGTGTGGGAGTCAAGGATTACGTTTTTGCTTTGCTAGCATGGTTGACGATACAGGATACTGGTGGGCAGGGTCCAAGAGTCAAAGGGTTAGGATGGGGTGCATCCCAATTGAAACCATTTCAATTTCAATTCACGATATATTTACCAGGCAGAGTTTGCAAGTTTTGTTGTTGTTGTTGTTGTTGTTGTTGTTGTTGTTGTTGTAGCTGCTACTCAATCTTCTGCACCGCTCCTACCCCAACGCCATTCATTTCGGCTTTCCCACACTCCTCTAACCCCACCAAAACTGACATCACCGTGAGAGGAGGGCGTGAAGGGCACAGAACCTGAGATGGTTTATCATAAATCTGTGATGATGAGAATGAGAATGATAGTAACGATGCTACTGAGGTCCATTTAGGACTGGGACTGCTTGACAAAGCAATACTCTACTCCTCTTTTCATAATGTAACCTGGCATCAACCAGGCCTGAGAGATATAGACACCTGTGGAACTGATCAAGAAATTTAAGCAACATCTTGAATGACGCATCTGTAAAATGGATGAGACACGATTGTGTGCTCCCAGTCTTCCCTGATGCCAGCAGATCTACATGTGGTCCATTCCGCTGGTCAGCTTTGTGTAGGAGCCAGACGGGACATATAAATCCCAAAATACTTTTTTTCATCTGATGTGGGGTCTCGAACCTACGGCCTCCTAGTCAGTAGTCCATTGTGTTGGCCACTTGAGTATGTTGACCGATTCATAATTTGCAATGTGTTTCTTCTTCTTGTTCTTGTTCTTCTTCTTTTTCTTCATTTCTTCTTATTCTTGTTCTTGTTCTTCTTTTTCTTGTTCTTCTTCTTCTTCTTCTTCTTCTTCTTCTTCTTCTTCTTCTTCTTCTTCTTCTTCTTCTTCTTCTTCTTCTTCTTCTTCTTCTTCTTCTTCTCCCATAACTCCATGAAAAGTCACTTGGGCGCCACACTAAAGAACTAATCACCAGATTCCTTCAGTTCTATCGGTGATGTGCCAAAGCCTGGATCTCTGCGGATGGTTTCTCTGTCCTTTCCACAGTGTTGTCACTCTATCGTCGTTGTTGTTGTTTTTCCTGTCTTCCCCTCCAATTACCACCCCCTTCCCGCCCTCCTCAGCAGTTTCCTGGATGATTGATTTAACAAGGCCATTGGATCTTGTTACATGGCGATACGAACGTAGTTTTCTTTCCCTAACTGGTGTCAGTGAATCTACATATGGTCCATTGCGCTGCTTGAGGGTTTGGCGCACTTGTTCATTTGTAATATTAGCGATATATCTGATGTTTAGAATCTTGCGATAACACCCATTTCCAATGAGTTTACCTATCGCAATTTTCTGTCTTACAGGTGACTGCCCAGCTGTAGATTTTGAGACCAAGATGTACGCGGAATCACTGGACGTGTTGGAGCACCACATC
>CM060313.1:48569982-48657482 GCA_030674185.1 Monoplex corrugatus
CCTGGCCGAGACCTTCGGCAAGCCCATCATCCCCCTTCTGCTGCGCTTCACTCCCTTTGAGAGCGCCCCGGCCCAGGTGCGGCGCATCCTCCTGAGGCACAGCTACGTGGACCTGAGCAACGAGCGGCTGTACAAACAGAACGTGGGCGTGGTGCTAGACAAGGTGAAAAAGGCCATGGCTATAGGGGGCAGGTAACTGTACCGCTTGTCCACTTCCCGCATCTGGGACTGTTGATCGGCCAGAGACATGGAAAAAGAGATCGGTAACAGAAGGGTGTGATGGTCAAGCTGGTTTGGACGTCAGATTTTCCAGTTGGAAAGTCTGAGGTTGACCCTGTCTAGTAGTTGGCAGGTTAGTTGGTTCTTTTGATAGAGCTGTGGACTTGAGATCTGATATCTTGAGTTCAACCCCCCCCCCCCCCCCCCCCCACAACAATGAAACTGGCTTGTTTGCTTGCTGCCCATCTTAATGTTTCTGTTAGTCTGGTGATGTCAGCGTAGTGTTTCATAGATCACTCCTTCCTCTACCCCATTTCAAGACCTCAACAGCGCATAGGGTTTGTGTAGGCTCAGGGAGTCTGCCAGATAATTGCTGGTATATTAAGGTGGAGCGCATATGGAATTATCCAAGTGTGATGTATCCCCAAACCTGGTAGTGCCTGTCAGGTAAAGGGCGGAGATATTTCCAATCTCCCATGTCAACATGATGATGTGCAGACCTGTTCTTACTGGCTGTCATGGAGCTTTTCGATGCATTTGATAGAAAAGATGTCAGTGCCATGTGTCCAGCTGTAAGGTCTTCTAGACTACAGGGACAGGTTGGTGATGGCGTCAGTTTGAACTTGCAGTTCATATCGGCGTTGAGCCGTCTGTGGCCAGTGTGGAGCCAGTGTAGAGCATCATGAAGACCACTTGCTGCTCTCTGGACAGAAGGCGACAGTAATCTTGGAGTGCAGATCTCTCTATTCATGTCTCTGGACTGATCTACTGTACATTGCACTGGCCCAAACAGCAGTGGGCTGCTTTTTTAAAGTAATATTTTCATTACCACCAACATTCCCCAAAGCCATTCTATTTATGGAAAATGTAACTTTCTATTGCTGGCTATGCTATATTGAAATAAATCATCGACCAATATTGGAGCGTTTTTAATATACGTTGTTTATTACACTTGAATAAAATCGACTTTTTTTGTTTCCTATCATACTCATTGCACCCTGCGATACTTTGTAATTGTTTTATAATATTTTGTGACGTATATTATGGGGTCATTTTTCTTTCTTTTATACAAATGTTATGGCTTTAATGTCGAATATATACCTTTCAGCATTACATGTATGCTATGTTGAGAGTGTTTATTATATGCGTCTTATCTTCCGTCCAATTTCCAGTGATAATGATTCTTTTAAAATGTCTGAAGACTGTCACAGCTGTTCTTTATTCAACTGGCATTCCACAGGCTGTGCTGAAAAGTTTGACTGCACATGTGATGCGTTTTAACTGTCTGATTCATGTTACAGAAATGGTCATAGATGTATGGAAAAGTGTATGGAGACTGTACACGTGTTTGCTTTATGTAGTAGTTGTGGTATTTACCAGTATAAACGTGTATACAAAGTTGTTACTGGAGTTTATAGTTTAGAGTATGTTCAAGAGGGATTCAATGCACTTGGACAGTTCCATATGCTCTCCCTCCAAATCTGCCAGCAATTATCTGGCAGACTGCCTGGATCTGTGAAAAAACCTATGCGCTGGCAAGGTCTTGAAATCAGGAGGGGGAAGAGGGAGATATGACATACTAAGCTGACACCACTGGAATGATGGAAACATTAAGATGTGCAGCGAACAGGCCAGCGTTTAATGCTGCGGGCTGGGATTGAACTCAAGACGTCAAGATCTTGAGTCCACGGCTCTATCAGAACAACCAAGCACCCGCTGAGTTTAGCTCAGTTGTTAGACAACCATGCTCATAATGCAGAGGTTGTGGGTTCAATATTTGGGTGGGCTTTTTGTTTTATTTTGTTTTATCTATATATTTATTTACTTATTTATTTATTTGTTTATTTATCTATTTATTCATTTATTCATTAATTCATTCATTCATTCATTTGTTTATTTATTTTATTTATTTATTTGTTTATTTATTTGTTGTTGTTTTGGGGTTGTTGGGGGGTTTTTTTGCGGTCTGGTTGATTTTTTTGGTTGAGTTGTGGACTCAAGATCTGATATCTTGAATTTAGTCCCAGCCCCTGCACCTGTAAAAATTAGCCTGTTCACTTCCCATTGCAAGACCTTGCCAGCACGCAGGGTTTGGCCCAGGCTCAGGGAATCTGCCCGATAATTGCTGGCAGATTTGGCTGAAGCACTTATGGAATTGTCAGAGTGTGATGAATCGTTCATAAACAAACTCCAAACGATTGGGAATGTATACAGATTTGTACAAGCCGTCGCTGCGTTTGTTCATCTGACAGTGGTTATTTAGTTTGATATACAAACCCTGTACATTCTAGACGCCCTTTATCATGTCACGCACTCAACTGCTGTCCAAAAATTCAATATCATGATGGTTTGAGGCAGTTTGATTTCTAACATTTGTAATAATCATAAATATATACATCATAAGATACTCTGTAAGACAACACGTATGCTACATACCAGCAAGAATGAACTCATTCCTCATGATATAATGATAGCAATACATATGACCTCATGAAAACTGTCCAGTTAAACGCTGACTTCATTGATTGCAGTCTTAGATTGATAACTGTTTGGTGTAAGTGCGTATTCAAGTTCGTGTACATATGTGTTGTTGCTTTACGTAAAGTCCGTGTGTTTATCAGTATTTGCCTTCACAGGCTAGTCTAGAACCAGAACAAATGTTCTTTCTGTGTGCTCTTGACTGCTCTTTGTTTCACTGTTATCATGAAAACATAATGGTGATTAATAATGGCTTGCAGGGAAAAACTGAGGAATGAAACTGCTGAGGTAAATGTTGTAAGTGTGCATTCATTCCTTCTCCTCCTCCCCCCCCCCCCTCACCTGAAATGTATAAATGAGATGGGATCGAGAGAGGTGATGGTGGAAACTGCTGAATATTGTTTTATATGTTCACATTCTGTTGTTTCATATGTCGTTTCAGTCGTTTCAGTATTATCCAGATGAGATGTAATATTTTAAGTCTGTCACATTCAGCACAGTGCACTCGCACCTTTAAAAGTTTAGCATGTCCTTTTACTAATGGCATTTTTTTGGGGTGGTTGTGTGTCTCATCAAAGACTTTTTTGTTATGAGAACAGAGTTTACTTTCTCTGTCTTTCAGGATTTTGCCCTTTGATTGTCTCTTTCTTTCTTTGGTTTTGTTTACTTGTTCTTTGTATTTTTTGTTTTGTTTGTTTTTGTTTTTTGTGTGGTTTCTGTTTTATTTGTTTTTGTTTTGTTTTGTTTTGTTTTTCATTTCTTCCCTCACCCCCCCCCCCCCCCCCCCTCTTCTCTTTCTGTCAGCATCTTGAGTTTTGAAACGCTGTAATTGATTCTTTTTGTAAATCACACTGCTCTGCTGGGGCGATGCCATTTTTCTTTGAGTATGAGTATTTCGTTTATAACCATTTTCAAACAATAAATAATATTTTTCTCTTTCGTTTGTTTGTTTTTTGTCTTCTTGTCTTTCCCCCCACCCTCTTTTCAGTCCTTTTTTCTTTAGGGGGGGGGGGGTATTAATGTACCAGCGTTTGTTTATTTGCCTTTTAGGTAATATGTTAAATAAATGATGGGGTGTGTTATCAGCGTACCGTTTTTCTCCAAGACTTGTGTTTAGAATAAAGCCAAAACAGCTGTAATGCCTCTTTCTCGTCGTGTTATCAAGTAGACTGGGCTGATTCTTATCGTTTTGTTTCTTGCAATATATGTTTTCTATTGCGTTATTCGATGTATGTATTTTTTTCTCTGGCTTAGTGAAAACTGACTTATACCTGTGGTACATCTTCCAGCTTACAGAAGTTGGTTAAGCTTATTTTCAAACTTTCACGTCTTTCTTCATGCATCAGGTGAAAATATTGTGTTGGCATGTGGTTGTTCTTTTATTGTTTGACTTTATCCATTCTGTTTTGTGCGGGGCTGTGCGTTTGTGTGTGTGTGTGTGTGTGTGTGTGTGTGTGTGTGTGTGTGTTGTGTGTGTGTGTGTGTGTGTGTGTGTGTGTGTGTATGTGTGTGTGTGTGTGTGTGTGTGTGTGTGTGTGTGTGTAAAAGACAGAGAGAGAGAGAGAGTTGGTGTCAGTAACATATATGTGTAAGACTGTGTACCATAAAGAAGCAATGTCGCAATTTTTCTAAAATCATATGAACTGAGAATTTGGCAGAAGAAGAACGAGAAAAGAAAAGGGAAAAAAATGGATTTAGGCTGGTTTTTTTCCCAAAGACTAGCAGACATTATTAGGCTTTGATACAGTAGTTTGTTCAGAACTGACGATGACATACAGAAAGAAGATGAAATAGACCTGTTGTCGAATTCAAATGCCACATGGACACCATCATAATTTGAAAATGTAGGCAAACTTCTAAGGCTTCCTGAAAGTGATAAGCAGCAGCAAAATAAAGAACATGCAGTTTTCCCACAGTGTAGGTCATGACTGCAAAACGCCTTCGTTGTAGTGCTGCTTACTGGAAACACACTTCTTTGGCAATGGAACACGAGTCTTATCTGGGCATTTGGTAATGACCGTCGTGATCGCAAGGTGCGTGGAACGTTTGGAAGACAAAGTGCTGATTTGAAAAGGAAAGGCTGCTTTGTTGTTGCTGTTGCTGTTGTCATCGTCGTCGTCGTCGTCGTTATTGTTGTTGTTGCTTTTATTGATGTTGTTGTTGTTTGATGCTCAGCGAATAGGCAAGAGGCGATCACAAACTGACAGTGACGTCCCTTGCAACGTAACTTCTTCCAATGTGCTCTGCATTGCCACTTCCAAAATGCTTTACAGCTGTGGTGGCTGGGCGGTCACATGCGTGTACGACATTGTCAAAAGATTCCACCGGACATAATAACAATCAAGCAAAACTGATCTTATTCTCACAGTAGGCCTACATCACTAGTGAGACCTGACGGGCTGAGCCCAGCTCCCACTTCTAGTTTTTAGTCGAACTGCGCGAGATCGAGTCTGCCTCCAGACAAACCCTTCAGTTCAGCCAATCATGAACGGATGGGTATCTGACCCTGTTCAGGGTTGGGGAAGGCAAAGCAGGGATACGGAGTATATGTCTACCACTCTCACAATGCTGGCCCTGGTATACTTTGAGTTCTCAATCACTTCACCCACCCACCCACCCCTTCCCTATGACTTCAAAATTTATGGGGTAGTGTTTACCTTCTGCTTTTATTTTGTCTGTCTTGTAAACTAGTGAGCCCTACTGTGTGTATTTTGCGTATTTTTTGTTTGTTTGTTTCTTGTGATTGACTCGCTGGCTGGCCTTCGATCCGTTACCTGTGTACATGTACTCACAGTAGTTTTGTCAACAGAGCACGTTCTATTGTGGTTTGCAATGTGACTGACTTCAACGTCAATAAAACTAATTGAATAAAGAGAAACCTGGCGACAATACGTTTTATTCTGCTGCTGAGACTGACCAACTGTCTCTCTTTGTCTCTCATTGCTCTCTTCTAACTTTTCTATCTCTCTACTATGTGCTTGCGTGTGCGCGTACTTGCCTGGTTTGTGTGGGTTTGTGTGTTTGTGTGAGTGCGTGTATTTGTATGTGTGTGTGTGCGCCCGCGCGCACGTGCATGTGTTATGTGCCTATGTGCTCATGAGTGTGTGATCTGTGTGACATCAGAGCGTATCATATTTCAACATATAAGGTCTCTGACCCATTACAATAAGAGGAAACGGGGGGGGGGGGGGGGGGGGGGGAAAGAAAGGAAAGAAACAAACAGCAAGGACGACGGTGGATGTGAGGGAGTGTGTGTGTGCGCGCAAATGTGTGTGTAAATGGAAGATAATGATTCTAATCGAGTGATCAGATGCCATCTCTCTGTCTGTCTCTCTGTCTGTCTGTCTGTCTGTCTGTCTCTCTCTCTCTCTCTCTCTCTCTCTCTCTCTCTCTCTCTCTCTCTCTCTCTCTCATATATATATATATATATACTCAGTCAATAAAGTCCCCATGAGGAAGGCACGTGTACCGTCTGTCGAAAAATGTACGGCATAGAGGTAGTGACACAGAAATGATGAAGAAGATGGGTAGAAATACACAGATTCATGTTCTTCTTTCCCTCCCCCCCCCCCCCCCCCCCATCTCCTGCATCGCTTCTGTGTCACTACTTCTGTGTCACTACTTGTGTCGTTCACTTCGTCACTTCGGCTCTCTAACACAACTTCGGGAGTCCGAAGCTGAGATCACCATGAGAGCTGAGCATGAAGGACCACAGAATCTGTGACAAATTTCACAAGCTCTTATGACGAGAATGGGGATGCCAGTGACGATGCAATAGAGACAGAGACACACAACATGGCCGTACTCCACGCATACTTACAGAATATATCCTGGCATCAATCAGACCGCAGAATACAAACACCTGTGGTGCTGACCAAGAAATGTGAAGGAAGTTCTCAATATGAGCATCAGTAAGGTAGATGAGGTTAAACTTGTGTGGTCACAGTCTTCCCAACGACCCATAACACACTCAACCCTGGGAAGGATCAGGTCGAAGCTGAAAAATCGAACAATGATAGGCTTATTCTTGACTTATGGGTGTTCGAGCCCACGACCTTCCAGTCAATAGTGCGTTGCACTAACCATTTCGCCACTGTGACAAAGATGCCGACTTGACTTGCACTTCCTAACCGAGATTGTTTCCGGTTGCTCAGGATGGTGTTATGGCATTCAAATACACGTCAACATTACAGATAAAAGGATCTACAATGACCATGGCAAATGACAAATTTTAAATGAGCCCAAATCCCTTTGTCCGAACTCACATCCTTCTGTAGGGCTACCTGAAACGAATTCCATGTGATGTTTAGTGATATACGCCTCAGCTCACCTCACCTCACCCATCTGTCTAAATCCTTTTGTCCGACCTCATGTCCATCAGTAAGTGAAACGAATTCCATCTGATGTTTACTAATACACACCTCGCCTCACCTCAACCATCTGTCTAAATCCCTTTGTCCGACCTCATATCTTCTGTAAGTGAAACGAATTCCATCTTATGTTTACTGACATACACCTCCCCTTCCATAATTTTACCCAATGCAGGACCCCCGGCCATTCCCACAGAAACCAGTAACATTGCTACTAACCGACCGAACATTCCCACTATGTCAATCCATTGGAACAGATTCCCTACATTACAACAACGTTTCTGGTCCATCCCACGGCTCAGTTCCTATCAGGTTTACCTAAACATGTTATTGCACAACCACATGTGCAACATTAGCCAGAGGTAATTTTTTTTTTGGGGGGGGGGGGGGGGCGGGAGGTAAATGCGTATCACCTGGTACGTATCGAACCTGAGACGTATCGCACCTTGGACGTATCGAACTTGGGACGCAACGAACCTGGGACGCAACGAACCTGGGACGTATCGAACGTGGGACGTATCGAGACGTCCCCACAAATTCAGTGCAGGAGCAATAATACATCTTTAGAATGTCGGAAGCAACACCAGTATTTTTCAACATCTGTAAACACGTGGACTATATACCAAATGAAGGACGGTGGTATCTACTAGTTGTTAAGACTGTACATTATCAAAAACCAAGATAAAACAAGAGTGATTGCCAAATGGATAGTTGACCACGTTTCTGCTCTGGCTTGAACATACATGTGCATCCAGCTGTAAAATGAGTACTTGTGCCTCGTACAATACGGATGGGGAGGAGGCGGGCGGTCGCAAGTGTGATACTAATTCCACAATGACCTCAAGATTAGGGTTGTTAATTCTACTTAATTCTACAAATGCCTATCAATTAACATAAGGAAGAGAGTTCTAGAATGTCATGTAGAACCAATACTGTTATACGGTTGTGAGGTGTGGACAGTCAACAAGCAAAGCCAGAACAAGATTGAGGCAGCCGAGATGTGGTTTCTAAGAAGAATGTTGAGAGTTCCATATATGGACAGCAAAGAAAACAAACGAGACAGTCTTGATGGAGGCAGACACAAGAAGATCATTCATAAGGAAGATTAGGAAAAGACAGGCAACATTTGTAGGCCATTTTATGAGGAAAGGGGAATTGGAGCACCTGGTCACAACGGGAAAGCCGGAGGGAAAGAGAGCACCAGGTAGACCAAGGGAGAAAATACTGGACGGACTTGTCGAGTGGCTGAAGACAAAGAGGGTGGAAGAGATGCTTGAGACAACAAGAGATAGAGACAGATGGAAGTCCATGATCGCCAGCGCCATGCCGCAAGGCGCCTGATGATGATGATGAATTCTATTTAGGGTTCACCTAGCAGTTTGAAAACTTTCGTGAAAATGTCATTGTTAAAGAATGAGTAAGTATTGTTCTTGTGACAGTTACCTCGTCAGAACAGTCGACGCAATTTAACTTGGTCAAGTGTATCATTAAGCTAAGAAATACATTGATTCCAGAATTCATGTTAAAACAAATATGCAGTCATTTTCAACAACAGACGACAGTTTAGTTTTAGCATAAAGATATTTCAGTTCGTTTTAAAGGACGTGACTTTCAGACAAGTCTCAACGTATCCGACTTCGCGAGTTTTTGGGAGATCGTTCAATTTTTCTGTAAATAGACAAGCCTTACACATGTTTGTGTACATGTGAAAGACATCAACCCAACAATGGCAGCAGCAGACGACGCAAACATCCAGTTTACCAAACTTTTTGATGGTCATGCTGGTGCTGAGGGACCCGTGTTTGATGCAAAGGGCAACTTTTATATGGTTGCACCTGAGGTGGAAAGGGACAAGAAGTTTGCTGGTCAAATCTTAAAAGTAAATTTAGGCACAACAAAGCCAAAGGTTTGTCAAATCGCTTTCTAACTTCTGTTGACAATTTGTGTCTTACTATCAATGTCACGCCCAATCACGTGGAGATCCGTGGCCACATCACTCGGCATACGGTAGATCTAGGTGTTGGTGTTATATACCCATGCTCTAGATTATAAATGCATAGGCATACACTGATACAGTCTTATTATTTTAAGCGTGATTACTGTAATTCTCTAGTAGCCTATCCAGTTAACAAAACATATGTTGCTTCAACTTGTTCAAGTCAAAGAGTTCGAAACATGGCAGCTCCAGTTATTACTGGCGGCTAGGCCTACGCCCCCAGAGACAATGGATGCCTAATCAAAATTGCTTCAAGATCTCCAGCTGTCCAGATTACAAGATCAGAGGCTCCAAGTTTTGTGTACAAGGTTGAAGGTGGTTGAGGACCTGGTGCTGGATATTCTTGCTTACACTTTCTTGACAACGGCAGGCAGGAACAAACGGAGATCAGTACAACCATGGATTGTTGCCAATAGTATGACAGAACTTAATTGCCAAATTGTCAGTTAACAAGTATTTAAGATCATAACAACAATGGGGCATTTAGATTTATCATCCCTCATAGTCACACTCATACTGAACAATATAGATATTTGACATTACCAGACTATCAGTTAATAGCTACAGAATATTGAAAATCATTGATAATTGCACTGCACAGTGTAGAAATTTATTTTTCATAAAAAATGTCTTAAAGTAGAACAATCTAAAAGAAGCAGTCACAACACCATCAAGTGACTGGTTATACATACTGATCAGTACCCTGACCTGCTAATAGGATACTTTTACACCAGGTGTAGTGCCCTTTTCTGACACATTTATGCTAGTTATGGATTCTGCGATGTGCATGTCAAGATCAAGATACGGTTTACTATTCTTGGGCCTCCGTCATTGAGAATGGAGCGAGTAGTTTCATTTTGTGTTTGCTGAAGATGAAACTACAATAATCATGTGTTCGATTAACAGCATCAAATTAAAACACACACACACAGACATGTCAATGTACTTATTACACATACACATAAGTTTTGAGACAGAATTCATGACCCTGATCTTCCACAAAACAAACAGATAATTAGCCCTGGGTAATCATTGCAAGGGAAGTAAGTTACAGAGTTGTACAATAATTAATAACTGTTCACATCAGTTAATTAGCCCCACTAAAATCATTTTTGCTTGTGGAACATTGGCCTAGTTATGACGCACCCATTTCTCAAGAAACAAAAAAATCAGTCCCTGGGTTTATTCCAAGTCAGATAAAGGATTTTCCTTTGACCAGAGTCTCCGACTAGATCCTGAGTGATGGTCTGAATGCTGGTCTTTCAGACAAGGTGTCAAAACAAGGTCCCTTGTGCAGCATACATTTTGTGTACAATAAAGAAAAATCCAACAGCAATGGAATTGTCTTTGGCAAAATTCTGCCTAAAAATCCACATTCACAGAAGGACAAGAACAAGACAAAAAAGCAGAACAAAAGAAAACCAACCAAACAAAACAGAACAATAAACAGAAAACAACAAAAACAAAACAAAACAAAACCTTTGAAACTGGATAATGAGCACTACATTGTGCCAATGTGCAATCCGTGAAGAATTTCAGTTTTCATACAGTAAAACTACTGTGACAAGAAAGAATAAACTACAAAAGTTCTTGTCACTAAAATATTGATGAAATTAAGGATCATTTACTCATCATTGTTTCACCTAACACGTGTCCAATCTTTGATATGGTAATTCTGTCATGTACTTTTGATCTTGTTAAAATCTCATCTGAAATGACAATTTTTGTAAAAATTTTTTTTTGTGGCCATATTGATACATAATGGATTTGCTCATATGAACTCATGTATAATGATTCATTGAAGTTTAATAGGCTGGACATGTAACTACATTTTCCTGTTCCTCTCTTCCTTTCATTTCCATGCGGTAACAAAGGGTTATCCTTCCCTCCTTCCCTGGCATCATTTATTTTTGCCATATGATTTGTTGGGTTAAAAAAGTAAACAAGTAAACAATAAGTAAAGAAACAAATTTAAAAGAATAAATAAATGAGTAAATAAACAGAAAGAGAAAAGGACTTATGTTGGGCCTGGATGGTGCACATCTTCCATTCTGACATGGGTGTGAGCATGGCTTTCAAACTGTGTGCTTGTTGCCTTTAGTCTACCTGGTTGTGAATGGATGTTTTTAGAACTAGGGTAGATAAAGCAGCAAGGAAGTGGACACAGGGAAGGTAGAGCAGCATGGAAGTGGACACAGGGAAGGTAGAGAAGCATGGAAGTGGACATAGGGAAGGTAGAGCAGCATGGAAGTGGACACAGGGAAGGTAGAGCAACACGGAAGTGGACACAGGGAAGGTAGAGCAGCATGGAAGTGGACATAGGGAAGGTAGAGCAGCATGGAAGTGGACACAGGGAAGGTAGAGCAGCATGGAAGTTGACATAGGGAAGGTAGAACAGCATGAAAGTTGACACAGGGAAGGTAGAGCAGCATGGAAGTGGACACAGGGAAGGTAGAGCAGCATGGAAGTTGACACAGGGAAGGTAGAGCAGCATGGAAGTTGACATAGGGAAGGTAGAACAGCATGGAAGTTGACACAGGGAAGGTAGAGCAGCATGGAAGTTGACATAGGGAAGGTAGAGCAGCATGGAAGTGGACATAGGGAAGGTAGAGCAGCATGGAAGTGGACATAGGGAAGGTAGAGCAGCATGGAAATGGACACAGGGAAGGTAGAGCAGCATGGAAGTGGACACAGGGAAGGTAGAGAAGCATGGAAGTGGACATAGGGAAGGTAGAGAAGCATGGAAGTGGACACAGGGAAGGTAGAGCAGCATGGAAGTTGACATAGGGAAGGTAGAGCAGCATGGAAGTGGACACAGGGAAGGTAGAACAGCATGGAAGTTGACATAGGGAAGGTAGAGCAGCATGGAAGTGGACACAGGGAAGGCAGAGCAGCATGGAAGTGGACATAGAGAAGGTAGAGCAGCATGGAAGTGGATATTCATATATGTTCAAAATGCTAACTCAAGAGCAGTTTGATGTCTATCACTTCATTCAACTACAGCCTGACGAAGGGTTATCTTTATGTAATTAGTAAGTCACTTGGTTTCTTGATTTCCCTTCTCCTTCTTCTCCTTTGCCGTCACACCTAGAGGAAAGATTCAAGGATGAAATAGATCATCTTCTGTAGTGCATCCACAGATCAGTACAGCTTCTCTCGCAGCTCAGGAATGTCGGCCAGATCTCTCTTGTCTGCGACAGGTACCTCTCGCAGTCCTGGAGGGTTTGCCGTGCTGTTTGGCAGCTTCTCCACAGGGACAAGGAGGAGATGGTACAAGTCGGAAGCACTTGTTCACGTGGTAGTTCAGTCTGTTGTCCGCAGTCTGCAGGTAGAGGATAATGACTTACTCTTATCCGGACAGCTGGTGGTAACTGTCAAGTAGCTGGAGTGCTGTGAAGGGAAAAGTGATAACTCTTTTCATCTTAGTGATGCTTCCCCCCCCCCCCCCCTTGTATTTAATGTTTTACAGGCCACTTTGTAGTGTTAACTAAGCATTGATGGGTTGGTTCTCTTTTTTCTCCATGTGTTTCGTATTTTACAGGCAACTTTGTTGTGCGAGCCAAGCGTCGATGGATATGGTGGGATACCAGCTGGCTGCCAATGTGACAAGGACGGCAACATCTTTGTGGCTGACATGCGTCTTGGCATCTTGAAAGTGTCACCATTGGGGGATTTTAAACAGGTAGGTGTGTGTGTGTGTGTGTGTGTGTGTGTGTGTGTGTGTGTGTGTGTGTGTGAGAGAGAGAGAGAGAGAGAACTGGCTATTTGTACTGTGTTCATAATAGATTTTACATAATTCATTTTCAGTTTACACGTAGCCTCTTAACTCTTTGAATCCCACACCCTATTCACCAACTGCAAAAACAAATCTTTGACTCCCTCACCCTATCCACCAGCTTCCTGCAGGATGCAGGAAGCTGGTGGATAGGGGAGGGAGTCAAAGGGTTTCAGTTTTTGCTTTGCCAGTATGGTTGACAATGCAGAATGCTGGTGGTCAGGGTGTGGGAATGAAAGGGTTAATATATAATGTTAATAATTTTTTGTTAAATCCTTGTACTACAACAAGCATAAGTTATGGGATTGAACTTAAGACGTCAGATCTTGAGTTCAAGACTATATCAGGAAAATCATCTTGGATGCTCGGAAAGCGAACTTGTAGTATTTCATGAGATGAGTGTCTGTGGTCATGAAACAGAAAAAATTACAAGCCATATCAGTGTCTTCAGTTATCGGTGGATTGTTATTGATATCATCATTACTATATTATAGATCTGTTTTCGGTTAATATTGAAGTGTTATCATCATCATTACCATAAGTATTGTTTTGATACAGCTTGCAGTGGTGGACAGTGAAGGACGAACAATGCAGGGATGCAATGACTGCAGCTTTGATTACCATGGCAACTTGTGGGTTACAGCTCCAGCTGGGGAGATAGCACCTAGTGAATACCGACGTTCTTTGGAGGTGAGTAGCTTGTGGCAACATGCATGACATTAAGAAGAAAAAGGCAGTAGTTTTCCCATACCTTAACTATTTGACTTCCACAGTGTATCCACCAACCACACAAACTTAACCCTCTGACTCCCTCAGTATATCCTCTAACTTCCTGCAGGAAGCTGGTGGATATGGTGAGGGAATCAAAGAGTTAATTTTTTGCTCTGCTAGCATGGTTGACAATGCAGGATGCTGGTGGACAGAGTGTGGGAGTCAAAGGGTTAAGCAGTCGCTGTGACGGAAAGCAAGCTATTACAGACCATGACACCTCTCAAGGCCCGCATTATGAGCCCATGGGTGGTACCCATCTCCTTTACTTCCATATCCCTTGAGAGGGACAGGTTCCCATTTATAGCTGGATGGGCCGGGTGGGAATGTTCAGTCCGGAGCATGAACCTGACAGTTGAGAATTATTCAAAAGGGATTCACTGCACTTGGACCTTTCCACATGTGATCCATATGTGAGTCCTTTAAGATTGAAAATAAATGGACAATGTCAAAAACAAACATCTACTTTTGGCCCTCTTTGTGGACAGTGAATAGGTAACACAGTAGAAGTAAACAAAACTAATGCGCATAAACCAACTAGCTGACTTAACAGTTAAAAAGACAGTCAACCTGTTCTATTTTCAATCTGTACTATTATCTCCCATTTTATACAAAAATTATTTAAAGCAAAAAAGATGTAATTGGTTCAAACACAAGCATTTTTCATTTCAAATCTTCATGCTGATGACAAAACTAAAAACGGATCTACAACTGCACAGTTTTATTTTTGGTGGTTGTGTTGGCAGAGGCACAAAGTAAAGCTTTGGATATCCTAACAGTTGTAAAAAAACCAAAACAAAACCCAATTCATTCAAGTTTCAAAAGGTGAAATAGAACTAAATCTAAATGTAAAAAAATATGCCCAGCCCTATCTGTCACAAAAAAGAATCAAACAGCCTTAACTTGTCGAAGTGAGATCATCTTCCATTTCATCAAGGAAAACAAAAGAGTACTGTTGCTTAAATGTCAACTTTTCATGAAAAGTTCTTTGTCTTACCTCTTCAAACCACAGTAAGTGGCAGATGCTTAAATCCACACATTTGTTCCACTGTGATGATATTCTCTTCACTCTCCCATCTGTTCCTGGGAACCATAGGAGAGAGACAGTGTTTTGTAGGTTACACACTGGTCACACATCCTATAGTCATTCCTACCGTTTAAAAAATGAAGAAGCAACATGGTGTATATCATGAGATGAGCTGCTGAACATCAGACACCTTCTTATTGAATGCTCTAACTTGAATGATGTGAGACCTAAGCACTATACTGGTGGACTACCCTAGGAACCTCTTCTGAGACATTCCTCCAGATGTAATTTTCAAGTTTTTAGAGAGATCGATAGATTTTATATGATATGATTTTATGTATGAGAATAGTTTTTCACATGCATTTTAGACTTGAAAGGAAAATGATGAGTTTGGATTTTTAACTGTTGTCTTTTCGCTTAAACTTGGTGGTGTTTTTAACATGATATTAGCCCTGTTGTGGCTCTAGTAGTCAGCTGGGCTTTAAGCAAAATGAACCTGCACCTGAATCACTGATGAAGCCAAACCATTACACATCAGTAGACATATATTGATGATGAAAATTACATATTTAGAAAATGGTGTTTGCTTTTAAGCTGACATAGAAAGTTGTTTCGTTTAATTTTTGACAATTTTCGTTTCAGACAGTGTAGTCATAAGGATACAGGTGATCTAGAATATCAGTCACTGTGACTTGAAAAAGCTTTATATGAAATAAAACTTGACGTGCATTGAGGGCAAGGGTATACTATCACAAGTGCAAAAAACAGATTTGGAGTGTTGTCAGAAATTCCTGAAAAATTAGCTGTTCACATGCCTTTCTTGAAAAGAGCTGATATTTTGGCAGTTTTTTGGTCCATGTGATTTTGACTTTGGTGCCTTTTCAAACTTATCTTTTTGCAACTCTCCAGTAGTCACACACCTGTGACCTAATTTATTTAAAGGATCTGTTCACAAAGAGCTGAGAAAAGCAAGTCCACAATTTTTGTAACACACACACACACACACACACACACACACACACACACACACACACACACACACACACACACACACACACACACACACACACACACACACACATATCCCTCTGGTCCAGTGACTCTCTTTGTAAAAAGGGTGATTGCAGAACTCGAAATGTACCCATAACAATCTGTTACATGTAAAAATCTTATGCCCAGAATATAAGAGACTGCATTTTATGAATCATTCTGTATATGTGCAGGAAGGATTTGGTTCGGTGTACTGTCTGACAAAGGTGGGAGAGGTAATACGGGTTGACACATGTATTCGGTTTCCAAATGGCATTGCTGTGAGGCATGATGATGCTGGAGAACCTATCCAGCTGATTGTAGCAGAAACTCCCACCAAACTGTTGTGGAGCTATGACATCAGAGGACCAGGCCTTATCAGCAACAAAAAGGAATGGGCAAAAATGCCAGGTATTAGTCAGATGTGTATGTGGTATTTATATGTCCATGTGTATGTGTGTTTGCATGTGTGCCTGTACATGTGTTTGTGTTGTGTCTGTGTGTGCGCGCATGTGTGTGTGTTTGCTCCTATGTGTGTATGTGTGTGTTTGGGTGTGCATGTGTGTGGGTTGTCTTTGTGTGTGTATACGTAAGTCTGGCATGCAAGTATGCATCCAGTAATTCATGTGTAATACTCTGTGTGTGTGTGTATGTGTATGTGTGTGTGCGTGTGTATACATTTATGTGTTCATATGTACGTCCACACATTTGTGTTTGAAAGAGCACCAACGCAATGTTTTTATGATGCATCACTATCCTGTTTGTTTGTTCATGGAAGTGTCTTTACCAGAATTTGATCACAATGGTTGTTTTAAATGTTAACGTTTATTGGACAGGGCTAGATGGGTAAGGTTGGGAAGTGTTCTGATGATTGAAAATTAAAAAAGTGGACCTGCAGTTCTTCAGCTGTTTTTATATGTTGATAGTGCTTTTTCCTGTGTATGGATTGATATTATTTTCTGTTACTACGTTGTTTGCTGATGTAAAGCAAAGAAATGAGTGAAAAATGTTCAACTGTTTGTGGAAGATTTTATCAGATTTTGTTACTTAACTTGAATCTGACAGTGGATTCCTCCAAAAAGGATCAATATAACTGAACATGAAAAACTGCTTTTCAATAGTTTAGAAAATTAACATTCTTATTTATATCACCAGTTGTTCCAGAACTTAATGGGGTGAAGGACAGTAATTATATATGTGTTTAAAGAGTATGGTCATATTCAGAAGCATACCTTGTGTATACTTGATGCAGGTGATCTTGAAGGAGGTGCAGACGGCATGGACTTTGATGACAAAGGGAACTTGTTGGTAGCCCATTGGGGATCAGGACATATTGAAGTCTTCTCTCCCGATGGTGGTACCCCTGTCAAACGAATCACTTGCCCTTTCCAGAAACCCAGCAACCTTCATTTCCAACCCGAATCCACAACTGTATATGTGACAGAGCATGACTCACATGGCCTTTGGAAGTTTGAATGGGAAACCAGTGGAATGCCACAGTTTTGTGAGAAGGAGTGAAACTTTTTAATGATGTCTGACGCAAAGTAAATGACTTTTGATACCAAAGGAGTTACTTGTCATAAAATATCTGACTTTTGACACAAGACAAGTTGCTCTGTTTAAATGTCAAGTTTTTATACAAACAAGTGGCTTGGTTTAAAACATGACCATTTTGCCTAAAGTAAATCATTGAGCACCATCTCTTTATTATAAGTGAGAATTATTTCAATGTGCAATTATTTACACATTTGATGTAATATTTATGATGAAGTGTTTGCCAAGAAAAAGTATTTACGAAATAAGGGACACAGTACACATATAGATTGTCTTTCAATGTTGTTTACACTGTGTGATTTTTCAAAGTACTTTTGAGTTGGTAAGATCTAACAGAACTTGCATATTATGTCACGTTAATGATAAGACATACAAGGCTTTAAAAAAGTCAATAAGCAAGTTCAAATTTCTGACAGTGATGTGATGTTTCGCCAGCAGTCGGCTTGTCTCTTGAGGAAAATTTCAGTCAGTTATGTACTTTGCCAATAGTCTACTTGTCTATGGATAATATTTTGGTCAATTAATGTAAGTCAGACTTGAGATCATGGTAACTGAGCTCTTGTTTATACCATTTGAAGCAAACATTCTGTAAAAGACAGGTCACTTGAAATAAGTATAAAAGTTAACCAAGATTCTGCAGCCAGCCATTTTATTATTCTCATTATGTTATTTTATTTTATTTTGTAGTTCTGTCTTCAGTGATAATGTTTGAAAAGTATTATTTGGTGTGAAGTAGCTCATATCTTTTTTCAACAGGTGTGTGTTTATATTGTTGGAAATTCTTGCTTCATTTTCATATTTACAGTTTATGAAATCACAAGTGTGTGTAGCTAACTAATCATAAATTGTGTATTATAATGGTGTATGAATAAAATGTGCCTATAGCGGTGGTGATTGTGAAACACTGTCGTTTACAGTGATCAAAATGAAGGGGCCATACAAAGTCTTTCCAAGAACATTTTCGTTGTTGATTAATAAACATTAATGATTTTATGATTTCCATTCTGTTTCAGTGTTTTATTTTACCTGATCTTTTCATGGTATGCTGTGACTGCATTAAAGAAAAAAAACACCCTTTGTTCATTTTTCATTTTGTCCTTGAGAAGGGAGATAAGTTCCAAGGTCAAGGTCACATGGACCGAGTAATCACCTAAAACCACTGCGTTTTAGGAAGTGATGTGAACATCACTTTCTCAGAATTCTGACAGTACTTGAAATCTGATTTCATGGTCATGATAATTTATATCATTCTCTTTGATGCATGTCATGTTTTATATTTCAACCCAAGTTTCTTCTGTATGATGGAAATTGGCAGAACATATGTTGGTTCAGTTTTCTCTTTTTGCATTCTCTTTGCAAGTGTGTGTGTGTGTGTGTGTGTGTGTGTGTGTGTGTGTGTGTGTGTGTGTGGTGTGTGTGTGAAAGAGAGAGAGAGAGAGAAAGAACTGTGTCATTTCACTGAAAGATTCTTCAGACAATAGTTCAGTATTTGCAAATCATAATGTTACAGAAAGAATCTGTTTACATTTTGTCATTTGTTTACTATATGCTTTTATAGTTTGGATATATGTGGGGAAAAATTGTAGATGTCATTTTACACTTTTTTTTCTGAATGTTCTCAGGATAACACTGAAGCCAAAGCAAAAGGATTAATATTGATCTATGTTAACTTGGGTTGTTGCAAATGTTACATTAAGGACTATTATTATCAGAAGCATGAGCTTTGTTTAATATTTGAGTGAAAAGAAGTGTATTACATAAAGACAATTCAAAAGGGCATGAGAAATTGGAGGATATAAACATACCAGATATTAAGAAATTCATTATGGATACAGCCTTAAAACTGTCCTGGTTAAAAAAAATTAAAACTACCAGTACAGAACACAAATGCAAATTTTTTTAAAGTAAACTCTACCCTTTTTGAAATGAAATAGAAGAACATGCTTCCAGGTAGGGGACACACAAAGTTAATGATAACTTATTCTGGAAATATTTTTAAAGCATATAATAATTTCTACAGAAAATTCTGGAAACATATTTTGAAAGCATATAACAATTTCTGCAGAACTATGAAATTAACATTGTAGTCAGGTTTATTTTTAGAACTTATTCTATGTAATGAAAAATTGAAGACAGGAAATGATGTGATACAATTTATTGGTTGGATTGAAAAGGAAGTTATAATATTGTATGCTTTTTTTTTCAAATGATAAAGGATCATTTATGGCACATGATGACTGTAATAGAAAATACAATACAGACGTGAATTTTCTTCTCTGTGATGGATGCCGAGTATCAATTAAGAAACAAATATGAGAAACAGAACTGAACTTACCAGATGGTTGTGTACATGACATTTCTACCACACCGAAAACAATTTACTCCCAACCAAAAGGAGCATGATTATGCTAGGACATTTTACGTACAGATGATCACTTCCAAATTCTTGCTGTAAAGAGTAAGAGCAATCAGGATAAACATTCCATGGAAAAAGGTAGCCTACTTAATGAAATTTAATAAAATACAAGAAATGGATAAAATGGTTTCAAATAAGCATAGTGCATAGAAATTTGTGAATTGTCATTTTAAAAGAAATGGACCTTGTAGATAACTTTTGCTGCGACTTCTACGCAGAAACAAAAGACAGCATTGATCAATATTTTGGATGTGTTTAATAGTCAAAGAATGATGGGAAAGGATAGAAGAATTGTTGAGGGCAAAATGTGTCACTTGTGAAAACATCAGATTAATTAAAGACATGATCCCATATGGTGCTGATGAAAACATGCACGAAGATTCAATGTCTAATTTAATAATCGTTCTAGGAAAATTGTATGTTTATAAAAGCAAACTTGAAAATAATCCTCACAACACCATTTTATCTTTCCACAAAATACCATATAGGAGAATATACAAAACTGAGGTGGAACTTGCACACTTTTGAAGAAAAATGGCTGCAATATCTGTTACTAGTTTTCCATGAAAGTTGATATGACTCCTTGTTTGTTTATGACTTATATATACACACTTTCTCTATGACCTATCTGTGTATGTTTATATATACATTTTTTCTTATAGGCCTACATTGTTGACAGTAACTGTATTTCATGCACACAGAACCTTTGTTGAAGATGTGGATATCTTGGGTGTGTTTTGAACTTTTTAAGTCTTTTTGATATAAATTATTTTGCTTTGCCATGCAATGTTGTTTTATCTGGTTTTAAATGAATGAAAAGAAATCTGAATGGAAGAAAACCTTATGCAGTGATCATGGATGTTTTTTTTCTATTGTGAATTTTTTTTAAAAGTGCCAAAATGCAGTTACATTTGATGATTTTTAAGATAAATCCAGCATGTTTTAATCAAAGTTGTCATTTGACATTAAGGAACAATATATCACAGTCATTGCTTTGCGTTGTTTCGTCGAAATAATATTGGTGTTGGTTCTTTGCTGTATCACATGTTTTGTATGAATTCCACAGAATTTTTTTCTATTTTATTGGCAGCATGAAATGAAGATGGCTCACTCATACCTTGACACTCACACCTTGAAACACACACTCACTGACAGAGTGAACAGCGTGGGAAAAGCCTTACTGCCATTTGCGTCATTTTATAACATCTCAAGGCATGTTCTTGAATACCTCCCATTTGATGTTGAAAACTGCTTTACGTGTGATTGTTTTTCTTTAGATATATATGTTCATTGATTGTGTTTACTTGCCCGCAGAAAACGTAAAGGCTGAAACAGAATTGATTTGTCATAATTTGTGTTATATTTGTGAGTACAGTTCTCATATTTTGTATTGGCATATAGTGAATGAAGTTGAACATTGTCCATCTATTTTTTTCCACTTTTGATGAGTTATTTTTACATCTGTTAAACATGCTGTGGAGTCATTAAACTGCAGTTGTGTTGTTGATTTATATGGTTATATCAATATCAGTGCAAATAAATTGATCTCTCACAATTGTCTTTAGTAGGGAAATGTTTTTTTATAAAATAATAATAAAATAATTACAATATTTATATAGCGCAAAATCTTGATAAAATCAAATCTAAGCACTGAAGCAGACACGCATGCACGCACGCACACACGCACACACACACGCACGCACGCTTGGCTATAAATGGGGAGAAAGAATAAAAGCAATAAAAGCAAGAATAAAAGCAATGGAAAATTATAGAGAGCATATTATATACAATTATATATTAAAACAAAGTGATTCCCCTCCGAGCGGAGACAGGCTGCAGAGGGGGGTTGAGTGAGGTTAGGATTTTATACAGAGGAGAAAAGGTGAGTTTTGAGAGCGGACTTGAAGGAGACAAAAGTAGGTTGCTGACGGACTGAGAGAGGAAGTTTGTTCCAGGAGAGTGGACCAGAAACAGAGAAGGCTCGTGGACCATAGGTATTGAGCTTAGTGCGTGGAAAGCGAAAAGTCAGAGGATCGGAGGCAGAGCGGAGGGTACGTGAGGGAAGATAGATCTCAAGTAGGCTTGACAGGTAATCGGGGGCTGCGTTATTGAGGCTTTTGTAGCACATGGTGTCTAGTTTGTACTGTATGCGCTTTGATACAGGGAGCCAGTGAAGTTGTGCCAGGAGAGGAGATATGTGGATATAAAATATTAAAGGATATAATGTATTTGTTGTTGAATAATCAGATGTTAAGAATTGTTCATTGATTCAGAATGAAAACACTCATCATTTGTCAATCCTTTCTTTGTATAGAGAAATCAAGTCAGCATGTGTGTGTGCTTGAGTGTATGCGTATCTACATGCACATGTACAAATGCATGTGTGTGTAATGAGAAATCAGTGTGAACAAGTTGTGTGTGTGTGTGTGTGTGTGTGTGTGTGTGTGTGTGTGTGTGATTAAAAGAGAGACAGCACAAGCCATGGTCTCTATGACAATTTTATTATTCACGCCTCACACTCATAACATTACAACTTAAAAGGTGAAATCATTTAATTCTATTAATGTTTACAGCTCCATTCATTGGTATGGAATACTGAAAGCATTCATCGATGATGCATCAACGAAAGAAAATGTCCTCAACTTGCATCCTCCTTTCACATCCAAAAGATTATGTTAAAATACTAAAGAAGTTTTATTTCTTGTCTAGTACTATGAGAATGTCACTAATGTTCACTAGTTTGACTCAATAGCTTTCTGTAATGATTCATAGCACTCTAGGGCAATCTGAGCCTCTGCCTTGGCTTTCTCTGAGGTTGCTGCGCTGACCTCCTGTTGGGCCTTGCTCAATCCATCACGAATAGCCTAGGAAAAAAAAAATTACAGAATTATGGCTAACATTTCAAATAAAAATGAAAATAATCATATAACCACACAAAATATGAGTTAAAAAAATCAGCAACAGTTAGTGAAAAACTCCATGAAAAACAGATGGGCGTATAAACTGTTCTTTTGCAGCCTCTTATTGCGTCTCGCAAACAAAAAAGGACGTAATGCTGAAAATGTGATATGACAATCTGAATTTTGGCCTTGGAATGATCGTGGCTATGCCCTACTTTCGATATCATTTTGATCAAAATCTATTCACAAGAGATAAATGCATGAATATTCAAAACAACAACAACGAAAAAAACCCAGACAGACACCAGGACGAACACAGCTACTTTCCATCATGAACAGTTTTATTTTACTTGCTCACTGTTATTCACACAAATAAGAACTGCAGTTTCAAACTTGCCAACAACATTATACTTGTAAGCATTCATGCCTGTGCATGCAGACATAAGCACACAAATTAACTATAACAGCATAACAAAACGCAGAGTTAATATCAGACCCACAAAATGCACTCACAGAGTTAAATTTTCGTCCTACTAGCAAACACACACACACACACGATTTTTTGAGCCAAAAATACATGCAGTACCAGGAACTTGATTTTTGACAAACAAAGCTATTTTCTGACAAAGATACTTTCTTAACAAGTCCTGCACCTATATATATATGATGCATTAGCTCTTCTGTAAGGAATGATGCATTAGCTCTTCAATAAGGACACCGTCTGAGAAAAAGCAATCTTCATAGTATCACAGTCATAGCTGCTGGGTCCTTACATAGGCCTACAAGGGAGAAGACTGGCAGAATGGTTCAGATGTTCATCTGCTAATAACTAAACTTGATGTTCGAGAGTTCGTTCCCTGTTGAGACCTTGACTTTTCCGTTTGACCGGAAAATCAAACTGAAGTCCTGTCCTTTGGAAGGGGCTGAAAAGGGAGTTGGAGCCAGGTGCCTACTGGCCTGTGCAAGCTAAAGATCCCACAGCAGTTAAAAATCATGAAGAAAGAACAGGGCATTTGCCTCGCTGCCCTGGTATAAAACATTGGAGAGAGAGGTTGACTTCCGAGGTCACTCTGCTTGAAGGCCAATTAGCCTTCTGGCTTTTCTGAAGTCTAGGTAAAAAAAAAAAAATTGGGTGGTGCTTCATTGCGGCGACATGCTTTCAAAAGAGAGAGCAACCCGAATTTTACATGGTAAATCCATTGTGACAAAAGAAATGTATATATATATATGAATACATTCCATTTTCGATTTTAGTTCAATCTCCATCCAGTAATTTTCGGAAAAAAGACAGACTGCAATTCATCTCCAGTAATTTTCGGAAAAAAGACAGACTGCAATTCATCTCCACTAAGTTGGATAATGTTCTCAAAGTAAACTGACCATTATAAGCTGCATCAGGATATGTAGCAAAAAATGGCATAGAATCCAGAAATGAAAAACAGATCTGACTATGAATGTCATAAAAAGAAAGAAAAAATTCTGATTACTTCCTGAACAATAAGATAAAACGTTTACCTGTGCATCAAGACGGTCGAGTGGATGTGCCTCTTCAGCTAACACTTGTACTGAAGAATCATCGTTGATTGTAATTGATCCACTGCTTACTGTAACACAGAAAGAAAAAATACTAATAGTGATATACAGACAATCTTGTACACACACACACACACTATATTAGTATATATACACACACACATATACATAATTTAATTATACACACACATATATATCAAGAGAGAGCTGTGTAAAAAGCTGCAAGCAGATCCTTTGATCTCAAACAGAGATTTACTAGTGGAGTCCTGCTGAACTGTTCAAAAAGGAAGTTTTACAATTAGTTTATATAATATCCCCTTTCATGTAGAAACACCTGTTTTGTTTAGAAACAATAACCCAAGCAGATATGATATTTCTGGAGACATTAAAAGAAAGCAAGAAAAATCCCAACAACAAATATATATATATATCTAATTTTTCATGGAAAATGAAAAGATCCACCATTCAAATGCCCCAATACATATTACCCAGTAAGATTGGAAAAAATACAACTTCACCATAACAGTTCACACTTTTATTTTGTATTAATAACAAACAGCACAGAAGAATAACTGACTCATTAATGAGCAATACTGTTTGATCCTGATTCTTTCTACAGGCTTGGTGCAAACTTGGTGGGACCTACCTCCTTTCCAAGTAGTGTTAATTGCACCCACACCACAGCTAAAGGTCAAGGGTGGACAGAAGATAAATCTGATCTTTTCTTCTTTTTTTCAAAAGGACTAGTTGGGATCTGAATCTGGGCATTCTGAACTAGCAGAGTAGACTGGGTAGACAGAACTTGTTACCCCCTTCAAACCAGCCAATCTACAAGGACAACTTTGATTTCAAACCCCCAAAGTGCCCCAGCCTCTAAATGTTATGAGCCAGACACTAGGAACATGATGCTCCAAAGAACAAAGCTGCACCTGATGAAACTCTACACATGGCAGTCACCATACTGTGGAGCTACAAGCATCAGAAGGCCAGAGAGTGGGGAGAGGACCGAAGGCCTCTTCCAAAACTGAAAACTCCATATGTTGGTCAGGCATACAGACAAGCCGGAATAGCGTGGCATTCAATCACTAGCTATGACAAAGCCCTGCAGTGATGAAGAAGTGATGACAGAGATAGGCAAGTGATGCTGCTGTCCCCGGCTAGTATGATTCTGCACACAGGTATTTGTGGGCTGATCATTGTCCACAATGGACCCAAGGCACAGAGCTGTCCTTTCCAGAAACACTGCTGCACTCCCAAAATGGGAAGAGGTGGGGTGGGATGGGGATGGAAAGACAAAAACCCGTAAAAATGCCTACCTCATATGTACCTGACAAGTAGCTACATCTACCTGGTCATCCAACTCTGTCAGTACAGAAGGCATGCATGTGTGAGCGCATATGTATGTTACTGACATATTTACTTAACCACAAAGAACATTTAAACACTAAAGATAAAAACGCAGCCTAATCATTTCCCATTCATAGAGAGTGCACAATCAAAGAATATAAACTTATTGTGATAAGTTACAATGGTTTAAAAAGAGTGTAAAGGAGTACTGTGCTACACACAGATAACAAAGAATTAGACTGGAGGTGGTACACAATGTGCCTGGATTGTCAGCGCTCTGGTTCTCAGGGGAAGGCAACAGTCACGTTCGTGGCAGTAGGCAATCAACTAAAAATAAGAAGAACACATTTGGACTCACTGCATAGCCATGAGAGAGATACACTAATTGGTTTACATTAGTAAAGGCCTGTGATTTTATGCATTTTTTCAATTGTTTACTACTGTCGTTACAGTTTCAGTTTCTCAAGATACTGTTTCTGTGTTCAGAATGTCATTTACAGTAGCAAATAACACATGGTCATAATTTTTTTTTAACAATATATGTTTTGGGGTCTACCCACTTGGTCCTAGTGGTATAGGGTGTCTATTATTTATACCTGTATGAAGCACTTCGGGCTTTTGTACAGTGAGTGTTGTCATTCTTATTATAGGCCTACTATACTTGTATTACAATTTACATGTAGTATTGTTGATATCATTATTATTGTTGTTGTTATTATTATCATTATCATCATCATTATTGTAAAGCAACAATGAAAGTAAAAATCATATCTGAATCCGCACCAAAGAATTTCTTGTGAGACCCATCTTCCTCAAAGACAGTGACAACACCTGGCTTGAGCACTGCCAGAGACGGGACATGGTTGGGCAGGATGCCAAAGCTGCCGCTGAATGATGGCACGTCAACTTGCTTGACATTGGCTGCACTGTAGTACACCTGCAAATGTATAATAACAAAAGATAAATAACGTGAAACACTGAAAAGCACAGACATGCTGGTTAGAAATGAATCTTGCTGGCTTGATGTCTGATTGCACACTGACACAAGTTTTATCAACCTAACATTTACAGCACTGCCACACTACTGTACTATCAATACTGGTATCTGTCTTACAGATAAACATTGCAAGTACAATCACATTCAATTCATTATACCCCACAACTCCCCATTCTCCTCTATGGGGATGCAGTATATGTAGTATCCCCTCCATCTGGAAACCATCTGCAGAAATTTCGTCTTTCCTATCACTCTCTTTCAGTCTTTGTTTTTGCCTTGCTCCTTCGCTTTCTATCTTTCTTTTTGCCTTGCTCTTTTGCTTTCTATCACCTTTCCTAATCATTTTCTCATTTGCTGGTCCATTCACCTGTATGTTTTCTATAAAAAAGTCATACACATTTTCTGTTAGGATTGACAACTGGGTGTATTTATCAAATGCATTTTTGGCTCTAGTGTTCTCAGTTATGTTTAATACATTTATATTAGTTATTTTTAAACTCCCAGGAAATACATTGGGCAGAATGGTCAATGCCACAGTGATATCCTTAGAATGCAGTACATATACGTAATTTTCTTTTCTGTATTTTTCCAAGTCAGTAGAGTATTGTGTTTGTTTTGTGATGGTTATAGCTCTGAAATGGCTCTGCACAGCCGAACAGACTGTAAACATTATTAATGGTAATGATAATGATTATCATATCTTATGGCTGTTGACCTAACCAGTATGGTCACTGGGGAGACTGATGGGCGCAACTGCAAGCAGAACTTTTCATCAATCAAACTGGTAATGACATTAAGTAGGTCAGGCTTGCTGAAGTTGGTTTATCGCTTGATATCGCTCTTCCGCAGTTGGCTTTAGCAACTGTCTCTTCCCAAAATACCCTGTAGATTGATCTGGGATAGTAAGACCAAACCAAGCAAGCTTGCTTCATGTCCCAGATATCAAAAATGTATTTTGTGAGTTAACCAAGGTGTTGATCTTACTCTGTGTTCTTGTTGTTTCAATCTTTCATGTTTGAGGCATGATACAAAAATGTTTCCTCCAGCACTGTCTCGGTCAAAGGCCAAAATTCTCTTCTCTGAGTTAGCAAGCAACATAAAATTTTCATCTACCTAGCACAGAATAGGTACCATAACTAGTGTGTAGTTTGTTTGCATGACTAATAATGCAACTCTGATAAAATAATCCCTTCCCTGAGCCTGTTTGAGGCATCACACTGTTATCATCGGGTACAGTCCAAGGTAGATTTGGGCCTATGACCTGTCAGCTGTTCCTCATGTTATTAGGGAACACTGCATTAACTAATTCACTTTATTCAGCTTCAGAAAGCAGTGTCCTTTAATCAAACTTCTGACACATGCAAATGTATTTCAGATCTTTTTGTGAAATTTAGTTAGTTTTGTACATGTGTGTGTGTGTGTGACTGTGACTCTGTGTGTGTGTGTGTGTGTGTGTGTGTGTGTGTGTGTGTGTGTGTGTGTGTGTGTGTGTGTGTGTATGTGTGTATGTGTGTACATGTATGCATGTTTGACATACATGTTGTGAGTAAGCATGCACATTATTATTTAGGTACTTCAGGAACATAGCAAACCATAATTTACATATTTCCCACTGCAACAAGTGCATACTTTCTTCTGATTTGTTGTAAATCTAAATCAGTTTTCCATTATCTTCCTCTTTCTTTCTGGGTATGAAACTGGCACTCCATACATACACGGCTCTCCAGTTTTGCCAGTAGCGACTCTTTTTGTACAGAACTTTACATGATCTAATGGCCTGGATGGTTAAGCTGAAAGGGCCATATAATATGGTTAAGGTTAAAACTATTTACACTGCAGCTGGTGTGTTTAGAGTTGGGGAACAGCTGCTATAGTTATTGCAGTCTGGTCAGCTCCTGAATACTTCTGGTGATAGCACTTAGTTGGCAGGCATTAGTAGGCGGTTCCAGCATACTCCACTTGAACAGTAAAGTAAAGCAGGGTGCCTTACGAACTTCTGGTTAAATCTGTACCTTCCTCAAGTCTTAGAATCAAAACATTGGTAAGGTGGGGAAAACTGATGTTAACCAATCTACTACTGATATGATGCGGCATCACAGGTCTGTTGTGGTGCCTGTTCAACTCCCAGCAAGCCAAAAACAGGAGCCCAGAATTAAACCAACCAGACAACAGCATCAGCTACAGCAAAAAGAGAAGCATCAACTGAGCACTACTTAACACTTTGACTTCCTCACCCTATTCACCAGCTTCCCACAGGGTTAAGTTTTTGCAAACTTGATACATTGGGTGTGGCAGTCAAAGGACTGAGCCATGGACAGAAATGAAAGACTATTAGCATCTGCACAGACAGCAACAAAACTTGTGGTCCTGATGAGACTCTGCACTGGCCACAAGTGGCGCTAAATACCAATATGAACCACAAGTCCAAACAGGCACCTTCATCAGCTTGCCCCTGTAGTCAAGAGGACCAGACTGCAGAACATATTTGCAGAACATATTGCAGCCAAGAACTCTTCTGACTACTGAGGTCCATGGCAGCTGGGAGAAACAAGAAAAAACTGCTATATTCATCACCAAATGTGGCTGACCAAGTAGATGGTGAAAGGAAGGAGAAAAAGAAACTCCAGACTGTATCCTAACTCAGCAAAGTTTGTTTGGTCACATGACTGAAACTGGCTGTTTGCATGATTTGTCTGCCTATGGTTTATTAGCAAAGCAGTCTTCTTCCTCTTCTTCTTCGATGCATGTGTGTATCATGTATGTGAGCCACAATATATCGCTCACATGTGTATGTGTGTGTGTGTGTGTGTGTGTGTGTGTGTGTGTGTGTGTGTGTGTGTGTGTGTGTAAAATGTTATATTTATGTGACAGTGTGTACTTGAGTACAGGGTGGCAAATTCGTTTGTCTCTCTTTCTTCATCTTTTAACGCCTCTGAATTAACAAATTGCCTTACAGTTACACAGTTACAGACGCTTCTGCACAAACAAATCAAAATGTGTGCTCTTCAATCACAACGGGCCAACTCCCACTTTGTAAGTTATCTCCTCCAGTACCGGTAGTAATACTAATACTCAGCATACTGTAATAGCCTGAATTGGTGAATAGGCTTAATCTTAAGCCTTATAAAGTTATATAGTTATAGTTCTGATTCACCGAAAGCAACGACATCGTGGGCACACGAAAGCGCTTTTGTTTCACTTTTCTTTTCAAAAACGATCAAAAGATCGATCTACTGTTTTCATATTTGGGCTGATCTAACTTGAAAAGCAAGAAATAAAGCAGACAACTGCCGGCACGAGTAGCAGACAGCATGGCATGTGATCATGATGTTTGAGACTGCTGAGCAACACTGGGAATGATCAATGTCAAATAACCGAGATATAAGGCGATCTTTAAAACTTACATCTGTGGGTGATGCGAAGGTAAATGCCATTTCAGAATAGCATCTCTGTTGAGAGAAGGCAATCCGTGAACCCTGTCGGGCAAGAGACACTGCCCTCAGTCCGTTTCTCAACAAAGCAGCCATCGTTGTCAAAATGGCGATCCTGAAGGGCGAAAGGGGACAACACTCTCATATTGCGAGCAGAAGAAAAAGGTAGGTGGACAAAAATTAAAGAAAGACGTGCAAGGAAAAAGAAAAATTCACAGTCATCCTCTACATGTAAATATGAGTCGAAAGGCAACCGCAGATAGATTAGTTTTGTCATCTGTTTTTTAGTCTGCCTGCTGGCACAGCTCGGTTTTCATGGGTTACCTCCCTTACTTCACTTTCGTTCTTTACTGATTTCAAGGCATTCGTCATGGCTCTCGGGGACAAGATTGTTGTAGCATCGGATCCTACCGAGGTATTGCCTGATTTGACGAGTAATAATTGAAATTAAATCGATGTACTGGGCATTATTTCAGCAGTAGTCTCATACTGTATATTCAGATATTTTATATATTCAGTAGTGTTGCTTATTTGACCTTGATCAAGTTGATGGACTGAACGCAAAAAAATGTAATGAATTATGAAGAAGGTATTGCAATGTCGAATAAAGAAATAACAGGACTATGTTCTTACTCACTTGCAGTGAAACACACACACAAAACGCGTGCACACTTACAATTGCACGCGCGCGCGCACGCGCGCACACACACACACACACACACACACACACACACACACACACACACACACACACACACACACACGTATACGAGTCCAGATAGTGTGTCACTGTGTGTGTGTCACTGCATATGTGTGCATTAATTAATGCATTTGTCTATCCAAAAATACCACAAATTCATATTTAATTTGCACATGATGCAGACATTCTTCTGTGTGTGTGTAACTGTAACTTGGAAAACAATGCCATGCCCATGGTGAGTACATACAGTACATTATTGAGATTTGTCAGGCGAATTCAACAGCTAATATTAGTTATAGCACTACCATATGTACATTATCAAACAGTTTAGTCGTTTTCAACAAGTGTTTGTTCCTAAGACATTGTGTGTTTTCTTTCTGTTTTTGTGTGTTTCTGTTTTCAGAATTTCTGCATATGTTCACCTCAGTACATGCCACACCAGTTCTTAGATTCATTCAAATATTTGGTCCAGCAATCATGAATCAGATTTGAATTTGTGAATGTGCACAGTCTGTATGCCATTTTTCAATTGTCCCTGAAAAATAGAAGAAAAGCAAAAATGAGATTGTGTGGATGTGTGTTTGTTTGTTTGTGTGTGTGTGTGTGTGTATGTATGGGTGTGGGTGTGGGTGTGTGTGTAACAAAAATGTGAGAAGTTTTTCTCAGGTCATTTTGGAACTAAGTTACCAACTTTTGGTCAAGGCTGTGGTCCATTCAGGAGTCATAAAATCATAAATTTGGAAGGTAAAGCTCATAATGAAACTCATGCTTACCTCAAAAAGTGCCTAAAACCACCATTTTTTTTTAAATGAAGGTTTGTGAACATCCCTTTCACAGGAATTTTTGACAATACAGAATATTTAAAATCTATTTTCACTGTTGTGACAGTCTTCTATTATCCTTGATGCACTTCAATTTTTATTACAACCAAAACTTCTTCACGGCCATAGTGACATTACAAAGATTACAAAGTACAAAAGGTGGATTTTCTGTGACCATTTTGTATAAAAAGAGATTGTTAGAATTGCGAAACTTATTTTATTGGGTATAATAAAGAAATGTACTTCTGTACTCACCGTAGGACTTGAATGCTGTTCACGTTGACACAGACAAGACAACTGGACACACACACACACACACACACACACACACACACACACACACACACACACACACACACACACAAACACACACACACATACACAGAAACAAACAAACAAAAAAATATACATGTATATACACTTACATTTGTAAGATTTGAACAACTTGCATGTCATACAATCAAACAGAAAAAGGGGGTGTTCTTTTTTCTTTTTCTTTCATTTCTTTTAAACAAACTGCATTAGCCTAAGTTGACTTTTACGTATACATCAGAACACTTTCTAAAGTCATAGTCCATGCACAGAAGTATGTTTTATTCTTTAATTTTTTCTGTTTCAGGAAGAGGAGGAGGAAGAACTTGTGGTCAGTGGAAAGTTGTTCTTTTATCCTACCTGTCCTGTGTCCCTGTCTTTACAACTGTCTCACTGTTGCTTTGTTATTATCATGTTTAAATAGATATGATTTGTATTCAAAGAATGGAGTTTGGAGTTTATTCAAGGGGGATTCATCAAACTTGGGCATTTCCGTAAATGTTCCACCCAAATTTGCCAATAATCATCAGGCAGATTCTCTAACTAAGCCCCTGCAAACCATGTGTGCTGTCAAGATCTTGAAATGTAAGGCAGGACAGAGGGACCAATGAAACACTAAGCTGACACCACCAGAATGATGGAAACAAGATGGGTGGCAAAACAGCCAGTTTTTTTTTTATCTTGCAGGCTGGGATTAAACTCAAGATGTCTAATCTTGAATGATATATGGCTCTATTCAAAATACCAGCCAGCCCTCGTAAAAACTACGACCTGCCAAAGAGTCAAACTTATGACCCCTACATTATAGGCGTTCTGACAGCTGAACTACTGATGAAAGACGACTACTCAGATTATGTGTGAGAGAACATCGCTGGGAAAAAACATTGCTTTCAG
This sequence comes from Monoplex corrugatus, assembly GCA_030674185.1. Taxonomy (NCBI): domain Eukaryota; kingdom Metazoa; phylum Mollusca; class Gastropoda; order Littorinimorpha; family Ranellidae; genus Monoplex; species Monoplex corrugatus. Next base: position 48,602,550 of record CM060313.1, read on the forward strand.
TTCAGTCTTTAATTTGCTTGGACTGTTATTTGTGATAGAGGTCCAGTTGGTAATTATCTGGCAGACTCCCTGAGCCTGGGCAGAACTCTGTGTACTGACAAGGTCTTGAAATGAGGAGCTGACACCACAAGAATATTGACACATTAAGATGGGCAGCGAACAGGCCAATCTTTAATATTACAGACTTGGATTGAACTTGAGATATCAGATCTTGAGTTCATGGCTTTGTCAGAAAAACTAAGACTGTGTAATGAAAGAGTATTAGCTGTGTAAGTCTACAGTTCCAGTATTCAGTTAATAGCTGATCTGTTTCTTTGCACCAGTTGATTGTCTTTTATTCATTCATTTATTTTTGCATTTTTGTTTTTAATTGTTGTACTGTATTATGTATACATGTATATTGTTTAGGTGCTTGTGCTATGCCAGAACAGCTCATGAAAGTATGTTTGATTAGTTCATGGCATCATGGGTTCATCTTAACAACCACCAGTTGAGCTACAACTTATGAAACAGAATGTTCTTTGTGATCACAAACTGTTGGGTGGGTTTTCAGTAACTATAAAAGTTGAACAGTAGTTGTGAGATAATAATAATAATAGTGAACATTTATGGCGCTTAATCTAAAAAAAGCCCTAAGCGCTTACAGTAAACACACACACACACGCACACACAACACACGCACACGCACACACACACACACACACACACACTCACACACACACACACACACCCGCACACACACACACACACACACACACACACACACACCCGCACACACACACACACACACACACACACCCGCACACACACACACACGCGCGCGGGCACAGATTTCAAGGTGGCAGCTGAAGTAAGAGTACAGAACTACAGGCTAGGATTTAAAAAGAGTGGTTTTTAGACTGGACTTAAACGAAGAAAGGGTACAGGTAGAGCGGAGAGGAAAGGGAAGTTTGTTCCAAATAGAGGGGGCCTGATAAGAAAAAGCACGTTCACCAAGAGTTTTGTTGCGGAAGCGTGGGATTCTAAGTAGGTGGGCATCAGTAGAAGAGCGTAGCTCTCTGGAGGGAATGTAAACAGTCAGGAGATCAGAAAGATAGGGGGGAGCTAGACCAGCCAGAGACTTATGGCATAGGAGGGAAAGTTTATAGTCAATACGCTTTCGAACAGGAAGCCAGTGTAGAGTTCGAAGCAGAGGGGAAACATGAGTTGACCTTGGGCATTTCCGTACAAGGCGAGCAGCGTTATTTTGAACTTTTTGCAATTTGGATAAGAGTGTTTGGGGGCAGCCAGCAAGAAGCGAGTTACAGTAGTCGAGTCTGGAAAGAATGAGTGCAGAAATGAGAGTTATAGTGCTTTCTTCAGATAGAAGATGACGCACAGAACTGATCCGTCAAAGTTCTAAGTAACAAGCACGACAGACAGAGGATACCTGGCTGTGGAAGGAAAGAGTTTGGTCCAGTACAACTCCAAGATTACGCACGGATGTGGAAGTGTGGATTACCGAGTCTTCAAGCTGGATAGAAACAGGGATAGGCACAGTAGACAGAAGTCGCTTTGATGCAATAAATATAAATTCTGTTTTGTCATTATTCAGCTGGAGTTTGTTGCATGTCATCCAAGACTTTATGTCAGAAATGCAGAGCTGTGTGCGTTGAATTATAGAAGGGATAGTGGAGGGATGGCCAGACATGTAGATTTGGTTGTCATCAGAAAAACAGTGATGGGATATGTGATGATGGGCTACAATGTCAGAGATGGGCTGAGTGTACAAAATAAAGAAAATAGGGCCTAAGACAGAGCCCTGAGGAACACCGTACTTCAAGATGGTAGGATTAGAAGAGACACCATTTATGGAGACAACTTGTACACGACCAGAAAGGTAGGATTGAAACCATGACAGAGCAATGCCAGAGATACCAAAAATATTCTGAAGTCGAGAAAGAAGAGTATTGTGATCAATAGTGTCGAAGGCAGAAGAGAGATCAAGAAGAGAGAGAAGGGACACCTGACCATTGTCTAGAGTAGATAGCAGATCATTCACAATCTTCAAAAGAGCAGTCTCTGTACTATGACCAGAGCGATAGGCAGATTGCAAAGGATAGAGAAGGCTGTTGCAATCCAGGTGTTCCTGGAGTTGGAAAAGTGCGATCTTTTCAATAATCTTAGAAAGAAAGGACAGATTGGAAACAGGACGGTAGTTTTTTCAGGTTTTCAGGATCAAGGGAGGGTTTCTTTAAAAGAGGTTGAACAATAGCTGTCTTGAGAATAGAAGGAAAACATCCAGAAGTGAGAGAGTCATTTACAATGACAGTGATGTAGGGAAGCAAATCGTGAATCAATTGGGATAAAAGAACAGATGGAAGGGGATCAAGTGCACATGTCTTTATGGTAGTTTTATGAATAACTTCACTGACAACAGCTTCAGTCACAGGCTTAAATTCATTAAACAGGTTTCCAGTGAAAGAGTCATAGGGAACATCTGGTAACATTGCTGACTGAGAGTCGAGGCTTGAACGAAGATCTTCAATTTTGTTACTAAAAAAGTCACAAAATTTCTGTGGTAGATTAGAGGGATAGACAGGCGAAGGAAGTGGGGATGATTTTATTCTCCCCATGAATGCATTGGTGACCTTGAACAGTTGTTTTGTTGTAGTACATACAGTGATTTTTGAATTATAATATGCTGACTTGGCTTGTTGTACTAAGGTATTTACTAAATTGTTAGCAGCACACATTATCTGTTTGTGAATTTCTAGTCCACTTTTAAGCCATTGTCTCTCAGCCCTTCGTCTTGCACGCTTAGCATCCAGTACTTGTTCTCCAGCAGCTGGAAACCAGGGCGACGGTGGTCGGGTGGAGATTTTCCGTCGAAGAACAGGAGCATGGCGATCCATGACGTCTTGAAGAAGGCTGTTGAACAGCCCGGCAGATAGGGCAGGAGCCGACTGAAGAGCGGCCAGCACATCCGATCTAAAAGCCACAAAGTCGATGGATGCCAAGTCACGCTTCTCAATGTAGCGGGGAGGCTTAGAGGGAACAGGGAGGTTCAGCATGGCTAGAACAGGGTAGTGGTCCGAAGTCAGGGACAGGCTGGTCGAGACAGACTCAACCAGTTCTCCTTCAGGGTGAATGATCCAGTCGAGGATATGGCCGGACTTGTGGGTAGGGGAGGTGACAGCCTGGGATAGATTGAAGGATTCAAGAAGATCCATGAGACGCGACGGATATGTATTTGAGGGGGTATCCCAGTGGAAGTTAAAGTCTCCCACCAAAATGAAATTGCCTCTAACCATGTTCATATGTTCAAGTAGATCGGGGAGCTCGTCGAGAAAGAGTGAGTCCTTGAGATGGTTCTTTTTGTTAGGAGGGGGACGGTACAAGCAGAAGACATGAAGTAGAAGCTGGGGTAGGGAGAGAGTAAGTTGGGCCAGTTCAAATGAAGTGTGAGGGAAGGAGAAGTTCGAGGTAGCACTAATGGAGGAAGTAATGGCATCAGACACAACAAAAGCGATGCCTCCACCACGGGTCTGCCGAGGGAAGCTGAGAGTCTTGAAGCCTGGAGGGGACAAGTCACAACACTTGGCCGATAAGCAGATGGAAGATGAAGAAAGAGGACAGTGGCAGAAAGGGGAAGAGAAGGGAAGTGAATGAGAAAAATAGAGCTGTATGTACAGTCATTTATATCAATAAACCTACGTCCTTGATTGTTGTTGCCTTTTTTTCTGTGCTGTGTTGTTATTAATGTCATGTGTTTGTTGTTTACATTTTGTTTTATGTCCATTTATTTGCAGTCCTGTGGCAGTTTCTTTCCTGTTTTTATGGTAATGAAGTACACTTGTACAATTGTTTTTACTGTATTCAGGACCCACAGGATACCATGAAGGAAGGCTGCTCTGAGAAATCAGAGTGCGACAGCAGCAAGGCCCGTCTGGAAGCCTGCAACAGTCGCATCGGTGGAAGCAGCACAGAAGAAAGCTGTGAAGAGGAGCTCTTCGACTTTCTGCACTGTGTAGACAAATGCGTAAGTTAAGCACAGTATTCACTGCTCTATGTAACTGTCCTTCCCCTCAGTACTGCTTACTGCATTTTGTTTGTTGGGTCTGCATTGTATGCACACTTGTGTAACTTTTAACAATCATCATTGCTTCATAATGATGATTATGATACAACTGTCTTTGTTTTCCTTTTTTTTCTTTTGACAGGCCTGTCTTCTGCACAACCTCTGTGCCACTGCACCTAAGCTGCTCATTTTGGATTTCCTACAGATTTAATGCAAAATTTTACAGTGATGCGTGTTTGTGTGTATGTGTGTGTAGTACAAATTTTACATACCAACAATGGTGAAAAAAAAAAAAAAGCAGCAGAAATATTATATGATCTTTCATAACAGAAAAATGGTGCTGGGTGCAGGGAGTTCAGATTCTCAAGGAAGTTGTGTGTGATACACATTCAGTTTGCAGGGACTAGAAAAGCAGAATGTGTGTGCTATCATAGATTGTGTAGATGACATATGCAATAGTCACCTGCGTAAATGTCATACTGCCTGTTGAAAAGTCCTGCCCGGGTATCTTCCGTGTAGTGGGTAAAGGGCGAAAATTGTTTTCTGAAGTCCCTGGTCAACATGTGTGCAGATCTGCCAAAGCTTAAACCGTCTTCATATGTATACACATGCAGGACATCAAACATGCATGCTGAAGATCCTATCAGTCATGGGTTACGAAAACATAAAAATGAACACCCATCGAAGACAGAGTATGTAGACTGTGCAGCAACATACTGCTGCACATGATGGGCAAAACAACATGTGTACATGCATCTGAGAAAATAGGAATACTTTGAAAAAATATTGTGCAATGATTTGTTACTTTGATTGTATTAAAAACACCTATGTTATGTTTTCTAAATACTGATATTAGTATATGTTTTGTGTGTTACAGGTTTCCAAGTCTTTATTCAACCAGTTGAAGTAGGACAGTTTGACTGTTGATGTTTAGAACGCATAAACTATGAAGTTAAAGCAAGTTTGCTGATGTTACTTAATTTAAGAATAAAATTGCTAAAAAAGTAGAACGGTTCCCAAGTAATGTAGTAATGTGTTTTGTGTGCATGTCTGTGTACAGGCAGGTGAGAGTGTGTGTGTGTGTGGGTGGTGTGAGTGACCACAGCAAGAGAGAATGTATTCGTTATACTATTTTCTTTTAAAAGCTGGATAAAAAGGCAAAAGATATTGGTCTGAAGCATACATGTCTATATGTACATGTCAGCGCTGGTGGTGTTTTAATGCGCGATATGTTTCTTTAATGAAATGGGGCTGACTGGCTCTTGTAACAGAGCCGTGTACTTAAGGTTTGATATCTTGAGTCCTATCCCAGCCAGCAACATTAAAACTGACCTGTCTGCTGCCCATCTTAATGCTCCAATCATTCTGGTGGTGTCAGCTAAGAGTTTCATAGGATCAGAACCTCCACTCCCCACCCACAGCCCAAATTCCGTTCCATTTCAAGACCTTGCTAGCACATAGGACTTTACACAGGCTCAAAGAGTCTGCCAGATATCAAATGTCAGATTGGGTGGAGCGCATATGTAATTGTCTGAGTGTGATGAATCTCTCGTGAAAAAACTCTTAACCTTTTGACTCCCGCATCCTATCCACCAACTGCAAACATTTAATCCTTTGATTCCCTTGCCCTATGGACCAGCTTCCAGCAGGAGTGGATAGGGTGAATGAATAAAAAAGATAAAATTTTGCTTTGCTAGCATGGTCGACAATGGATAGGGTAAGGGAGTTCAAGGATTAAGTTATTGCTTTGTTGGCATAGTTGATAATGCAGGATGCTGGTGGATAGGGTGCAGGATTCAAAGAGTTCAGTTATTGCTTTGTGGTTAAGTTGTTGCTTTACTGGTATGGTTGACAATGCAGGAAGCTGTTGGATAGGGTGCGGGAGCCAAAGGGTTATTAATGAAAGGTGGGTAACAAGATAATTTCTTTATCTCATTTGGAGTTTACATGTGTGTGAAGAAAGGAACTAAGGATGTTCAATTCTTTTTTAAAGTGAAAGATGAGTAAGAGGTGACACTGTGCACATGCACACGCAGACACAAATACATACGTGAATCCCTAAAAAAAAAACACGCACACAACACAGAAGCCAAATCACAATAAATCTGTAAATATAGTTATATTACTTCTGGAATAATTGTACCTGGTATCACACCAAAATAAAACACGAACTCTAGTCAAGATAATTCAATTTCTAATCTGTAAATCAAACTTTTCAACACAAATTATATATTCCAAAACATTCAAAGAAAATTACATGCTACAAGAAAATTATACACTTCAAATAAAATATAAGGATTTGCTTCAATTCTGATCAAATTAACAGAAACCAATACAGAAACAGAAAAACCCTGCAAGGACCAACGCATATTCTGAACAAAGTATCATGATAGATAAAACACCTTGACTAAAATTGTGTAGATAGTTGAAGTAACTGTTAACAAAACAATGAGGCACCATCAACACTCTGGTAAGACAGAATTAAAATGCATCAAATAACAATTACAAAATCTCAAATAAAAGTGCAGTAAAAGCAGTTAAATGCAGATAGATCAGTACGACCTCAAAATACAATTATGGAATCATTTTTCTTATGAAGATGGGACAAAAATAACATCCCACACACAGTAATAGGTACACAATATCTCAAAGAACTCAGAAAAAAATAGAAAAGAAAGAATTCCACATAAAAGTGACAGTACTAAATGAAACAGTTTTGCTAGAAAAAGAGAACAGTCAACTAGACAGAGTAATAAAATGGCGCTGAAATTGGTCGTACTACAGTAACAATCCCTCAGTCGCTTTTTTATCAAATTGCTTATGTAAGGCACATAATTGAATCTGTGAAAGAAATGTAAATGAAAATTTAAACAGATGAAAAATATCCCCTCAAAACAATGTAACATGAATAAAAGAAACATGCATGAAAATTTAAAAAAAGACACAAAATTTCCCAACAAAACAATTCAACATGACTTTAACAAACGATAATTAACAACAAAACAATTGAAATGAATAAAACTGCAATTTCTCCAACTCCAGACTAGAGGAATAGAAATAAAATCTGATTAAATAATTGCTGATGACATGCACTCAGTAATGTTGAAACAACACACACAAATGTACTCTACAACAACATACAACATTACTTTTGACTGGCATTCAAGAATCAATAAAAACCCCAATCAACATTTCTGAAACTAGCAAAACATTGAAAAGAGATCTTCATAAATTCACAATTTGGCAAATGTCATGAGAAATCATTAAGGAAAAGAAAATGGGTTTAATAGAATGACAATAATTAATCTAACTTAATTTCTTCACTTGTTATCACACGCCAGATATATAATTATATACATTAATGACACCAACCAGCTACACATAAAGTACTTTAAATCTGCTTGGGTGTAAATGAAAAAGACATTCTAAAGAAATTGTGGCAGTAAGCTTCATTCTGAACTGTATCAAATAGAATAAAGATATTTCTGATCTCAACTGAATGTCAGTGACATACATATGGGCATCAATAAATACATACAGATTATGATAACAGTGCCTTTTCAACAGAACTTGCTCATTATGACAAAGATTATGGATGGTGTAGCATGCATATTCTTTCTTTAATGCATGGAGAAAACTGCAATCACATAATTACAAGTAGCAAGATTGTCACATAACTGCCAATAGCTTGCTGAAATAAACTTTTACAAATGTCATCATTTAAAGCCCAGAAAACTGTGCAGAGCCATATCAAGGCTATAACCATCTCATCACCTTTTTGAACCCTTTAAAACAATGGAAAAGAAACTTAGTATAAATGTATCAATGCATTTGCATACACGATCTAAGGATATCCCTCTGACACTGATTACTCGGGTCCAATTTATCACCAGAGGATTTACAAAAAACACCTGAATACAGGTATGTAAAGATGATTAGGTACACTAAAACAATCTGCCTAAATTACCAAACATTTCTTCTGCACATCACAGTTCCATGGAGCCAAAAATAAAGGATAAAGATAAAGGATGGGAGGCTTTATGGAAAACATGGGTGAATGGACCAGCAAGACAGAAAATGATAGGAAGAGAGGATCAAAAGCAAATGATGAAACAAAAACAGTGATAGAAAAGAAAAAATTTCTAGTACAGATTTATAGGTCAGATACTATTTACACTGAAAGAGCCCTTGGCATCCCACTAATACTCTCTCAGTTTTAACAAATGATGAATAATGCACATTTCAAATGCCTAACATCAACACTCTCCCAACCTGTCTGTTCCCATAACTACCTGTGTCAGATGCAGACAGTATCAGAATTATACACACTGGAAAAAATACATAAACGTACATTTAATCATCATGATAACACATTTCAAATGAATATGCCAATGTTTTGGACAGGGAAGTGTTCATGGCAAAAAAAAACAAAAAAACCCTGATCATCTCCTTTCAAATTTGCTTGCACTTGCAAAAATAAGAACTTGCCTTTTTTCAGTAAATACTGATAAATTTGATGCTGCTTATGCAAGTTGACAGTGTCAACCGATAAGTTTATCCAGGATTGCAACAACATGCTTTCTAAAAGGAGCCAATGATGAATTTGACAGATACAGCATGGATGTCCCAATGATGGTTGTTTTCACATCATGGCAGTAATCATCTTGATGAACATCAGCATTATGAGTCATTGTGAATGAGTATTTTCATTTGCTTAGTAGAGATTTTGCTTCACAACTAAGCCATGGATAACTCCATTATTACTAAGGGTTCTCTTACATGTTGCACATAGAACCTCTTTGTCATCACATTTGGAGAACACTATAATTACGTGCCATACTGAAGTACACCTACAGTTTTACTTAAACTCTTCTTAGTGTGCATTGACAACAAACTTTATTGCTTGCAGCAGCTCTGCCATCAGCAAGGTCAAAATAACAAGAACCATTACACATCTTTTTCAGTTCGACAATAAGTACTTCCATACAAAGTAAAACTGACTGATACAATGAAAGGTTACAATAACAATAATTTAAAACAACAACGATGATAACGATAATACAGTAAGCACTTCCCCTATATTCAGCAAATATGATTAACATGCTGAAAGGTTTGTGACAACAACATCACTGAAGGTTTACAATAACAATAATTCAAAACAACAACAATGATGATAATGATAATACAGTAATCACTTCCCTTACATTCAGCAAATATGACATGCTGAAAGGTTTGAGACAACATCATTTTGATAATAACAACTGCTCATATCCACTACAACATTATGATAAGTGCTCACATCTCGAATACTAAGATCATACCAAGGCACAGCAAGCGCTTTCAACAAGTGCTCAAATAACATCAGCTACAGTGAAAAGAGGAGCATCATCAGATCACTCCTTAACCCTTTGAATCCTGCATTGTCAACCATGCTAGCAAAGCAAAAACTTAACAGTATGATTCCGTCACCCTATCCACCAGTGTCCTGCAGGAAGCTGGTGGATCATAATCATCATCAAGTGCCTTGCCACATAGCGTTGGCAATCACGACCATCCATATGTTTCTATCCCTTGATGCTGCACGCACACCTTCCACCCTCTCTGTCTTCAGCCACTCTGCAAGTCCGTCCATTATTTTTTTCCCTGTGTCTACCTGGTGCTCTCTTTCCCTCCAACTTACCCGTTGTGACCAGGTGCTCCAATTCCCCTTTCCTCATAAAATGGCCTATAAATGTTGCCTGTCTTTTCCTAATCTTCCTTACAAATGATCTTGTCTGTTTTCTTTGCTGTCCATGGAACTCTCAACATTCTTCTTAGAAACCACATCTCGGCTGCCTCAAACTTGTTCTGGCTTTGCTTGTTGACTGTCCATGCCTCACAACCGTATAACATTATCGGTTCTATATAACATTCAAAACCTCTCTTCCTGATGTTAATTGATAGGCCTTTGTTGGTAAGAATGCTTTTCACCTTCTTGAATGCTGTTTGGGCTTGGCTGATTCTGCTGGCTGTTTCTGATGTGCATCTGCCATCTGGTGAAATGATCGTTCCCAGATATTTAGACTTATCAACCTGTTCTCAAGGTTGTGCCATTTGCTGTTATTTTGCATGAGGGGATTTCATATTTTCTTACTGATCACTATGACTTTCGTCTTCTTGTTGTTTAGTTCCAACCCCTTACCTTTGCTTTCTATTTCTAGTATATTCACAAGGTATTGTAGGTCCCTTTCATTCACAAGGTTTTGTCGGTCCCTTTCCCTTTATTTGAGCTGGTGGATAGGGTGAGTGAATCAAAGGGTTGTTTTTGCAGTTGGTGGACAGAGTGCAGGAGTCAAAGGGAATAAATAGAAGGGGACAGCTACTATCTTCTGCCAAGTGAGCAGTAAATGATTTTTTAACTCTGCACCAACCACAACTGGCCCAACGCCCATATGAACCGTAAGTTCAAACTGACACCGTCACCCACCTGCCCATGTTGTCAATAGGAACAGGCAGCTGAATATATATGCAGCAATGTTGCCTCTATTAAATGGAACAATGGAAGATACTGTTGACTCTAGCTCCTCTGGCACCTAGCTCCATAGCAGCCAGCAGGAACTGGAAAAAGAGGCCACATTCACTAGATCTTAAGTGGTGGTTTAGGTGATAGTTTAGACAAAATGAAAAATCGAGGTCCCATGTGCAACATGCACTAAGTACATGTTAAAGCTTCCAGGACAACAAAGGAGTTGTACCTGGCCAAATTCTGTAGAACAATCCACTTTCAGAGGTAACCAGAAATATACGCATGCAGAACAAAGGGCAAAAATAATGTACTGCTGTGATGTGATCTCCAAAGGCAGCAAACTGAATTTCATATCATAAATCCATGGCAGCGAACAGGAACCCGAAAAACTGGTCACATTCACTGCTAGATGCAGCCTGACCATGTAGACCGATTGAAAGAATAAGAATAAGACATGAACCATACTTTACACATAAAACATGTACGCAGTATGATACAATATGCAATACAAACACACAGCACATGATACCCTTTCCTTTCTAGATGATGAGTACCCATAACAAGTCAAATCAAATCCATGCAAGCTCTAAGCTAGTTTCAATCTCTGGAGTGGCACTTACCGGAAAAAACAAACCAAAACATCTATCGGCAAAAACAAACCAAAACATCTACCAGCAAAAGCACACCAAACCAAACACTTTGCATGTTTTCTAAAAAATACTAAACTCTCATCTGTTTGTTTACTAAATAATATTCATTCCAACTTCGATCATGATATGGACTATTTTCTATCTGGCAAGCAATAAAAACATTTACTGATCAAACTTGTAACAGACAAATCCTGGATTACATACTTATGAAAATGATCAAATCAGAAGGTAATGAATGTTATGTGTTCAAATTCAACATGATAAAATCATGTCACTGGTAAGCCAAAACCGATTTTCAATATTTCCTTCAGACAATTATGGAACAAGGAGTAACTGCAGAGGACATGTTAAACAAACTTATGCCATTAACAGTTTCTACACTCAGCGAGGACATGTTAAACAAACTTATGCCATTAACAGTTTCTACACTCAGCGAGGACATGTTAAACAAACTTATGCCATTAACAGTTTCTACACTCAACGAGGACATGTTAAACAAACTTATGCCATTAACAGTTTCTACACTCAGCGAGGACATGTTAAACAAACTTATGCCATTAACAGTTTCTACACTCAGCGAGGACATGTTAAACAAACTTATACCATTAACAGTTTCTACACTCAGCGAATGAAGAAATCAAATGGAAAGACAGAACTGAATGCAACACACAGAAACAGAGAACAATCTACCAAGAGATGTTTAACACTTTGGTCTTCTACGAACAAATAATGCACATACACAAACCAGATGAATATTCAGCTGTTCAAATGAATTAAGTCGTAACAAAAGCCACTTAACAGGCAAATATTATGTTGTTCAATAAAGCTAAGCACTCATCATCTTGTTTCTATGTTTGTTTACTTGCCTGATGAACAAAACAACTTTGCTTAGTTGTGTAACTAAAGGTTGAAGCCCATTCTGCGTTCTGTACCATGTTTCTACATTGTTTCTTTACCTGGTGAGGATACATGTCTTTTACTGTGCTCCATCAGACATATACCATAAATAGATATATTATTTCTTATTTCTTATGGCACTGACATTCATGCTTCATTTTTCAGTTACTGACATTCATGCTTCATTTTTCAGTTAATCAATTGACTGATTACAAGTTCTCATTCTTCAGATAACTCTTTGATTTATGACATCAATTTTCATTTGTGATTTGATTTTTTCATATAATTTGCATGGATGGACATTATTTCAAGAGTGGCCAGTGAAACCAGCAACAGATAACAACAGGAAGTATAGCCGAAACTCCCCAATCTAACCTCAGTCATAATTTCCTTGAAGATGTGACCTGATTTGTCCTTGTGTGTGTGTGTGTGTGTGTGTGTGTGTGTGTGTGTGTGTGTGTGTGTGTGTGTGTGTGTGTGTGTGTGTGTGTGAGAGAGAGAGAGAGAGTGTGTGAGAGCACCCGTTTCATAAACCTTCCAATTAATACCCTTTATTATCAAGACCTGAATCTGACTGGGTTTCTTTCAGTCGTAACTGGGAAGTTCTTCTGTATTAGCACTTTGCTGAAGAACTGACTATGATATAGCATTCATGTCTTCAGAGTATTTGTGGACAGCGTTGATGAACTCGCCCACATGGTCAGGATCGGTGTCTTTCATGACTCCATGTCCCAGATTTGCAATGTAGCGCTGAGTGCCAAATTTCTCCACCATTTCTTTCACACCTTTCCGGATTTCATCCTGTAAGTATAAAGACTTCTGTGCACAAAGTCATAATCTCAATGTATAATAAGCTGAGAAATATCATACACAGCAAAAAGAATTAGTCTGCAAATGGGAAAAGTCACATTTCAAATAATCTGTGTACACTGAAATTTAACATGTTGAAAACATCAAAACTGGTGTCACATAAATTTACAGGAAAATATATGAATTCATTATCTTCATGTTTATTTAAGAAGATATCTGCAATCATGCTTGTTTAAAAAAAAAAAAAGAACGCCTCGTACAGGCGCTTGCAAGGAACTGGGGAGAACTGGACAGCAAAATGTCCTTAGAAAAAGAAGACCCCCACCTTCCTCTCTTCCTTTCAACCCCAAACTCCTTATACTCTAAGGCGGCCGGGCTGCATCCAGGTCATGATTTCTCGATGCCTTTCTGCTGTTACCATTTTTTTCCCATTGGGTTTTAATCTACATCTCTATGGTTGTTGGGCATCTCTGTTTTTTTTGGATGAAATGATAAATTAAGGTCTCATGTGGAACACACACTGGGTACACGTTGAAGATCCCAGGGCAACAAAGCAATTGTGTCTGGCCAAATTCTGTAGAACAGTCCACTTTTGTAAGTACTCAGACATATATGCATGCAGAGCAAAGGAAAATATGGTGGCACTGTATTGCCACAATAACTGTCCCCCTGAGACAGCAACCTGATATTCACATCATAAGTCTACTGTGATCAAAAAAAGTTTTAAAAAAACCAATACAATGACTGAAACCATGCAGAATCTCATGAGTCTGCATCCAACACATTTATTTACTCTTTCATATTTTCAGCATTACTAAAAGTTATGAACCGTCTTTGTGATTTTACATCTCTCGGCTTGCTTACTTATTTTTTGAGTTCCACAAATCACCATGAAAAAGGTACAGAGTAATCAGTATTTTTCACTGTTTTCTTCATTTTGCTGCAGGCACATGTAGACAGGCACATATTGGCTGGCAAACATTCACATGCTTTGCCGATTACAAAGTTAAAATGCCAATTACATGGACCACGAAGCAAATCATATTCATTTACATTTTCTTCTGCAGATAATACAGAATTTGGAATTGAACTGCATGGGACTAAACACGCAGCCCTTTCTGTTTTCATGGAGCCCTTTTCTTTCTTATTTTATAGCAACCTGTCAGCCTCCTGAAAAAAAAAAAGTTTTCTCCAGTAAGTTTTGTACACTAATTCCTTGTTCTCTTAACCCTTCTGACTCCCTCATTTTATCTACTAGCATCCTGCATTGTCATCAATGACAGCAAAGCAAAAGGTTAACCCTTTGACTCCCTCACTCTATCCGCCAGCTTGTAGGAAGCTGGTGGATAGGGTGAGGGAGTCAAAGGGTTAAGTTTCTGTTGCTGGTGGACAGATGAAAGAGTCAAAGGGTTAAGTAAATGCCTGACAAAAACCAGTTAGTCGAATTTGCACGTGTCATGTCTTGTTTTACTAAATCATCATCATCATCAGGTACCCTGCCGCATGCCGTTGGCGACCATGGACTTCCAACCATCTCTATCTCTAGTTGCCCCTAGCATCTCTCCCACCCTCCTCATCCCCAGCCACACTTCAAGTCTGTCCAGCATTCTCTCCCTGGGTCTACCTGGTGCTCTCTTTCCCTCCAGTTTTCCCATTGTGACCAGGTGCTCCAAATCCCCCTTCCTCATAAAATGGCCTATAAATGTTGCCTGTCTTACATTTAAACATTTAATCATGTTTTACTAAATACATGTTCAGATTTTATTTTGATGTATTTCTGGATCCTATTTGCTTGAATGCAGTTTCAATTTAAATTAGATAATAAAAATTTGTGAACTGAATATAACGGATGTGACCATACAGCCCTTTCTTTCTAATATCCATTTTTGGTGACAAGTACAGGGAAATATGAAAAACCAGAGGTGTGACTGAAACACACTCTGTACACCTTGTGTACACGTTTGCAGCCATGTGTCATTATGATGTAACAACATACCTTTGTGGCGAACATCATCACTGGGTCCATGTTACCCTGCAGAGTTACCCTGGAATCTGTCAGCCGCCTGAAAACGATAATTTTACATAATCGTATAAGCAGTGTAAGACAGTTACCATAGTCACTCTCAATAATTTTCAGACTGTGTGGCTGTCTTTATCTGAAGCTTATCAAGATTTAATCATTTCATCATAAAAAAAAAACTGTCAAGTCAGTTTCTTCATAATTCAAAACAACATTTCTGTGATGTAAGTTTTGTGAAACAGCTGCAATATAAGCCACAGCCTATATTCTTTTGTAAACTGTAACATGAGTTTGAGCAATTGTGTGTACATGTGTGCACATGAAATCCAGCTGAAAACTATTCACATGAGTCTCTCTATGTAAGTGTAAGTGTGTGTGTGTGTGTGTGTGTGTGTGTGTGTGTGTGTGTGTGTGTGTGTGTGTGTGTGTGTGTGTGTGTGTGTGTATGTGTGTGTGTGTGTGTGAATGTGTGTGTGTGAAAGTGTGTGTGAGTGTGCATACGTGTGTGTATGTGTGCGCATGTCTGCATGCAAGTGCATGTGCCTGTGTACACATATATGCATGTATCCAAATGTACCTGCATTCAATGTAGTCCGCTTACCTAGCATGCATGGGCTGTATAGTCCAGTCCAGACCAACCACATCATAGCCGCTTTTGGACAACTCTTCAAGACCAAAGTGGACATCCTTACAGAACACAATCTGAAGACACACCACAAGTAAAGGAATTATATCTGACATCAACAGACACAGCATACAGATTATTAGCATTCTCTTATTCTTGTTTACAGCCCAGCTGACTGCTCAGAGCCCTATCAAGGCTATAACCATCTCAAACAAAACACACACATCCAAATACACTGATGACCCTGGACAAAAACTGCAAAAGAAAATCAAGTGCACATATCACTGCATTCACACAAATAATCTAAGGATATGCCCCTCATGCTGGCCATTCCACCAAATTTATCACCAGAGGGATCAAAAAAGTAAATCTGAATACAAATGCATAAACATAAGTACATAAAATCATCATCATCATCATCAGGTGCCCTGCCGCATGGCGTTGGCAATCATAGACTTCCATCTGCCTCTATCTCTCGTTGCCCCTAGCATCTCCCCCACCCTCCTCGTCCCCAGCTTCAGCCTGCACCGCTGGCTAGCACTGCTGTGCGAAAAGAGCAGAAGGCGTAAGTCTCTTCCTGTCAGTACATAGCCTCTCCATCAGCAAGCCCTACGCTGTGCCTCCTCGTGGCAACAGGTGGTATAACTGAGCACCTCACGGACTCAGGCTGAATCTCGTAGGACTCGGAGGAGGTCTGGCCCCCAGACGTGTGGCATGCAGGCCCACCGGCGTGTGGATACGCCCTGGTGCCCACAAACCAGACCCCCAGGCTATGGGTGAATAGCTCCACTGCCTTGTGAACATGTCGGGAGAGAGTAAGGCTAGCAGATAGACCATACACAAACCGATGGAAGGCAACGGAAAATCATCGTAATGTTTCCCGGGTTATCATGGACAGAAACAAACAAAAAAGTACATAAAAACATACATAAAATCAAGGCCTATACAGTAGTACCTAAAATTGTCACTAAGGTTTACATTTTTCAAAACTAAAAACACAGTTAACATATGTACACATATTCCAATCCCAATAGATAAAGTAGATGACTTCACAGAAAATACACAGTCACAGGTGAATGGACCAGCAAAACAGACAATGAAAAAAAACGAAAAAGGAAAAGATGACAGAAAGCAAAGAAGAAAGACAGAAACAAAGTGAGTTATGGAAAAGAGGAAACTTCACCTCTGGATTTCCAGAAGACGGGGATATTATTAACATTGAAAGAGACCCCCAACATCCCCATGGTGGACAGCAGACAGATGTGACACATTCTTCTCTTACAGACTCACTTGGTAGACACACGTTAACTTTATCCACAAAGTAGATGAAATCTTTATATTAAAAAAAAAAAATACTGTTGTTCACTGACAACAGATTAAAGTAAACATCACCAGAGAAAGGTAAGAAAATAACTCTCCAGCTGCACTGAGACTCAAATGCATGCAGAAGTACACACTCACATCTGGATAAGCTAATGTGTAACTTCACATTCCATATGTAGACGTACATTCTGAACACAGTAAAAATGAACTGAAATCTTGCAGACAAAGAACAGAATTAAGTGAACTAGAATTAACAGTAAATACACACCACATAGAAACAGTAAATACACATCAAATACAATCAGTAAATACACATCACGTACAAACAGTAAATACACACCACATACAAACAGTAAATACACACCACATACAATCAGTAAATACACACCACATACAAACAGTAAATACACACCACGTACAAACAGTAAATACACACCACATACAAACAGTAAATACACACCACATACAAACAGTAAATACACACCACATACAAACAGTAAATACACACCACATACAAACAGTAAATACACACCACGTACAAACAGTAAATACACACCACATACAAACAGTAAATACACACCACATACAAACAGTAAATACACACCACATACAAACAGTAAATACACACCACATACAATCAGTAAAAACACACTACATACAAACAGTAAATACACACCACATACAAACAGTAAATACACACCACATACAAACAGTAAATACACACCACGTACAAACAGTAAATACACACCACATACAAACAGTAAATACACACCACATACAAACAGTAAATACACATCACATACAAACAGTAAACACACACCACATACAAACAGTACACACACACCACATACTACCAGTAAATACACACCACATACAAACAGTAAATACACATCACATACAAACAGTAAATACACACCACATACAAACAGTAAATACACATCACATACAAACAGTAAACACACACCACATACAAACAGTAAATACACACCACATACTATCAGTAAATACACATCACATACAAACAGTAAATACACACCACATACAAACAGTAAATATACACCACATACAAACAGTAAATACACACCACATACAAACAGTAAATACACACCACATACTACCAGTAAATGCACACCACATACAAACAGTAAATGCACACCACATACAAACAGTACATACACATCACATACAAACAGTAAATACACACCACATACAAACAGTAAATACACATCACATACAAACAATAAATACAAATCACATACAAATGTGACTGGTTCTTGCGAACGGGGTCACAAGTCGCAACGTGTGAACTGAGATACGGGCCTGAAAAGGTGGTGAGGGTCGATTTGGGTGATTTGAGATTTTTGTTCCTACACATTGTCTGACCATTAATCTATCAATTATGGCAAAGATTAAAGTGAAATTTGGGCTGAAAGAGTGTTAAAATAACATTTTAAAGTGATAACCCATCGAGAATGTGCAGATTTTTTCCGTGAAAATGCATGTGTTTGAGCTTTAATTTAGGCCATGAAACCGTACAGGGCCTCAGCATATCGCATACAGTTGGAATCAGCTCGCGAAATAGCTAGTATGTAGTGCAGAACCACTTTATCTATCACTTCACTAAGTTTGATGAAGATAGAATACTGGTTGCTAAGGAAAAAGCAGAGAATTTTGTTGTCCTTCTCTAACTCTGCTTTTTCTCAAAATGGCCGTCCCATCACCCACTCCCTTTAAATTACTGTAACTCGCTCAATTTTCCAGTTAGACAGTTGAATTATACATCATTGGAAAGAGCATTTTTTCTGCTTTCCGGTGATATAAATATCTCTATACCCCCCAAAATTAACTTGTGACCCCATTCGTGAGAACAGGTCACAAATAGTAAATACACACCATATACAGTGAATACACAAAACATACAAACAGTAAACACACACCACATACAAACAGTAAATACACACCACATACTACCAGTAAATACACATCACATACAAACAGTAAATACACACCACATACAAACAGTAAATACACATCACATACAAACAGTAAATACACACCACATACTACCAGTAAATGCACACCACATACAAACAGTAAATGCACACCACATACAAACAGTACATACACATCACATACAAACCCACATACAAACAGTAAATACACACCACGTACAAACAGTAAATACACACTACGTACAAACAGTAAATACACACCACGTACAAACAGTAAATACACACCACGTACAAACAGTAAATACACACCATGTACAAACAGTAAATACACACCACGTACAAACAGTAAATACACACCACGTACAAACAGTAAATACACACCACGTACAAACAGTAAATACACACCACGTACAAACAGTAAATACACACCATGTACAAACAGTAAATACCCACCACGTACAAACAGTAAATACACACCATGTACAAACAGTAAATAACATCACATACAAACAGTAAATACACACCACGTACAAACAGTAAATACACACCACGTACAAACAGTAAATACACACCATGTACAAACAGTAAATACACACCACGTACAAACAGTAAATACACACCACGTACAAACAGTAAATACACACCACATACAAACAGTAAATACACACCACGTACAAACAGTAAATACACACCACGTACAAACAGTAAATACACACCACGTACAAACGGTAAATACACACCACATACAAACAGTACATACACACCACATACAAACAGTACATACACACCACATACAAACAGTACATACACACCACATACAAACAGTACATACACACCACATACAATCAGTACATACACACCACATACAAACAGTAAATACACACCACATACAGTGAATACACAAAATATACAAACAGTAAATACACACCACATACAAACAGAAAATACACACCACATACAAACAGTAGATACACACCACATACATACAGTAAATACACACCACGTACAAACAGTAACTACACACCACATACATACAGTAAATACACACCATGTACAAACAGTACATACACACCACATACAAACAGTAAATACACACCACGTACAAACAGTATATACACAACACATACAAACAGTAAATACACAACACATACAAACAGTATATACACACCACATACAAACAATAAATACACACCACATACAAACAGTACATACACAACACATACAAACAGTAAATACACACCACATGCAAACAGTAAATACACAACACATACAAACCAAAATGTATGCGTGTGGACAAGTGCATGCACATGGTTTATACTGTTTATATTGCGTTAATGTTCTGACATGTCCCACCCACCTCCACATCTCACCCACATAGTTTGATTTTGTTTGCTTTTTTTTTCTTAATGCAAAATGCAACAGGCATTCTTTTGCCTGTTTGTGCTATACAAATGGTATTATTATCATCATTAATAGGAGCCTATGTGTCTAAGTGTCTGTGCAGTGTGTGGCTGGAGCACAGAGAGGTGTGCGTACATTTAGCTGTGTGTGTCTCTATAGGACAGAAGTGGCAAAGCAGATGATATTATTGTTATTTTTGTTTAAAGCCCAGCCGACCGTGTGGAGCCGTATCATGGCTATCATCATTACAAAAAGTACACCATACCTCAATGGAGAAAAGACAATCCCCTGGAAAAGAAAGTTCAGTACATATATCACAGCATTCGCAAATATAATCTAAGGATATGCCCCTGGCGTTGCCCACTCCAATTTATCACCAGGAGATTTAAAAGAAATACCTAAATACAAATTTAAACATAATTAAGGACATTAAAACATATGCATAAAAATGGGTCTAAATTACCTAAAATTGCTTCAGCACATCACATTTCTTTTGATCTAAAATTACACTTAATACATGTATCCAATTATCAACCCTAAAAAAAAAAAGCCTTAAAACTTTAAAGTACACATACAGGCGAATGGAACAGCAATGCAGAAAATGATATGCAGAGATGACAGAAAGCAAAGGAGCAAGGCAGAAACAAAAAGTGAAGAAAAAAAAAATTTCTACTACAGAATTTCCAAAAGATAGGGTTACTATTTATACCCAGGATCCCTACATGGGTATTCTTAGTTCTATAATCTGGATAAAAAATAATAAAAATTGAAAACAACTCACCATGGGCACCTGGTCAACTTTCTTCTCTGCCAGTTTTTCTTTCACTTCTAGGGCAATAGCTCTCAGCAGGGGCAGTTCATATTTGGTGAACAATGATGGACCTAGCTCACCAGCATAGGTGTCAAACACTTGCACTATCTGTAAGACAGTTCAAATTTGGTGAACAATGATGGACCTAGCTCATCAGCATAGGGTCGAACACTTGCACTACCTGTAAGACAGTTCAAATTTGGTGAACAATGATGGACCTAGCTCACCAGCATAGGGTCGAACACTTGCACTACCTGTAAGACAGTTCAAATTTGGTGAACAATGATGGACCTAGCTCACCAGCATAGGTGTCGAACACTTTCACTATCTGTAAGACAAACAGTAAGTTCTGTGTAAAGCAGAAACCCACTGTTCTTTGGTATATTGAAGATCAAATTACAGGTAGACTAAAAACAGAAAAGCTCTGGTATCTTTAGGTGCTGTGGCGAGCAGTTCTCGAATGCCTAACATATATATGTTGTCCCATAACTCTAAAGTTGCAGTAAATGAGGTTGTAGAAACATCAACTTTTCTCACCGCCAGGATTATGAGGGTGGCGCCATCTGCACTCCCCTGCTGCTGTACCTTTCACTTTGAGAAAAGTCAGATACCCATTCACAGCTGGGCAGACTGGAGGCCACACATTTAAATTCCATGGGTAAAATTCCAACTTGCGCAAACTCATGCTGGAAGGCAAGTGACATACCACTACGCCAAGCAGCCTTTTAGCATATATACAACATAAGAAAAATTATACTCAAAACAAATTTAAAAACAATCACAGTAAAATCAAACACACAAACAAATGACAAAAACAAAACAAAAAGTCATTAAACTAAAATAATAAGATAGGGGTCTGTTGCAATTTGTTCAGTTGGTGTCACAGTGAATGAATGATTCCACATGAGCCATACAGCATATGCCAAATGATGTCACACTTTGTCTTCTTCTTCTCCCTTAACTCTGGAAGTCATTGGGCCACACCACACTAAAGAACTGTTCACCAAATTCCCTCAGCTCTGTCAGTTGTGTGCAAAAGCTTGGGTTTCTGTAAATAGTTCCTCTGTCCATTCCATAGTGTTGTTAGTCCATTTTTTTCTGTCAGCCTCTCCATTTTCTTCCCTATACAGTTCTTTAGATGACTCATTTAGCAAGGCCACTAGATCTTGCTACATGGCTATACCAACATAGTTTTCTTTTTTGAGCTGAAGTCAGCAGGTCTTAATATGGCCCAAAGTGTAGCTTGGTAACTGCCACACTTGTTCACTGGTGATATGATCAGTGTGTCTGATGTTTAGTACCTGACATGACACCTCGTTTCCATTGCTTTGTCTGTCCAAATCTCCTGTGAAGGTCAATGTCTCATACACATACAGGAAGACGGAATGTGCAGGTGCATGTAAGAACCTGACTTGTCTTTCATGGAAGTTTTCTCATTTCTTCCATACCAGTTTCACCTATACAATGCTGACATTTTCTTTGCTGCACTCAAGAGGATTTCTGGTTTGGATCCCTCATGGCTACCGGTGGATCCCTGGTAAGTGAACTATTCAACAGTTCCTAACTTCAGACAATGGACAGTTATATCATTACGTACCCAAAGTAATCACAGCAAATGCCATAAACCTATGCCTTACCCTCTGAACAGGATAGAGCAACAACAAAAACATAAACACAGCTTAAAAATGATGAAAAAACACTAAAACCGCTGTACAAAGGAATGGAAGGTACACGCAATTGTGCCTTTGTTTTTGATTCAGTTTTCGATCCCTTCACAGGGTCTTCCTTTGAAGGTGGGAGTGGAGCCGGCTGCAAAGCCTGAGAAAGGCCACAAGAAGGGGATAAAAGCTGACAGGGAGAAATAGGAACAGATGATAAGCAGGTATGGAGACACAGGAATGAGTCTCTGGCAATTTTCAGACAAGTGCAGAAGCTGACAGTGCGGAACAGGAACAGATGAGGAACAAGCATGGAGACACAGGAACGACTTTCTCTAGTGAGAAACAGAACAGATAATGAGCAGGAACGGAGGCACTGGAATGACTTTCCAGCAATCTTCAGACAAATATAAAAGCTGACAGGAAAAACAGGAACACATGACAAGCAGGGAGACAATGGATTTGACTTTCTGGCAATCTTCATCCAGCAATCTTCAGACAAGCGCTCATGCCACATGAAAGCCAGTCCAGGACAGCCGTGGGAGTGAATTCAGACACACAACAAACCAAACAAACTGAGGAAGATCCTGCAAAAGGGCTGAAAGCAGAATCAACAGAAACAGACTCTGACTAAATGACTTCCAGTCATCAACCATGGCAGAACCAGGAACTCATCTACATTATCATAAAGAAACTGCACACACTGACCTGAGCACCAGCCACAATCTGTTCCACCAGGTGACGCACAATGGCATTTTTCAGCATGCACAGCAGACGAGAACCAGCTTCAGGGCACTCCACCAAGAACCGCCGTGCTCGGTTCACGTTGGGCCCTGCACTAACATTTTCCACCATAAACCGCATGATTGTGAACTGAAACAGAAACAAGCATGCATTAAGTTATGAATCAAAGTTGAGATAATGCAGAAGATACAGAAAGAAAAGCACAACACAAGCATGCGTAACCATAGCAGAAATAATGCATAAAAAAGCATTACAGCAGGTACAAAACACACTATATTTTCAACTTTATATCTTTTAATTAATGTTAAATATCAATAAAGGATTTCAGTTCACTAATGATTTCAAACCTGAAATAATGACATAGG
Source organism: Monoplex corrugatus (assembly GCA_030674185.1). Classification (NCBI taxonomy): domain Eukaryota; kingdom Metazoa; phylum Mollusca; class Gastropoda; order Littorinimorpha; family Ranellidae; genus Monoplex; species Monoplex corrugatus. The sequence goes on from CM060313.1 coordinate 48,626,371, forward strand.
TTTTTCAGTAAACTGAGAGGTTAAAGAGGACCAAGGTGTTTAAGATCTCATCTTACACTTTGGGGTGAGCAAGATAAGCGTGGTACCCATCTGATCTTCTTCACTTCTACCGTCACTAAAGAGGAACAGGTATCTTTTTACAGTTGGATGAACAAGGATGGTGTGTGTCAAACCAGGACACGAATCTGGTCACATATTTGGCAATCCTAATTAATCGTGCTTAACCTCAACTTTCAGGAGTGAGCACACTACATCGTCATTTCCCTCTGGCATGGGAATTCTCTGAAAGAAGAAAACCTTGAAAAGGGGGCTTTAAGGCATGCTCCAATTTTTTTCCATCAATCAAAATTCACACAATCTGGGGCTAGCATGAGGTATTTTTCAGGGTTTAAAAATATTTTATAATATGAAGTAATTCACATTATAAGTCATAAATAAAATGATTTTTTAGCTGCATTGTGTGTATGATAACGCATGTCTCTGTTACCAGCCTTCATCTTTACAATAGCAGACATCCATTCTTATTTCCACATGTTCACAGTCAGCATTTAAAATGTTTCACCACATTTGACTGTATGTGCGAGGGACATGACCTGTGCCAGCTGGTGACCACAGCTCCACTCATACTTCAGATGAAAAACACAGGCAGCATCATCTTGCAACAATGCACCCTACTTTTCTCGGGCATCCTGTGAAGAGCCATACTGGTGCTTATTTTATCTTTCGTATCCCACATTATACTTCTTGCAAACAGCATTTCGTTTTCACAGAAATTTTACTATTGTGGAAAGTTGCGTTACTGTGGACTATCCCCTTGCCTAGCTCCTATCAAAAGACCCAGATACTGACTAAACACTCAAGGTTCATCATCTAGGACTTCCTTGCTCCCAAACCTCTTACATCTTTTTCCTCCACAGAGTTGTTTCCCTCAAAGGTTTCGTTTCATTTGAGTTGGGTCACACCAGAGAGTTTATTTTGTCTAGTTAAAAGCCCTTTCTGTTTGTCTGTCTTCATCTTTGTGTGTATTTGCATTTAACACTGTAAGGGAGACAACCCTACTTGCCCTAAAACTTACTCTGCTATGATCCTACCAATTTTTTTTGTTCAATCCAATCAATATGACTCCATCTTTTTTCCAATCCAATCACTATGACTCCATCAGGGTTTTTTCCCATGACATTCTGGATTTCTGGAAAACTGATTGGGACATGATAACTTGGTGGTCAGAACGCCCACTCCTTGAAGTTGAGGTAAAGCATGATAATACACAACCGCTAAATGGACAGATGATCAGGTTTGACCCTGGCTTGAGCAAACCTTCCCTGTTTACCAAGTTGTAAATGGTTACCTGTCCCTTTCAAGTTATTTGAAACTCACAGAAGTCGTTTTCATTATCAAGGTTCAAAGCCCAGCCAACTGCGCAAAGCCATATCAGGCTTTAACCATCTCAAAAGACACGCAACACCTTGATGACCCTGAATACAAAAATATCTGGAACAGATAATTACATATGACTAAGTGCCAAAAGGTGGGATGCTGAGAGGGTGTTCATGAGAACTGCAATAAAAACATTATTTTCACATCTGAAACCTGTGTTCTCCTTTTGGTTTGTGTGGAAGAATGAATGTACTGATAGTGGAGATAACTTCAAGCCTAATTTTTTTTTGTATTTTGCTCTACACGTGCAATATTGTACAAAATTGTCTTAAAAATCATGGCGTCGAAAACGGACATTTCGTAGTCAGCACTAAATGAAGATGCCGTGCTCAGCCTAGGTATGATTAAAGCACTTGAAACTAAGCATGTGAGCAAAATATACTTCGATTAACATACACAAACTTGCCGAATGGATTGGAATTTCTTGATGCGTCTATTCTGGCCGTTCAAATTTTCGGTGTCACGCATTATAACGTGTTGTAAGACCGCCCGTTGAAACTTTGAGCGTGTTGTTCTTACAAATGTTTTCGGTTAGAGATTCCAAAATGGTGTCATTTTGTACTCTGGAAACGATTGTTAATCATTATTTGAGTGAAAAGTATTGAGCGTAATCTTATCTGTTTTTTAATTGCGATTGTTACCGTCGCGAAAATGTGTTGTAATGTTTGACGTCCGACACCCAGCCCAAAATTTTCTTTCTCATTTCAATGATATCGCAAAAATCGATGTTATTCACTTCCAGTACACACGTGGGTTACATGTTGGTTTGTGGTCACGTGCATTTCGCAGGAGTTTTGCTGCTGGTGAGGAACTGTCTGCATCTGAAAGTATGTTGTAATACTCTTCCTTGTTTTGACGTGTGACACTTTTTGACGACCGACACCACACCATGCAGTATTTTTTACAAGTATCGACAAAGCAGGTTTTGTCATTCATTTGATTTTGGTCAGCTTCATACAGTAAGCCGATGGAAATCGTATTCTGACGACAGAACAAAGCATCTTAGCTTACATCAAAATAGAGAAATGGTTTTCTTGCTTTCTTACAACAAAGGCATTTGTGGTGATTTTGACGTTTGATAATACATTTTTGTTGTAATTTGTAATTTTTTGTGTCTGCAGGAAGGATTATTTCTTGATGGCCAGAACTGGTGTGCACCATCAGACAACCTCAATGCAGAGTATGTGATCTATGTTGCAGTGCTGACATCTGCACCCCGTGCTACACCAGAGGATGCTTTCAGGAATGAATGCATGGCAGTGGATGGGAATGCTGTCTACACAGGTTTGTGGCAGTTTTTTGCTGCCTCCGTTGCCCTGAACAGGCCTGTGCAGTCAGTATTTCCATCACTTGGATGGCCAGTATACCAGAAGCACTGCAACAAGATCAAACAAGAAGAAGCTGACAGTGATGTGGTCTTCGTCCAGGGACGACATGGTTGCGGAACACTGGACCCCGAACCATTTTGTTCCCTTGGTCATCCTCAGGAAGCCATGTCAGTTTCCTGTTATAGGAAACACCTATATGATTAGGTGGTCAGGTGTTGAATATCCCTGTCAGGTGCTGGAGACGGATGGACTGCTAGGAGTAGTCTGTGTGCACTTCGGGAACATCTCGATGCGTCCCAGGTTCGACGCGTCCCAGGTTTGATACATCCCAGGTTCGATACGTCCCATGTTCGATACGTCACAGGTTCGACGCGTCCCAGGTTCGATACGTCCCACACCAATACCCACACCTCACCCCCTCCCCACCCACTATCCTCATCCATACCCCCACCACCCAGACACTCAACCCACACCACCCCATACCCAAACCACACCACCCACACCCCACACTAATAACACCCTCACCACTCACCCACACCACCCAGCCCCCCGCATCCACCAACCACACACCACCACCACCACCCCACACTGACACCACCCACACCTCCACCACGCACACCCCCACTTTCACACCACCCACATTCACAGCACCCCGCCCCCACCCACACCACCCAAACTACCCCCACACTCACCACCCACACCACACCCACAAGTGTGGGTGTAGTGGAGGTGTATGGATGGTGTGAGTGTGGGGGTGTGGGTGGGGGGGTGTTTGGTGAGGTGGTGTGGGGTGTGTGAGTGTTTGGTGTGGGGGTGGTGTGGTGGAAGTGTGGGTGTGCTTGTGGGTATGGGATGGGTGGGTGTGGGGATGTGGGGCATATCAAACCTGGGACGTATGGAACCTGGGACGTATGGAACCTGGGACGCGTCGAACCTGGGACGTATCGAGCCTTACTCGTGCACTTCATGTCAAAAGCCAGAAATGGCCTTTGGTGCTGGAGTGTAGCAGACTACATGTACTCTTGGAAGCCACACACTTCTCTTGTGAGGGAAGTCACACTTAAGTTAATGGACAAGGTGTCCACGCAAAGGTGCCAGCTGTTCAAAGTTATGTTAGCACGGTTGGCTTCAGACCTTTACTGACGACGATGAGCCACCTCTAACCCATGCTGTTGGCACGGGTTACAATGACTCAATGGTCTTAGTGGATTAATGTTTAGTTCAGATTGGTCCATAAGTTAATGTTTGCATCATTTTTTGTTTGTGTCAGTCTGGTGATGTTGAACCAAGACCCATGTTGTGATTTGGTGTAATATTGATGTGCAACACTTTTTTGAAAATCATCCTTTTCTTCAAATATATTTCTTCTTTTTTTAATACTTAAATACAAATCATCCTTTTCTTCAAATACATTTCTTCTTTTTTTAATACTTAAATACAGCTTGTCTTGTTTTGTGTGTGTTGAATGTGCAGATGTGTTTTATTAGAAGAAAAAGTGTGATTGGGCCTGGTGGCAAATTGCTAAAAATCTGTCTGGTGTCGCACGTCAAACATTACCACAATACATGTCCATAAATTATGTTCAGGGTGTGAAAATCAGAAAGAGATGATAGCATTACATTTAGGCATGCTACATGGACACAAAAACAGTATCTTGGGTCTGCAGCATTATAAAAAAGAAATATGTTATGAGCATTTGTGTTGTAATGTTTGACGTGCGACACTTTAGACATCCCAACATTTAAACTGAGATATTTCCAAAATCGAGCTTTTGATTATCTTTTGCTTTTACAGAATCATGCTTGGTACTGAAAGGTATCAGACAGTACCAAAGAGAACTCTTTAAAGTAGACTTTATTTTTCAACCCTTTGTCCTAAATCGGGGTCCCTTTTGGCACTTAGTCATATACGTATCAATGCATTTACACACATAATTTAAGGATAAGCCCTTGGCACTGACAATTGCACCCAATTTATCACCAAGGGTCTTAAAAAATATACCTGAACACCAATGTATAATGATAACGAAGTACACTAAAACATATCAAAAATGGCCTAAACAACCTAAATTGCTTCTGCACATCAGATTTCTTTACAACCAAAACTGCAGTTCATACATGTACCCAATTATAAATCCTAATAGAAAATATGTAAAGCTTTATGGATAATGTACAGGTGAATGGATAAGCAAAGGACGAAATAACAGAAAGCAAAGGAGCAAGTGACAGAAAAGAGGAAATTTCAAGCACAGATTTTTTCAGAAGGTAGGGATGTAATTGTACAGAAAGAGTCCCTGGCATCTCCACAAGGGTCTCATGGTCCTTAAAACTTACTGGAGCACCACAGAAGCCAAAGAGAGGAACTCTTCCTTCTAGGTTTTGTCTGGTGAGAGTGATGGCCTCATACACATAGCCAAGCTCAGCATGGATGTCAAAACAAGGATTGAGTTTGTCCACATCCTCTGCTTTCAGTATAGGCTCTGCAAACACTGGACCCTAAGTGACAAAACAAAATATATTTGTGCAAATAATGAATATTAAAATGCAATAAAATATCATGATACAAACATATCCTCTTACTCAACAGATTAAAAAAATCCTTAGGTACAAACTGGATGACTAGGGTATGCTGAAGCTGAGAAATATCTGTGGAATATTACCACTGACATACGAATTACAATGTCACAATATTTGTGAGAGTGGCATGTACACATTTATCAAAAAATACCACAAGGGTGCACATGGGACTCAGAGCATCAATGCCTCACCACTCTCCGGACAATCACCCCTCCAGCTTCTGATGCCACTTAATAGTCATTTCATCAAGAACAGGAGACTGTTCATGCGCTACATGACCCATTCGGACCCAGTCATCAGTTACCTTGTTTACAAATCAAATGGCAAAGTGGGGAGATGACAAACCCCGGGCCACAAAAGAAGCAAAAGAGAGCTGGGAGTGGGAGTGAAATTTTAATTAATCCAAGTTCCAAAGCTTTAAACATAGGAAGAGCAAAACAGTCTGAATCTGCCCAATAGGAAATATGTAGTTAACCAGGCATGCTACTATGGTTTTTGAATAAAAATTCATGGCCTTTACACCAAGACTGTGAATAAACTGAACAGTAGCTAAACATTTTATGGGTGGTGATTGCAGAATGCACCATCATTTTTTTTTTAATCTGAGTTGAAAATTTCCCATCAATGGAAACCTAAAACTTCATTTACGTAAAGTATGCTGAATACTTTATGCACTAGATTAGCCATTCAGAGTCTTATGTGGTGACTGTGTAAAAATCTGGTGCACTCTTTAAGAGATTTCATCTAATTAACAATGCATCTTCCAAGCAGCTGGTCAATAACTTCCATGCACATTACACTGTGGGCAGATCTTTTGATTCTTTTCTTCCTTTTGTTCTAATTTTGGGAGCAGTAGATAATTTTTTTTCCAGCAGATTTTCAACCTAGCACATTTCTTGTATCTGACAGCAGATTTTCAAGTGGTAAGGATTAAAGTTTGCTAAAAACAGAAATGGCATGCCTATTTTATAATGAATATTGATTAACATCCAGTGCAATGTTTCATACCTAATATTTTTCTTCTAAAATTTCAGACTATTTCGGACTTCTTGCAGTTTAATCTGAAAACACTTGGTCCAACTACCACTACATATTTGTTGTGATCACTGCCTTTTTTTTCTGTATGTTTCTATTGTTACCATTTGATGCTGTATTTGTTTTCAATTACCTCTCCTGGATCATTCGCCACCTTCATGCCGAGCGCTATGGGGATGACCAAGATGTCAGAAAAGATGATTGCAGCATCCAAAGGAAAACGATTCACTGGCTGTGAAACAGAAAAAAAAAGTAATGTACATACCTATCTATCTAGATATACATTATATAAACACATTCCCTCTTCTGGGGCTGACGACTATCTACCTGTGTTTACTATTCACACACACACACACAAAAACAAAAAACAAAACAAAAAACAACAAAAACAAAAAAACAAAAAAACCTGTATGAACATACATTCATCCAACGCCATTTATAGTAAAAAGATATTGAATGAAGAGTTTGGACTTTGTTCACAAGAAATTTATTGCACTCAGATAATTCCATAAGTGCTCCATCCAAATTTGCTACCAATAATCTGGCAGACACGCTGAGCCTGCCAAAATCCCTGCGTACAGGCATGGTCTTGAAATGGGGAGGGGAGACAAACCTATGAAATAGCTGGAACTACCAGAATAATGGAAACATTAAAATGGACAGCCAACTGGCCAGTTTGCAGGATGGGACTGAATCCGAGATGTTGGATCTTTGACTCTCGCATCTTATCCACTAACTGCAAAAACTGAACCCTTTTGAGTCCCTCACCCTGTCTACCAGCTTCCACTTAATCTTGACTCCCTAACCCTATCCACCAGCTTCCATGGTGAGGGAGTTAAATGGTTAAGTTTTTGCTTCGCTAGCATGGTTGACAATACAGAAAGCTGGTGGACAGGGTGAGAGAGTCAAGGGGATAAGAACCAACCAGCCCGCATACAAAAAAATGGGGCCTGCCCGAGAGTTAAACCCACAACCCCTTCGTCATCAGTATGACACTTCAACAACACAGCAAATGGGGGAAAAATGACAGCCTGAATGAACAAACAAAGACACACAAACACACAGATACAGACACACACACACACAGACACAGACAAACACACACACATATGTGCGTGCGTGCGTGCGTGTGTGTGTGTGTGCGACAAAGAGATGAACCTCATTCAATATACAAAATCAACATTTTATAATACAAGAAGATACATGTTTGAAACATTACAGATACTTTCCTCTGAATGCTATTCAACCTCTTGAACCAAGCAGAAACTCATAAACACAGGAAAACAGATTAACTCTTACCAGTCCGCACGAAATCGCATGCTTAAATTTTAAGACTGTACTTCATACACTTATTATTTTTCATACTATGAATCACAGATATTACACAATATGGACATATTATACATCAAATTAAAACAACTTGAATGAACTTTCATACCATAAAAACAAGAGTAAAGACAATATTGTGGTTTGAACATAGTTTATTATATGATGATGTTGTATTATTTTTAGCATTCATGAAAGTCACTAAAAAGGAAAAAAAAATGCGTTGTCTTTCTAACTGAAATTTGGCTTGTTCTTGTTGAAAAATTATTTCTACACACACTCAGTATGATTTTTCAGTATTTACACTCATAATGTATTTTTTTAGCAATTTAAATAAAAAATTGGTCACATAAAAAAAAAGGCAACCATAGACAATAATGATCTGTCCTTAAGATAACAATGTTTTGTTCAATATATGCATATTACATACCACAATAAAGGTATTTGGATGAATCTGTACACTACACAATTTATCTGTTAATAACACAAAAAGGGAAAAACATATTGATTTCATATTAGGCAATACCTCAGCAAAATTTCAGAAATGTGTATATACATGAAAACGAAGAAGAAAAAAAAACCCAAAAAAACCAAACAAGGAATTTATTCATTTCATTTCAACTCAAATCAGACTTGTCTAAAAAGACACAATCATTTATACAACATTTATCATGATTTGCAGTATGCAGTTTGTTTTCCTTTTCAATTAAATAAAAGTGCAACAGATGTGAGAAAACCCAAAACGGCAAGCACTGACCATTTACATACCAACCCAACAACAGAAATATGAAATCATGGACATATAATTTGCAAACATATTTTTGTAAATATCCTGCTGTTAGTGTTACAAAATTAAGTGTATTTTAAAATTCAAAGTTATTCACTTGTGCCTTCCATTGTGAGGGTAATACCAGTTTCATTGGCATGCACAGTAATATGTTCACCATAGATGAAAAAAAAACTTGCGACAAAAAAGTGGTTATCGCTGATCTTATTGACCAGTCACTTATACCAGTCTTCATTTTGCAGGCCACGAGCGTGTGTGTCACATGTCTCACATTTGACGAAAGTTTTTCTTTCTATTTTGTACTGTTGATAGCACAAGACAGTTCTTGGCTTTCTTGGCATGAACTGGGTGAAGAATACGCCCAGTTGTGGGAGTTGGTGGAGGTGTAGGTTTGGCTTCGAAAAGGGGCATATCGAGGTCTTCTGTAATTTTGCCCATTTCTTCAATCAGCTTGAAGGTAAAATCAGCCTGATTATATTTTCCGACGGCGCTGCAGTTCAACAATGCCGTGATTTTTTTTTGCAGAAATCACTGAACAGAATGTAACTATTCACATGAGCTACATGACGACAAGACAGAAGCTATCCTCATTGGCACCCGTCAGAAACTTTCTCAGCTGCCTCCTCTTTCTCTCCCATTATGTAACACATCAGTCCCAATTTCTGATTCAGCTAAAAATCTTGGTGTCTGCATTGGCTCTACCCTCTCCATGAACAACTTTGTTTCTCAAACTGCCAGATCTTACTACTATCACCTCCATCGTATAAGCCTGATCAGGAAGTATCTCTCTGTGGAAACAACTGCAAAACTCGTTCTCTCCTTCATAATGTCTCGCATTGACTATTGCAATTCACTCCTGTCTGGTCTTCCTGCCTCCACCACTCACATCCTACAGCACATTCAAAACAATGCTGCACGCCTTGTACTCAAAAAGAAAAAAGCTGACCACATATCTCCTCTCCTGGCACAACTTCACTGGCTCCCTGTATCAAAGCGCATACAGTACAAACTAGACACCATGTGCTACAAAAGCCTCAATAACGCAGCCCCCGATTACCTGTCAAGCCTACTTGAGATCTATGTTCCCTCACGTACCCTCCGCTCTGCCTCCGATCCTCTGACTTTTCGCTTTCCACGCACTAAGCTCAATACCTATGGTCCACGAGCCTTCTCTGTTTCTGGTCCGCTCTCCTGGAACAAACTTCCTCTCTCAGTCCGTCAGCAACCTACTTTTGTCTCCTTCAAGTCCGCTCTCAAAACTCACCTTTTCTTCTCTGCATAAAATCCTGACCTCACTCAATCCCCTCTGCAGCCTGTCTCCACTCGGAGGGGAATCACATTGCAATATTTAATTGTATATAATATGCTCTCTATAATTTTCCATTGTTTTTATTCTTTCTCCCCATTTATAGCCGTGTGTGTGTGCGTGCGTGCGTGCGTGCGTGCGTGCGTGCGTGTGTGTGCGTGCGCTTAGATTCGATTTTATCAAGATTTTGCGCTATATAAATATTGTAATTATTATTATTATAAAATGGTAAAAGAGAGTTTTCCACCACCTGTGAGTTTTTCTGAGTGTCATATACTTTCCTATCAGCTGATCACTCTTATCCACTCCACCCATGTATTTGTTGTAACAATCTACAATTTTTGGTTGGCGAACATACAAGGGGCAATACATACCATTAACTTTAGTGCGACACTTGACATGACCGTATTTGGTAGCTTTTTTATGGATGGTTGATAAAAAAGTGACAGGTTTATTGCTTAACCACTGCGAAAACAGGACATTACCTTGTCTTTTCCACCTCATGGAACCCCTGGGCCCTTTTGAAAATACCTTGAGTGTTTTTGAAATCTACTGGTACCACTTTTCTGCCTGCCTGAGGAGTGCCACAACAACCTATTTTCCTGGATAACAAATCTTTCACAAACTGAACACCTGAATAAAAGTTGTCAAAATAAACATGATAACCCTGACCTTATAAGTGTTTGCAAAGGCGCATGACTACATCACAAGCAAGACTATCTTTTGAAACTGGCACACCTTTTCCAGTATATACCTCAAAGTCATATGTATAGCCATTTGATGCATCAGCTACTACCCATAATTTCATTCCCCACTGAGTAGGTTTATCTTTTATGAACAGCCTGAATGTAAATCTACCACGGTTTCTGACCATACGTTCATCAATAGATACATTGCGGTATGGCTGATACAGTTTTTTGCACTAGCATCTGATGTAGTCATGTAGTAGACGCACTTTGCTCAGTTTGTCTGCAGTGCTGTTTTCAGTGACCTCATTGCATACTTTGAGAAATGACTGAATCGCTTTGAAACACTGTCTAAACATAAAACAATGGGCCCAAAGTCCATGAGATAGTTTAGCAGTAGACCAACATGTATCCACATTGGGTGCCTTTATCATTGCCATGTACATGAGGAGAGCAAAGAACTGGTACATTTCATCTGGTGTAATGTCAAACCAGCCTTTGTACCAAGCTGGTTTCTCTGGTCCATGTCTGTGAGCATATTTATTAGTCCAATTGCACAGATGTTGTACAATACCCAGGGTAAAAAAACATCTGGAAAAACTCGACGGGTGTCACAAACCGCTGGAAACCGGAGCAGGTCCTTATCTCATCTGGCAACTGAACACCTGGGACCTTATCAAGGGTGAACTTGGGTGGCATATCAGTGGGGCCAGAGTCTGGGACAGGCTATTTATAATAAATTCAAATTTTTTAACTGTTACTACATCACACAAAAATCTTGAAAATAAAGGAGCACAACACACACGCACGCACGCACGTACGCACGCACGCACGCACGCACGCACACACACACACACACACACACACACACACAGAATCACTATTAGAGCACCCTCTAGTAAACAAAACAGCTAGTATCAACAGTTTCAGAAAGTAGCAACAAAAATATCTGCCAAGTTGAAAATCAAAAGGAGACACCTTGATGACCCCAGGCACACCAAACAGATTTAGTCAACAAAAAGAAACAGAAATCATTAGTAGGCCTGCTTACATGTATTCATGTAAAAAAAAAACACACACACACACACGGCAAATAAACTTACAAAAACACCAGCTAAATTTAACACAGAGAGTGGAACACACAACATAGGCCTACAAGCTCTCCCTCTTCCACCCTCTCTCAGTCAGTCAGTGACGTCATTCTCACTCGCACTTTATCGTCTCACAAACAAAGTCTGCATGAACAAACTCCTTACTCTTTCACTACAAAAAGACTTTCATGTGCGCAAGAAAGACTTCTTATTGATAGTTTCAGTCATCATGATACATAAGATAACGGATTATCTACTGCAAGCCAAGCGCAATGGAAAGATCTATATTTAGACAACCAGCCCATCAGTCAACTAACCCTTCTGCTCCATCAGATCCACTTTGATGTTGATTTGGTGGTGTTTGGTCCATATCAGATGCGTCAGAAGAGTCGAACTCTTCAGAATGTTCATTTCCCAAGACATCATTGATTTCATGTTCCGATGAACTCATTCTCACAAAATATGAGCTCCGATACCCAGTTGGCAAATAGCAGAGATTGTAGCACATGCAGCAAAATGGCGTCGAGGTCAATTTTGTTACCCAAAAAATGACTCCGTTATTCACAAAGTTACTATGGCATCAAAGGTGCATTTCTTTTTGTTATCAGTGATTTGTTTGACTTAATTAGCATATTGTACTTAATCTTCTGTGTTGATTATGAAAAACGATTCAGCAGTTCTAAAATTAGCACTGCGGAAATTTCTAATGCAGACAGCACCCGTGGATTTCCATCGATGCTCTATGGCGTGGACGTCTGGGGGTTAAGAATGCGTCTTCAATTCACAAAACAAGACAAGCACAAATTTTCGCTCACCTGGCCTTTGTCAAGTTGCACACAAAAGCAATAAAGAACAAATACACAAAACTGAGGAAAAAAAATAACAAAACTTCCCTGATGTTTTGTTGTACCTGAGAAAATGAGTCCTGTCTTGTTTTGTGCATTAACCCTTCGACTCCCCGCACCCTATCAACCCACTGCAAAATCTTAACCCTTTGATTCCCTCACCCTATCCACCAGCTTCCTGCAAGAAGCTGGTGGGCATGGTGAGGGAGTCAAATGGTTAATTTTTGCAATTGGTGGAAAGGGTATGGGAGTCAAAGTATTAAAGAGCACAGAGTGCATGCTACACAGGGGTTCTGGGTTTACTGTTTCATTCGACAGAGTAGCACCTAGACCATCACTTAAGACTCAGAGCAAGAGGGGGAAAAAACGCTGTCCGACCTGTGATTGGAACCTAGCTTCCTTGCATCCTATTCCTAGAGAAATGCTTTAACCACCAAGCCCCCACCTCCACAATATGCCAATACTGAAAAAGCCAATAAAACAAAAATACCTGTATCGTGAGCTCACTGACAAGGACTGGGTTCCTGCACGTTGCAAAGAACTTGGTGTTCCCCTTGGCTGCTTTGTACTCTGAAAGAAACATAATTTACAAAAAGGACGTAACCGATAAACCAGAATCATGAGAATGTACCTCATGTTAACACGATTTTCAAAGGCTTAATCCTATCAGAAGAAGAACGAGAACAGTTCTATCAGTCAAACAAACCATCGTGTGACTTTTCAGCTTTAACTAACTCCTATCTAGAGTTAAGCATGCTATGGAATTGTTGGGAAGGCTGGAACTACAGTCAAGTCTCATCCACTCTACGACTGTGTCATTAAGAATGTTTTTAAATCCATGACCAACATCGCAAGTGTCCATATCTCTCAGACCTGGTTGATGCCAGGACATATTATGAAAGTGAGTGTAGAGTGCAGACCTATTATGCAGACTGAATCCGAAAAGGACTCATGGACAAAATGCTTTATTTGTATTTAGCCAAAATTAGAATTCCATAATATCATCATTGTCATTTCCATTGTCATCATCATAACACCATGAAATAATGTCTCAGATTCTGTGGCCCATTATGTCCTGCTCTCAAGGTGACTTTAAGTTTAATCATCACTAAATTCTATCATTTGTTCTTTACTTTTGATGTAGAGAAACAGTACTTCGGATATTTGTTCAATGTGTAATAACATGAGATACCCTTTCCAACAAACACAATGACTTTATTTAGATTAATATTAATATTAAGCTATTTCTGAGATCTCCTGTTGGCAGATTATTATAAATTGGTATTTGATTTTATTACGATTATTGATTCAATATTCAGCATAATACCACTTAATTCTTTTTTTTTTTTTTTTTTCCCTTTTGATCAAAAATCACAATTCTGAACACACTCAGACTGTTGCATTCTAGTTTCTACCAAGAACATTTTGCTAAAAGCAAGCAGACAAATTATGAAAGCCCGTATACAATAATTAGAACAAAAATTGTCCATCATTGATAAATCCCCAAAACACTTCAGTTTTTAATTTCATATATTTCTGGTTTCTGATCACATATTAAATAAATCCTTTCCTCCCTTCCTTCTCATGCTGATCTCAGTTTCAGTGGGGTTTGGAGGTATGTTGGAGAGTCATGTTACACTGTCTGATGTTTATACCTTGTTTGCACTGAATATTCCTGTGTGTGTGTGTGTGTGTGTGGAAAACATGTGCAAGTTTATCTCCAACAGTTAGTTCCTAATCTGTATAGTCACCACTAATCATAAATCTGGGAAAACCAAAACCAAAAGAAAAACCACCCCCAAACAATAAATGAATAATGCAAAAGACATAGACTGTAATAGAGATTCATGCAATAATCATAAAAATCCCAAACAATAAATGAATAATCCAAGAGACACAGAGATTCATTAATAATCATGTATACAAAAAGTAGCACTAACCTGGTAAATATCGACCAGCTTGTCGCATAATCCACACAGGAACCTTCTCTGTTCGTTCTCCCCTTGCTGCCCGTAGTATCAGGTCATTTTTTAGGGGAGGGAAAGGCTACATAAAATAACAATGACCAAAATCAGCATCCTAATACATCATATATAAACACTATTTAAATTACATCAAATGATCATTCAATATTGCAGTGATGCCTCTACATGATGGATTCAAGATTAATACTGAAAATGTCTGATTTTGCCAAGACAACTATTTGATTGAACTGATGTTTTAACACAAATATGACGCTGATTTTCAGCCAAGCAGATAAACTATTTTAATCTTTGGTTAGCTATCAACTTTAAGAAATTTCCAACACTTGCAGTACACTGTAACTACAGTGTAAGTGTAACACATCGACAACTAGGCAATATTTGGCAAAATCTCTCAAATTACAATTATTATGACTATCATCATATTATCATTATTACAATAACAAAAACAAACAAAGAAGCAAACAAACAAAACACACACACACACAAAAACAAAACCCAGAACTAGAATGCATATGTAATACAACAAAACAAGCCAGGCATAAATTTTCAGCTGACTGGCCTTTATCAGCACATACAAAAGACAAAACAAAGAATTAATGCACAACACCTGGCACAAATTTCCCAAATGTGTGTTCAGAAGGATAAAATAGATATGCATGATGCTATAGCTTCCATACTTATGCAATGGCGACTCCTCGATGTCCTATACCTTTGACCCAAAGTCAGCACAGATTCGTCCAGAAACAGCAGAGAAAATCTTGCAAACACACAGATACTCATTTCTTTCCAGACAACATAAAACAATATCCCATTTACTTTTTTAAATGGAGCTTGAAAAGGCAGTCCCCCAAAATGTGGGAATATACTATGGGCATCCCTGCAGTGGATGACTAGTTTCCATTTCTAGCAATTTTCGTTACAATGTTCATCAACCTGTTTTTAGGACTCATCACAAATTCAAATCACATCAATTCTTCAAAAGTTTGGAATACAAAATATGGTCTCTTATGTCTAATGAATTTCATGTGGTCTTAGATGTGATTGAGCCCACTAGAGGTCTTTGGTGTCGGTGCTTCACTGGGGCTCTTGTTGGAAGGCCATGGTGGTGACCTCATTATCAACCATCTTTCACTTGGTCTAGCTCTGAGAAAAGTGTTTCTTGTTACAAGTACAGTGTCCTTAAATTTAATAAGATGGATCAGAGCAGGCACTGTTAATTAAACTTCACTGGTGACCTGGCAGCAGTACAGAGCCTCCTCTGGTGAGTGACCTTATAGAAATTTAACTCTACAGCCTATTAAAGTGAATTCAACTTCATGTACGTATGGTTGATGGTGTATTAAGGAACTGGAATGAGAGGCATCAGGATCACAGTCACTAAGATGGTACAGAGGATGGGGCTGAACATTAAATCAAGAGAGAGAAAAGAAATGGCTTCATTCTTTAAATTCTCATTTCACATTTTGGTCATTGGCTTCATTCTTTAAATTCTCATTTCACATTTTGGTCATTATCTAAGTATCATATGCCAGATTTTCCTATTAATTTTCACAGACAGACATTACGTCCTACTGACTTTTTTTTGTATAACAGACTGACCAATTCATTTCTTTAGGCAAGGACATTGAGTCCAACAGGTTTTTTGTTTGTTTTGTTTTGTGTGGGTTGTTGTTGCTGTTGTTGTGGTCATATGACATACTGTCCAAATTATTTTCTTCAGCAAAGACATGTCCTACTGATTGTTTCCCCTCCATATATTTAGTCCTATATCTCTTCTGTTCTGGCTTGTTACAGCAATATTTGATATATGGTGATTGTATTATAATTCTACTGTACAACAGTATAATACTGACTCCTATATCTCTTCTGTTCTGGCTTGTTACAAAACAATAAAGATATTTTATATATGGTGATTGTATTATAATTCTACTGTATAAGTATAACAGTATAATACTAATAGTTAATACTGACTACTATATTGTACATTTGTATTCCTATTTACTGTAATTGAATTATGTATTTTCATGTAGATTTACTGAAAAAGTTGCTGTCAAATAAGGAATTTAGGACATTAACCAACATCCTAATCTTACATCATCCGATAACGTCAACATTTTTCTTGTTTAGTGATTAGATAATGATTCAAGAAAACATTTATGATCAAGAAAATTTACAATTTGAATGAGAAAGACTTACTGATTATTTCTTACTTTTTTAAACCCAGCAGGAAACCAGTACACAATTGTCATTTATAGTTTTAAAGTTTCTCCTGCCAAATCTTTATTTAATGAAATAAAATTTTGTGGTAAATGTTGAAAATAAAAAGATCATCGGATTTACTTTGATGCGTAGGTCTAGATAGTAGATATACACTAATACAGGGCTCATCATCATCATCATCAGGTGCCTTGCCGTATGGCGTTGGCGATTATGGACTTCCATCTGTTTCTATCACTTGTTGCCTCAAGCATCTTTTCCACCCCCTTTGACCCCAGCCACTCTGCAAGTCCATCTTGTATCTTCTCCCTGGGTCTACCTGGTGCTCTCTTTCCCTCCAGCCTTCCCGCTGTAAGCAGGTGCTCCAATTCCCCTTTCCTCATAACCCTTTGCCACCTGCACCCTATCTACCAACTGCAAAAACTTAACCCTTTGACTCCCTCACCCTATCCACCAGCTTCCTGCAGGAAGCTGGTGGATAGGGTGAGGGAGTCAAAGGGTTAAGTTTTTGCTCTTCCAGCATGGTTGGCAAAGAAGTATGCTGTTGGACAGGCTGCAGGAGTCAAAGGGATAAAATGGCCCACAAATGTTGCCCGTCTTTTCCTAATCTTCCTTATGAAAAAAGATGGAAAAATACAGGGCTACAGGGGGGGAAGGTTTTACTGGAGCTTGAAACAGCTGGCACACTATCAGTGAAACCGACCAGCATGACAAAGCAAATTATTGATCATGACCACACTATAGGCCCCCGTTAGTAGGTAGGCCCCAAATCGGCAAATGGCAAAATCAAGCAATGCACAAATCAGACGATAGAAAACTGAAGATTATCTATGTTTCAAAAAAGATCGTAATCACAGAGTGATCAGATACTTGGCTGCTACAAAACGTGATAAATCTGCTGGAATTTCCCGTACATTAATAGGGGGGAAAATATGCTACAACTACAAAAAAACAGTATGCCGGTTACATCACATGCATGCCTCAGTCAAGCATGCTGCAGAGCCACAGACTCCGCGCGTGTCGTCTACTCATCTGATTTAAATTTTGTACCGGTGAAGGTAAACGCAAGACAAATTTTCGACGGTGCACATATCATACAATATTCCTTAAACAGCATATTTTTTTGTCCATCTACTTTTTACTGTATTAAAAACAATGAAGATTACCTTCAATTGCGGTGTTATTGGAGCAGCCATTTTTGCGGCCGACGACGCTGATAGTGGAGTGCATTCCCTTCACAGCAAGTAGTCTTCGTTTAGCATCCATTCACTCCCCTTTTGTTTGGCTGGTTTACGGCCAGCTTGTAAGATGATTTCCAGCGATTTTTCTTTATTTTCTTTTTAAGTCTTTAAATTCTAAATATTTACTGATTTTGTTGATTTTTGGTTATGTAATAGTTTGATTATCACACTTTTAGGTACAATGAACAAAAAAATTGAAACCATGTACCTAAATATTTTTTTAAAATATTTATATTGGATAACTGTAAGCGCTGTCGCAAAATAGGTGTCTTATCCGATGTCACCATAATTTTTTTCAGTTTCTTATCCTATGATTTAAAAATTTGCACAGTGATTAAGCACAAACAGATGCACAGAGCAGACTAAAACCAAGTCTCTATCTCATTTGATAGGACCACAGTGCAAGTGTGGATAACATGAAAAGTGAAAATCTGTTAACACTCTTTTCACATATCAGACACCATTAATAATAGTCCATTTTGAAGCCAAACATATCCTGAGTCTGTGTAGAAAATTTCAAGTCATTCTAAACAAAATTGTGGATTTTATGCTGACATTAGTAGCTACACTGTTCGAAAATGCTGAAACCCAGAAAACGGCATTTAAAGTTTAAAAACGAGCAAAAATAAGTAAAACTTTACTTTAGCATGCAAAACTCACCAAGGCTATTCATGGGCACCTGCCAAGTAGAATTCCTCAGTTTCTTCTGCAAACTCAACAGCTTCAAAAGTTCTTTTCCTCCTTGCAGCCTTCACTTCAGGCTTTGCATTTCATTTTTTTTTCTTTTCTATTTAATGAGGTGATAATTTTGTAAACGAACATTGCATATAGGTTAGAAAACATGCAAAAGAATAATTTTATCACCTTTATTTTGTCTTTTTGGTGCTAAATATTGGAAATATACATAATGAAGTAGTATTATGCCAAATATTGAAAAAACACAAAAAATTAAGAAAAATCACCTTACAAGCTGGCCTTACGTGCATCTCTCCACAGACCTATAACTATAATTCACAAAAATCTAATGTCTGTGTCATTCATATAAATACGATTCTTCATCACGCGCAGCACGAGACGGCAGCCAGAATAGGACTGTGAAAAGAGTTCAGTTACAGAGGACAAGTTATCGGGTTCCTCCCATTTCTTGTTCTAAGGCTTTTTGTCCGCCACCTTAGTGGTGCGAGGTACAATTTTTTAAGAAAACTTATAACTAACCAGCCATACCAGCAGAGCAGTTTCTCAAACCTGTGGCCAAATCAAAAAGGAAAATCATACCACGCTTAGAGAAGGACCACGTAACAACTAATATAGTATCAACCATGGCCAGAAACAACAACAGGTGCTTCGTGGTTGAACGCTCAGACACCACCACCTTTAGGAATTCTTTCTTCCCTCGAACGACAACAGAGTGGAATGGTCTGCCAGACGATATCATCACCTTATCGTCGGCACACCAGTTCAGGATGGCTGTGTCTGGCCTCAAATGCAGCCCAAAACCAGCCTGCTGAACGAGGAGGGGGCCCCAGCGACCATACTAGATGGTGCTGGGGGTCGGCTAGGCCAGCTGATTATACCAACTTTCAGCTGAAGTGAAGCCTGCCGACGGTCAGTCCCCCCCCCCCCCCCCCCAAAAAAAAAAAATCCTTTTTTTTTTAAAGTTAGGAATCCTGTGTGTTCTCCCCCAGTTTTTCCCCTGTTGGCGCGTATATCCAGAATTGGATTCTGCCGACGTCTACACATCAAGCAAACTAACCAACTATTCTTATCTCTTGTTGTCTGTTGTGTGTACAGCTGCTCTGTTTGTGTTGTGCTTAACTATGGGATCTTAACCCTTTTTTTCTAATTTTTATTATCACTCCCTTATGTAATACTAAAATACTTTTATCTGTTCATTTCTTTGACAATCATTTCCTTTTGAGTGGAAAGTACGAAAGGGGACGAGAGTGTCGAGTGTAAATAAGAATTCTTAGTTAACTTTGCTCCTTTTAGGTCAAACTGTAGGGAAGCCCAATGTCGGCACCACAGGCCTCCCCAGGAACAAATGATACATCCCATAATGGGGATTCGAACCATCCAGAAGAAACGCAAATGGAAATAAGCACAGAGGATCGAGACAGAACTTTGTCTGAGTCTCCCCTGTCTGCAAACATGCCTCCAAAAGGACTCCTACTTCAGCCCACAAAAGGAAGTGGTGTGGTAACATTCCACAGGGATCCCCAGCCAAAGAAAAGTCGGCTCGTTTAGAGAGAAGCGTGTCAGAGGACCTTAATTCCAAAACCCCAACACATACAAGTTCCCCAATCCCAGACGAGACTGGCCAGATGAACACAGCCTCTGAGTCGGTGACCTCCATGGGATCACTGTGCTCCGGAAGCCGTCCAATGCAGCCATTACTCAGCCAGAGCATGGACGACACTGACTCTGACTCAGGGGGTGAGTCAGTTTTCCAAAATTGTGACCAGCACAATTCCAGGAGATACCGCCGTCGTGCCCGGGGGGGTTACGCCGGAGGTTCCCAAGGTCAGGGACAACCACCACCTGCAGGTCACACCAGAAGATTCATAAGCCATAATCATAACCACAAAACCACCTGTCCTCCCCCCTTTGTGGACTACCCGGTAGTTATAACAGATACTCAAGGACCCGCCCTCTTCTCCAAACTGGGGCCATGGAGGAAAAGTGAAGCATTAAAAAATACGTGTGGCGCTGTTGCCTGCATTCGTCCCCTCCCCTCTGGAAAGTGGTTGGTAGGATGCCACAGTGAAGAACAGCAGGCCAAGCTAGCCAGATGCAATACACTTACAGGTGGCATTGGCATTAGCTGCAGGATCCCTGTCCCCACGGTTGAGGGAGTGGTCAGTCCTATCCCCCTCGGGGACTGGGCCCTCCGTCAACTAAAAACTGACCTGGTGGCAGATGGCCACAGAGTGTCCGGGGTCACAAGACTAAAAAACCATAGGAAAGAAGATTCCAGAGCGGTCAAAATATCATTTGAACGCACGGAACTTCCTGGAGAGGTGTGGATCGCGCAAACCCCATTTCAGGTAGTGCCATACGCAGCACCAGTACGACGGTGTACTAAGTGCCAATTTATTGGGCATTCAAAGGCGCAGTGCCGGTCTAAAATAACGAGATGCTCTCGCTGTGGTCGTTCTGACCACACGGGAGGCACCGGTAATAATTGTACTAACACACTCAGTTGTGTTAACTGTAGCGGCCGTCACAGTGCGGCATGGAAAAACTGCCCGGAAATGTTGGTGTGGGCTCGAGCCAACATTCTGAGAAGCCAAAAGTATATACCGTACTCGGTCGCCCTGCAGAGAGCTCGACGGGATCTTCAGTTGACCCAAAAGCCGGCTGAGGGAGGGGAGGGACCGAGTACAGCTAGGCCTGACACCTGTTGGGCTCTGGACAGACAAAGAACAAACACTACGGTAAAACCTGTCATCGTGTGCACTACCCCTGCCCCCTCCTACGCCGATACAGCAGGTCACGAGAGAACTCGTGGCTCAGCTCGATTAGGAGAGGCTTTCCCCGAGCTCCCTGGGGCAAACAAAAACAGAACACGGACAGACAAGGTAGATACCACCGCCAAGCAATCAAATATTGCTAAAAAGAAAGAACGTAAAACAAACAGTAAGGCAGATGAAAAGATTACCATCCTCTCCTCCCAAAAGACAGCAGAAAATCTTCCTGACCAATCTGCCACCATCCTCTCCTCCCAAAAGACAGCAGAAAATGATGCTGACCAATCTGCCAAAGAAAAAACTCCTGTTAAAAAGCTGTCCAATTCACCCCCTGTAACCAAACAAATCCTTAATAGAAAGGAACTCAGAAATCAGGCAGCCAGGTTACGTCCTGTCATTCAGGCCAGGCAGGCGAAAAGAAGGGAAGCAGAGTTCCTAGCAAAACAGAAAAAGGAAAGAAATATCCTATATAATCAACTAAGAACTAAACTGAAAATTATAATGGATTCCAATCAAGTAAAAACTAGCCAGGATAAAACGTCTGTATTCAATACAATACTTTGGGAACTCCTCATCTCATTAGTCAACACAAGGATGAATGGGGACTGTGCTCGTCTTTAAAACTTCTCACAAAAAGATGTAACAAACTGACAGGTGAGGGACGACCTGCACTTGTCCTCACCAAGTCGATAGATATAGCACTAGCACTATCTGGTGTCAAGAGGGAACTGTCTCCAAACCACGAGTCCCTTTCTGACACTTTCTAAGATAATTTATTTCTAACTGATTGATACATATATTTACAGAAATATACACATAGTTTTTCCTAATGGCAGACAATACAGTAAACAGAAAGAAACTGACAGTCCTACAGTGGAACTGCAGATCTCTTAGGAAAAACCTTCCTTACTTAATCCACTACTTGCATAATAATAATATTGATGTAGTTTGCTTGCAGTCCCCAAACTGCTCCATCCGGGACCTGCCTAACATGGAGGGTATTATTACCCCCCTGTGAATTGCCTGTTCCCCGGGCGGGGGAAGGTGGGCACTGTCATATACATTAAGGCCAATATAAAATATGAATACTTGGCTGATATCAATCTGCGTGACATCTCAGACTCGACAGCTTGCTGTTCAATTGCAGTGAGATGCAATAGTAAAGCAATTAAAATATTGCCAACATCTACTATCCTCAGGGGGATACACAAGGCCTCTGGGTGGACAAGTTTAATTCACAAAGCTGGCTGGTCGTGGGAGACTTCAATGCCCATAGTGCAATATGGGACAATGACTATAAGGGTGGCACTGGCTCAGCAATTAGCCAAAAAATTAATGAATCAGCATTGTTTCTATTAAATGACGGGTCTGTTACTCGCCTGCCGGACCGCTCTAATCAGCGGGGATCTGCAATAGATCTCAGTTTGGTCAGTCCGGACCTGGTAAGTGACGGGGAGTGGGTTGTGGGGGATGACCCCCTGTCCAGCGACCACCTCCCCATCACCATCACCATCCATCGTAGTGTGGTCAGAGAGGTGCCCCTGCACCGGGAAAAATTTAACTATGAAAAAGCGGACTGGGACCAGTTCCGAAGAAATCTTAAACCCACACCTAATTATGACCAAGGGACACAGACAGTGGATCAGATATATAATTCTCTGTGCTCCAATATACTGGAAGCAGCTAGGGCCTCCATACCCGTTTATAAGTCAGGTACTGTTTATACCCGTAATAACCCATGGTGGAACCCTGCCTGCAGTGATGCTGTGAAAACAAAGAAAAGGACCTGCAGAGCATACAGGAAAAATATTAATGAAAAAACACACTCCGAAATGATAAAAGCTAAAATAAACAGCAATCATACACTGGCTCTAGCAAAATTAGAGCACTGGAAAAATTATGTACATACTTTAGAAAACAACACAGATCTGGGCTCAGTATACAAATTTTTTTTTTAAATGAAACAACAATATGTACGCCCTGACCCAAATCTGATGGAGGGTGAGGCAGTCCTTAAGACCAGCAAGGCCAAGGTGGAGGCTTTTGCAGCAACCTTTGCGAAGGTCAGCAGTACCACAAACCTCCCTCAGGACATGCGTATATATCGACAACAATATGAAAACAACCAACTCAAGGACCCTGTCCCTGACAACTCTAACCCCATAAACCATCCCATCACCCGGAGTGAGCTTTCCTCCATCAAAAAGATCAATGTGAGCCCTGGTAGCGACAACGTCTCATACCGACTACTGCGAGAGCTGCCAGAACACTATAAAGAATTGTTGCTCCTGCTCTTCCAGCGGTGCTGGGAGGGGGGAGTGATACCGGCAAAATGGAAACATGCCATTGTCACCCCAGTTCTTAAACAAGGCAAACCCCGTGGGGAATTGGGGAGTTACAGACCCATATCTCTCACCTCACATGTGGGCAAAATATATGAACGGATCATCAAAAAGAGACTACAATATTATTGTGATAAAAATAATCTAATACCCCTATGTCAAGCTGGATTCCGCAAGGGCCGTGGTGTCAGCATCATCTGGTACGCCTAGGTTCGCACATAAGAAGGTCCTTTACAAGGAGACGCTGCATTTACAGTTGTTTCTTTGACGTGCACAGAGCTTATGACACTGTTTGGCACAGGCGTCTGCTTGATAAAATAAAAAACCTTGGGCTCTCTGGACATATGTATCATTTTATAAAAGCCTTTCACATAAATAGATCTTTTCAGGTTCGTTGGAAGGGTGCCCTATCGACCATACAAAGACTGGATATGGGAGTTCCTCAAGGTTCAGTGATTGCCCCCCTTCTATTCAGTTTAATGCTACATGATATTACACGTGTCAACACCCATGACGCAGTGTTGACATTGTACGCAGACGACCTTGCTGTCTGACGAGAAAGTAATGTAAGAAAGCTGAAAAACGTGGCCTGTAACCCACGCGTCACACATTCCAGAAAAATATTTCAAGAGATAATTGATAACATAGTGTCATACATGACAGAGAACGGTTTCATACTGTCAACACGAAAAACCAAATTTGTAGTTTTTACTAGAAATAACCCACACATCCCCAAAGAATGTAGCATTGTAGTCAATGATGAACGTTTGTACGCTGCCAAGAATGTACAGTATCTGGGGGCGTGCTTCAATTGTAAAGGGAAGTGCGAGCTTCATATTAATAAAAATATCTCTAGTGCATTACGAGCAGTCAGTCTGATCAAGTCACTGTCGCGAGTCCCTTGGGCCAATCAACCTAAAACCATGGTGGCACTGGTGCGCTCACTGGTCCGGTCTCGCTTATCGTACGGATTGGAAGCTTTTTATGACGCTTCTCCCTCACTGGTCCATTCCATGGAGGTGGTGGAGTGCACAGCACTTAAAGTGGCATTAGGTCTCCCTAGAGCCACTCCAAACTATTTAGTGTACAGGGATGCAGGCTTGCTTCCATTGGTATATACCATCAAACTGCTCTGTGCCAAGTACATTGCCAGAGCACAAACTGTGCCAAACTCTACGGCGCAGGAACTCACAAAAGAATTTAGGGGCCCGGCTCGGGTCCGTTTCTGCGTCCCTCTCCATGACTTTGTTGAGGATATCACAAAGTTGGCAGGGACAGAGGGCACCAAGATGGCCGTTAGACCCCCCCCCCCCCCCCCCGTGGCTGATGGAGACAGCACAGATAGAGCTGGATATGGCTGGACTCCATAAGAGCGACAACCCAATTTACATACAAATGGTAGCCAGGGAGTACATCTCCAATAAGTTCCAGGCCTTCCTGTGTGTATACACAGATGGGTCAGTGGACAGTGAGGGAGCGGGAGCAGCCTTCTGCATCCCAGACTTTAATGTTGACAAAACATTTAAACTGCCTAAATTAAATATCTTCACAGTGGAGTTAGTGGCCATTTATATGGCTCTAACATTCTTCAATGATTTACACAGCCCACCTCGGGCTATAGCCATATTTTCTGACTCCCTGTCAGCACTGACTGCCATCAAAAGTGAAGGCAGATCTTCCAGAGAGGATGTTGTGATAGATATACTATCCATCATACATCAGTTAATAACAAGAGGCTGTGAGGTACTTTTGCAATGGGTCCCAGCCCATGTAAACATTGCAGGCAATGAGCGTGCTGATAAGGCAGCCAAATTAGCTGTTAAACAAAAGGGAGCTCTTTCCATAGATATGACCTTGGCTCTGTCTGATATCAAACAAAGACTAGTGAAGGCTATGTGGGCATATTGGACGAGCGAATTCTTGGCAAAAGCACATGAGCTGGGATGTAATGACCCCACTGCTCCCACAAGAGCTGGCGTGTTCCCTCCCTCAGTACCCACATACCTCGCCCATTTAATATATAGAATCCGGGCAGGAGTATGGAGAACTATATTCATTCCCAAACCGTGTTTGTGTGGAGCCTTCGTCTCCCCACATCACCTTATTTTCAAATGTCCTAAGCTGGTTACACATTTTAAACCATTAATTGATAAAATTCGTTCCTTAGGACTGAAGGAATCATTAGATACAATAGCCCAACCTCATGATGGTATGGGCTGGGGGCTTGCCATTGAAGCTGCAACCCTCATTTATAAATGTGAGATGGCTTTATATATTTAACACCAATCTCTACAAAAGGGGGAAATGACCCCAGAAAACTGATCCTTGTCCCACTTGTCCCCATAATCCTGATAAAAATGATTTGTGTTTCGCCTCCAGGCCCTCCTGTAAAGGTGGAAAAAACTCCAGAAATATCAAGTGATTAATGCCCAGCTGGGGGTGCCCCCTCCCCCGCCCATAGCTCATCTTCCCAGTTTGTGCACCCGAATCCAAATGATTAAAGATAATTTTGATTTTACAATTACTTTTAATATAGGTATGTAGGATTTCCAGAAACTGTCAAGGATAGATGTATATACTATTTACATTCAATAAGTGTCAATGATAGGCGTATATGCTCTATCCATATTCAATAAGTGTCAATGATAGATGTATATACTATTTGTAATATGCAATAAAAGTCAATGATAGGTGTATATACTATTTACATTTAGCTCAAAAGACTTAATTAGAATGAGAGTGAAACCTCCCTGTATATAGGTAGATTCCAGTATGTGTTCCTCCTCTGCTACCACTCCTAGGCAAGTGTGTATGAGTGAGTGAATGAGCAAACACCAAATTAAGAAGATAGTTCTCAGCAATTATTTACGTAGTACATATTTTATCGAAAGCTTATTTTAATGCAGGAGTGTAAATCACTGTATATATCTGTATGTAGTTTTCAATGTATGTTTTGTCCTTTGTATCACTTTGTTTGTAGATCTGTCATTCTCTCTCTGTTTTTATTTGTGGCCCTGGAAAGGTTTTAATCTGTAATTTTATGAAAGTTTTAAACTATTTTATCTAAAAATAAACATAACTAAGCATTATCTTAAAGCTTAATCAAAAAATGTTATTTGCTAGTCCTCGCATACACTATGTGTGGTAGGACTTTAAGCCTCAATTTAGTCAGTCAGTTAGTTAATGTCTGTGTCATCTTCCTCGTTTCGAGTCTGGCTCAAGAGGGTCTTCATGCAAGAGGCCTGCAGCCTGTCCAATAGACTGCTGTAAATGTGTACCTTATCCTGTTCAAGGTTGGGGAAGATAAAGCAGCGAAGGAAAGGAGATGAGTACCGCTCACCAAAAGTTTGTAGTTACCTTAGCGTTTTGCTATGTCATATGCGACAACACTTATGTGTTTCCCCTAACACCGCTACCACCGTACCTGCCCACGTCCTGCTTTTCTTTTTCAATCTTTGCTTTTAAAAACAGGTAAATTTTTACTGGTTAATAATTGACCAGTGTGCGTGCATGTGTGTGTGTGTGTGTGTGTGTGTGTGTGTGTGTGTGTGTGTGTGTGTGTGTGTGTGCGCGCGCGCGTACGTGCGTGCGTACGTGTGTGTGTGTGTGTGTTTGTGTAAAACGGTTTTAAGTGTACTTTTTTCTGTTGAACTGTTATAAATTCTTTCTGCTTCATGTTACATGTTAACATTGTTGGATTTTTATTTATTTGCTATTATCCTCCATACCCCCCTTTTCCCCCGTGGGGACACAGGGGGGTGTTTCAGGGGCTGTATAAATAGTATCCCCACCTTCCGGAAATTCTGTGCCAGAAATTTCCCTTTTGTTTTCTGTCACTTTTTTTTTATTCTGCCCTGCTCCTTTGCTTCCTGTCATCTCTTCCCAGCATTTTCTTCTTTGCTGTTCTATTCACCTGTATGTTTTATAGAAAGCCTTATAAACCTTTTTTTTTAGGACTGATAAGTGGGTACATGCAGTAAATGCATTTTTGGCTCGAGAAAATATGATGTGCAGAAGCCATTTAAGTTAGTTTTGGCCTGTTTTTATACATGTTATATGTTTGTAGAACTTATTTTCATGTTTGTATTCAGATGTTTTTTGTTTTTTTTACCCCCCCTGGTGATAAATTGGATGGGTTGGTCAGTGGCAGGGGCATATCCTTAGATCATGTGTGCAAATGCGTTGATATAATGTACTTCATTTTCTTTTCCAGATTTTTGTTTTTGTTTTTGTTTTTTGAGGTATTGTAGGCCTATTACTACGGTTTGTGATGGTTATAACCCTGATATGACTTCGTGCAGTCAGCTAGGTTTGAAAAAAAATAACAACGACCTTTCAATTTATTTCTTAATTTACTGACACTCTTTTGAATTACAGTGATTGTAATACTATAGAAGAGATCACATTTTCTTTCAAATCTGTGGACGGCAGCTTGGATGACTACAATTTGAGACCATAGAGACACCCCCGCCTGCGATACCAATTACCATTGAGCGACCGGGGACTCATTGAAACATTTGTTCTTTATAATTGGAAACAAGGAAAGATATTAACAACAGGGGAGACAACTATCAAACATATACAACATGGCGAAGACGTTTTGATTTGGTACAGACTTGTGTTATGTTTATTTTTCATTGTGAATGTGAAGACGCTTGCATACGTTAAAAGTCTGCTTGCGTAGACTTGTAAAATCGAACGACTGTCGTAATTTTATATGCAGTCTACTGACCTGGACCTAAAAAAAGTTTCAGCTGTATTTCTTTTTAGATCGTAATTCGGTAATCACTTCACTTCAGTCCGTGGTCACGCCACTCACGGTAGTGCTTTATACTATAGTTTATACACAAATACAGCTTCTCACACATGTGACATGCCTTTCAACAATTACGGTAGTAGTTTCAAAATTGGCAGATTACGTCAAACTGATGTTTTTGAAAATTTTGTTTTTCAGTAGGCATATCTCGTGGTGGCTTCAGTACAGATGTGCAATCAAATATATCATCTGACTTCCAGTCATAAGGTCCAGCTCGAGATCTCAGTCCTACTATGGTAGTGCCTGTAGGGTAAAGAGTGGAGATTTTCCTGGTCTCACAGGTCAACATATGGATAAACCTTTTAATACCTGAACTCCCATAATTGTGTATCACATTTCAAATTCACAGATATGATAAATCATGTAAGTTTGTGGCCTGTGAAAATTTATGCAAAAACACCCAGCATGTGCATCCACTGAAAATGGGAGCATGCAGATTGTGCAGCAGCATAGCCCAGTTTGGGCATTATTACAGAATGTGTGCATCAGAGAAAACATTGCTGAGAACAAAACAATAATATCAATAACAGCAAATAAACAAGAATAAGAACAGCAGCAACAACAACAACAACAAAAAACCCATGTGCTTTAATTAGATTTTATATATACATATATATATATATATATATATATAAAATATATATATATATATATATATAAATATATATATATATATAAAATATATATATATTGAATTGAATTGAATTGAAAAACTTTATTGTCCATATATGTTAACAAACATGGAAATTTTTCTTTGGCAGCACAGCAACGAGTAAAATCCACATGCATATAACACAATTAAAAGTCAGGCCAACTATCCAACGCGTGCACGCATGTACCACACACACACACACACACACACACACACTCACACACACACACACACACACACACACACACACACACACACACACACAGCTTCCGTTAGACCGACATATGCCGGTTTTTACCGGTGAACAGTAGGTTTGAACCGGCAAAAATGCACTGCTTCAGTATCCAGTACCGATAGACTCAAGAATTCGGCCCTAACCATTTGCTTACCCTATTTATCGCTATAGTATCGAGGCAGCATCGCTGATGCCTACAGTTAGACGGCGGTCTAGCCGCCTGTAGAAACCAGATTAATTTTCTCCCTTCCTTTCACACGCTGCTGGCCCACACGTTGTTATGTTATCGCCAGGCAGGCTGAAAGCTGACGTGATGCAATTTTCAACTGGCCAAGCTGCCACTTGACAGTCCACATCTGGTTATCGTTATATCCCTCCCCTCCCCTCTGCTGCTCCTGCTCTCGATCTAACTAAAATCTTGCTCGGGAACAGCCGTGTTACGAGAATGGGTTATTCATGGTAGGCTACCGGCAATTTTAGCCCTAGAACCGATACAAATTTTGGCTGCCGGTAACGGACACACACACACACACACATTCACACACACACACACACACACGCACACCCACACACTCCTACGTTAACATAAAATGCCTAAAATATAAATCGTACATCAGCAGCCAACCCATTCTCGCATACACACGAGGGAGCAGTTGAGTGACCCTAGGGCCGCATCATAGGCCTACAACACGTCTGCATTAAGGATGGTGATAGCAGACGGGACAAAAGAAAAGCGGTAAAGATTTCTTTTCCAAGCTGGTACACGGAGTCTACGCCCCGAACGCAGAAACTGAAAGCAGTTCCGCAGTGGGTGTTTGTCATCAATCAAGATACTTTGGGCCTTCTTCTTGACTGTCTGACGGTGGGTATCTGGCAAGGATTTCTGTTTTTTACCTATCACTTTACTAGCTGAATTTACAATGCCATTTAATCTGGTCTTCTCTTTCACACGCAGATTCCCATACCAGGTCACGATATTAAAGGCTAAAATGCTTTCCACTAAAGATCTGTAAACAAGTTGTAAAACAGCAGAATCAACATCAAAACTCTTCAGTTTTCGAATGAGGTACATCCTCTGGTTAGCCTTTTTACAAATAAAATCAACGTGTTCACTGAACTTCAAATCCCTGTCTAAAACTGTGCCCAAATATTTAAACGAGTCAACTTTTTCAACGTTTTCAGAATCAATTTGGACGGGGCGTAGCAGGGCGGGATCGCTCGCACGGTCTGTCCCAAAACAAATTTCTTTAGTCTTTTTGATATTCAGTTTTAGAAAACTTTCATCGAACCAGAGGGCAAGATTACTGATAAAATCAAAATACTGAGAAAGAGAATGTTCATCTTTCATTCTAGCAATAAGGGCCATATCATCTGCAAACTTCACAAGTGCAAGAATGTTAGTGTTGCACGTCATTTCGTTGGTATAAATTGAAAATAAAACCGGGGAGAGAACGCAGCCCTGCGGCGCACCTGTATTTAAAACGAGTTCCTTAGACATAATGCCATCAATGCTGACTCTCTGTGGCCGATTGCATAGAAAAGAACGGATCCAGAGCACAAGGCCTGGGCTGACCTCGATGTCAAGAAGACGCTTGATCAGCAAGTGGGGTTGAAGCGTATTAAACGCGGAACTGAAATCCATCATCAAGACCCGTACAAAGGTACCAGCTTTGTCAAGATGAGAGAACGCTAGATCAAGTAAGGTCAAGGTCGCATCTTCGACACCCCGCTTTGCCTTAT
>CM060313.1:48662482-48717482 GCA_030674185.1 Monoplex corrugatus
AATTTACAAATTATTCTGCTTTGCTTTATTCTGTCTTTGTTTCTGCATGTTTCTTTGCTTTCTGTCATTCCTTCCTGTCATTTTCTGCCCTGCTGGTCCATTCACCTGCATGTGTTCTATAAAGTCTTACTGACTTTCTCTTAGGATTGATAATTGGATACATGTATTAAGTGTAGTTTTGGCTCTTAGGAAATATGATGTGCAGAAGAATTTTAGATTATGTAGGCCTGTTTTTATATAATGTAGGCCTGTTGTTATTTATGTTTTATTGTCATAAGTTATGTTTATCTTGGTATTCCAGTTTGATTTTTTGAATTCCCTGGTGATGAATTGGATGGAGTGGTCAATACCAGGGACATATCCTCAGATTATGTGTGTGAATGCATTGATGTTGTACTTAATTTTCTTTTCCAGGTTTTCTTTTTTTTTCTCCAGTGAAGGTATGGTGTACATTAATTTTTGAGATGGTTTTAGTCCTGATATGGCTGTGTGCATTCAGCTGGGCTTCAAACAACAATAACAGTGACAGTAACAATAACAATAACAATTCTGCTCTGTTAATATTGTTTGTCTTTGTATCTTGTCAAAATTGAGTAAAACGAAATTTGAAAAAACGGAAGTTTATACAAGAAGGGTTCATGTTAAAACAGCTCCATACATGCTCACTTTTAACCTGTCTGGAATATCTGTCAGATTCCCTGCATGAAGACCATTGAGTTTCTTGAAATGGAGGAGAGGATGGGACAAAGATTCTCTATCAAACTGAATTGACACCACCAGAATGATTAGCGTGTTAAGGTGTATCATGAACAAGTCAGATCTTATGATGCAGGCTGATCATGAACTAGAGATATCAGGTCTCTGGTAAGCTCAGGGGGGAGGGTGTGTGTGTGTGTGTGCTTTTACCATAAGCCATGAACCTACGAGCTGTGTTTGTATGAAGTGTATAAGTATGGAAATGTGTGTGTTTAAAACTTTAAATGAGGTGTGTATTTATGAAAAATGCTTACTTTTTTCAGATGATTGAAAATCTGGAACAGTTGGTGAAAACACTGAACCGTGAGAAGGACCAGTACTGTCGACAGATTAGAGATCTTCAGAGTGAGTTCAGCATACTGTAAAACGATTGTGAAGATGACTGTGAAGTCTAGTGGTTGTGATTGATAGTGTCTGTCATGGGCACTGATTATCAATGGTCACATGTTCACTTTTCACAACTCTTTCCTTGAGCTGTCTGGCCTTTTACCATAAATAAAAGTGCAGTCAGATCTGTTCCTTAATATACTCTGAGTCTTTTTTAAATCATTGTTTTGTTTTTTACTGGAATTTGTCATGACATATTTCTCTGTAGGGTAATGTTTAATTTCTCAGTGTTGGACCAAATCCAAGGCCCTGAAAGTCAAGACCTGCCAAAAGACAGTTTGAGTGCTCTGCATGATGTCCTTTGCTGCTGTTTGGCTTGTATGAATTCATCTAATTGCCTGCTTTCCTGAGATTCTTGTGGATGCCACATACTTCTTATCAGTCACATTTGCTGAAAATTTGAACGGATATATGCTTCTTAGCTAATTCAGAACAGCAGGAATAGTACACTATTAGAAAGTGAAAAAAGGATTTTTCAGATTCATGATTCCTGCAGTTTGTTTGGCAGTCCACAACCTTATTGTGAGTAGCATGTCATTGTGCAGATGAAGTGGACAGCATCAGCACAAGGTTATCAGAGAACAGAAGTTTGGATCCAGTGCTGAAGTCGCAGGTGGATCTCATGCGACAGGAAGTCCGATCAGATGTACAGCGTCTGCAAAAAAAAATCAGTGAGAGCAAACCACCTACCCTGTATTCCAACAGCTTAGAGCGCAGCTTCCAGGACATGTAAGTATTTTGCACTGGATCATGGTATTCTTTTTCATTTTTCAGTTTCATTTCTCTCTTTTTCCTTTCTTTCTGTCATTCTTTTTTTTCTGTCCTTTTATTATATAAAATCAGATCAAAGAAATGAATACTGTTTTGCTGTTTATTACTGGATTGTTTACTGTCTTTTATATTCATGATTGGTTGTCTTTTTACCTAAAGTAAGATTGGGGAAAAGGTTTTATCCAGTGAAAAGATTTTTTTCCTCTCATATTTGTCTGGAACCAATATTGCACTTACACACAAAACTGTCATGCAGGTTTATGAAAAAAGAGATTTATAAATCAAATCCATGTTCAGTTCACGTGTCCAAAGTATGTACTCTTGTAAGCACCAAAAGAACTCTGCTTTTGTTTACAGCAGCTTGTTTTTGTTGTATTACTACAAGCAGAAAGAAGAAGAAGGAGAGCAAAAACAAACAAACAAATGAACAAACAAAAAGCGAATAATAAACAGAAAAAAAAGAAAAAGAAAAAGAAGGAAATTTTGATTCAGTTTTGCTCTCAGTGTGACTTAGACTTAGACTTGTGTCATTAATAAACCAAGCAGTTGGTTTAATCTTGATTCTTTTTTTTTTTAATTTGGGGGGGGGGGGGGTGTAATTTATCTTTTTCTTCATTTTTAATTATTCTAATTTATGTTATCCACCCCAACCCTCCCTCTACCAAAAAAGTTTGTTTTGTGACTTTTGAATATGAAGCTGATGTTTGACAGGCAACGAAGTGTCCACTCGGAACTTGAAGAACTACGCTCAGATTTGAATTCCATGATTCATCGAGTTGGTGAGTCAAGCTGTGTTGATTAGTTGATCATGCATATATATATATATATGTGTGTGTGTGTGTGTGTGTGTGTGTGCGTGTGTGTGTGTGAAATTTCATTTTGAAATATTGCAGATATCTACTTTATATACCTATGTTCATCAGTCATTTATTTATTTTCTTTGTTGACACATGGAGCTTTTAAAACCAGTTTACTCTTAAGAAAGAAACAAGTCTTACAGTTTGGTCTTTGAAAAACATGATTGC
Organism: Monoplex corrugatus; assembly: GCA_030674185.1. NCBI lineage: Eukaryota > Metazoa > Mollusca > Gastropoda > Littorinimorpha > Ranellidae > Monoplex > Monoplex corrugatus. The sequence goes on from CM060313.1 coordinate 48,665,422, forward strand.
TTTAACAAACAACTTAAGTTCTTTGCATTCATGATGTATATGATAAAGAGTTCAGTGAGATGCTTCAGACACTGAACTGAAGGACGCAGTATTTTTGTGAACAATCTTATTTAATGGCAGTGTGCCAATAAAGATGACAGTGCTTTAAAAGAGCACAAGACTCACCATCACAGAACATGTGTGTTTCTTTCAGAATACTGTCTTTTGTTTTATCTGTAAACTTAGAAAGAACTCTGTGTTTTGACTGTCTGCTTTTGTTTTGTAAACATTTATATGTCCATTTGTCAAAATTCTGCTTATATTTTGTGAACATTTATAGGCATTTTACAAAGATGAAATCTTAATCAGTGACTGCCAGAGTTCTTAGCTGCCATTGTCACCTGCTCAGTGCAGTATCAGGGAAGTTGTGTACTGTTTTTCCCATTATGTTTTGTATATTTGTTTGTTGTTGTCTTTTGCACACACTTGACAAGGCCTGTTGACTCAATGTTTGCCCCTGTTTTGTTATAAGAAATATGTTCTGATTCAGTTTTTGTGCATTTTTCAAAATTAATATGTCTTTTGATCTTCTGCTTTTGTTTTATAAACATTTGTGTGCATTTTTTTGTGCATTTGCTGTGACCTTTTTTTTTTTGGTCTTTTGTTGCTGTTGTTCATGTGGGTCACATGTTTTATGCCCTTGAACTGATTTATGCACCTTGGTTGGTTCTTTTGATGAAGCTGTGGACTCAAGATCTAATCAGTATCTCAAGTTCCGTCCCAGTCCGCAACATAAAAAACTGGCCTGCTGGCTGCTCATCTTTATGCTTTCATCATTCTGGTGGTGTTAGCTTAGTGCTTCATTGGTCTGTCCTTCCCTTACCATTTAACCATTTCCCATTCACTCCGGCTGCATCCGGCCAAACACAGCTCTCCCGCATCTGTTCACTCCAGCTGCGGCAGGCCACATGTTTGCACACATGGCCAGTACTTTTCCATCACGCTGTAACCATGAGCTAGCTCACTCTGAATGGATGAAATTTGGCGGGTAGGTCCACAAAGGACCAATGAACTGTTAACACTAAATTAAGACGCCATCACTGGCATCATTCACAAGAGAGAGAAGGAAATGACTGTATTCCATTCTTGTCTTTGTGTGAACAAGAAAGATGGCAAATACTAGTGGAAGTTTCACTGCGAGCTATGCCAATGGGAGAGGGTTAAAGACCTTGCCAGTGTATAGGGTGTTGTGCGGGCTTAAGGAATCTGCAAGATACTAACTGGCAGATTAGGTTGGAGTGCGTATGGAATTGTCTGATTGCAATGAATCCTTGTACAAACTCCAAATTACCGAATTGATTTGATTTATTGTGAGACTGCCAATGTAGTGATGAATTGTTGAAGATGAAGAGGCTTACCATGATCATGATGAGTCAGATGAATGTTGTGTTTGCAGGCAGACTGGAGTATGATGTATCGACTCACAGTATCGACCAGAGAGACCTCAAAAACAGAATGAATCAGGTAAATGGTATCAGGTAAATGGAATTAACGTGTCATCTGTGCATGTTTGTTTACATGCACATGTGCATGTGTACACACACATTCTGTTTCACCCTCCACTCCCTCCATCCCCCCTTCATGCACACACATGCAGTATAATTAATTAACTGCCCATTAGCCATTGCCATGTAAGGTACCAGAGATCTTTCCATCTGCCTGTTCTGGGCCAGCTTCTGTATAGTACCCCAAGTGTGATTCAAGGCCTTGACTTCTGTTTCTGTTTTGTTCTGTCTTGTCTGTCTTGTCTGTCTCTCTGTCTCTCTGTCTTTCTCTCTGTCTTTCTGTCTGTCTGTTTGTCTCTCTCCCTTTCTCTCTCTCTTTCTTTCTCTCTCTCTCTCTCTCTCAGGTCACACAGTATGGTCAGCTTTTTCTTTAATCTGTTTGTAAAAGCGAAAACAAACCTGTAATTTTCATACCATTGCAATAACCCTTTTGACCAGTGTTTTTCTGTTGATCAGTTTAACCTTTGGACTCCCGCACCCAATCCACCAGCTGCAAAGACAATCCTTTGATTACCTCACCTTATCGACCAGCTTCCTGCAGGAAGCTGATGGATAAGGTAAGGGAGTCAAAGGGTTAAGATTTTGCTTTGCTAGCATGGTTGACAATGCAGGGCAGGGTGTGGGAATCAAAGGGTTAACGTTTTTATTTGTTTTTTTAACAGAATGTAGGAAACACTAGCAGCATAAGTCATCTGAGTCACACCGGTTCATACCTCAGCAAGCCACCCCTGCCACTGACATCTGGTGACGTTTTTCAGATGAAAGAACTCCGGTAAATACCTGACACTGTGTGTGTGTGTGTGTGTGTGTGTGTGTGTGTGTGTGTGTGTGTGTGTGTGTGTGTGCGTGCGTGCGTGCGTGCGTGCGTGCGTGCGTGCGTGCGTGCGTGCGTGCGTGCATGCGTGTGTTCGTGCGTGCATGCGTGTGTGTGTGTGCATGCGTGTTGAGAGGGAGGTATGAGAAGAGTGGAAGAGTGTTTGTGTTTGTTGTGTGTGTGTGTGTGTGTGTGTGTGTGTGTGTGTGTGTGTGTGTGTGTGTGTTAGGAGGGTGATGATGAGAAGAGTGGAAGGGTGTTTGTGAGTGTGTGTGTTTGTGTGTGTGTGTACATTGTATGTGTGTTGGGAGGGAGATGATGAGAAGAGTGGAAGATTGTGTCTGTGTTTGTGTGTATATACATGTGTGTATGTGTGTGTGTGTGTGTGTGTGTGTGTGTGTGTGTGTGTGTGTGTGTGTGTGTTTAGAGAGAAATGATGAGAAGAGTGGAAGAGTGTGTGTGTGCATGTTTGTAAGTGTGTGTGTATAAGTGTATGTTTGTGTGTGTGCAGGCATATCTGTATGTGCATGTGTGCACATGTGAGCAAGTGTTTTCAGGTTGTTTGTATTTTCTGGTTTTATGTAAGTTCTGTTATTACCTGTGTTCTATTTTAAAATCTGTTCTGTATGCAGCAGTCAGAGTTATATTGGAGGATTGATTCATGTTCTTGAATCTTGATTAGTGTACACAGTTTTGATGTTGAAAGTGTTCTCAGAGGCCGTTACTATGCTGGAAGATTTGAATCAACAGACTAATCACTGCAATGTTTTGGGTTGGAAACTCATCAGTCCTATAAAAATGATTGTGGGACTTATCAGCCCCAGTCTGCTCCTATCCAGAGTTGAGCATGCTGTGGGCTCAATGGGAAAGCTGGAACCACACAGTTGAGTCTCTTACAATTCACAGATGTGTCACTGAGGGTGTTGCTTAGATGTTCTGATCAACACTGCTTCATCTTGAAATGTATACAGTGTACAGTCAATAGGTGAAATAGACAAATCTTCTTTTTAATGGATACATATATCAAAATATAGCAAGTAAAGAGATATATCCATCATAGTGTATACATATGGCAAATGAAGAGATATCTGTAAATGAATACAACAACAAAATTATATACGAACATATAAAAAACAACAAAATATATACGAACATATAAAAAAATGTGTCAAAAACAGACATACAAACAAAACAATACAAACAGAATAACAAACAGTACTGAAATTACATTCAGTGGCAGTGATGACTGGATGCTTGTTTACCTGAATTTTTTCTTTTCTACAATGCCTGTTAAATAAATCTTTAAAAAAGGAAGTTTATCTGCAATGAAATAGAGTAAGCTTATCTATGTTTTATTATAGCTTATTTTCATGTTGTCTTGTAACGTGATTTTCCTTCATTGGCTCATTGGCCATTCTGCTGAACTTTAGGATGAGACAATAAAAAACATTTGATTTTGCTGTCAGGTCTACAGTGTCCCGGTTACATGACAAGTTGGACAGTCTGGAAGGTCATGTTGCTGCTAGCCGTTCTTCTCCTCTTGTGTCCTCCTCTGTACGAGGCAATAGTGAGTTTAAGTGTTTGTGTGTGTGTGTGTGTGTGTGTGTGTGTGTGTGTGTGTGTGTGTGTGTGTGTGTGTATGTGTGTGTTTGTGTGTGTGTGTTTATGTATGTGTGTGTGTGTGTTTATGTATGTGTGTGTGTGTGTGTGTGTGTGTGTGTGATGTTTGTGTGTGTGTGTGTGTTGTTTGTTTGTTGTGTGTGTGTGTGTGTGTGTGTGTGTGTGTGTGTGTGTGTGTGTGTGTGTGTGTGTGTGTGTGTGTGTGAAAAGAGAAATGTATTGCAGTGTTGCCAGATGTAAGTTTTTTCTTTGATTAAATTTGATGCAGCTGATATCTGCCTTAGATTGGATTAGGTAGATGCAAAGGAATAAAAAGAAAAGCAGCAAATGATAGTGCCTTAGATGATGAGTTTGACTTTTTTGTTGTTATATTTTTGCTGTTATCCTCTGCCCCAAATGGGGTTAAAGCATCTCTGTGTATGTGTGTGTGAGGATGTGAGGGTGTGTGATAAATAAATATTGCGGATTTTGTGTGTGTGTTGCAGAATTTCCAGAAACCTCATCCAAGTCATTGAAGTCTGATATCAAGGTGAACTTCAACATCTTTTCAGATGATGATGATGATGATGACACAAGTGATCTTGATGATTTAGATCTCTCCAAAGAATTAGATCTTGACATTCCGGACAAATATGGTGACATTCTCGGTGATGACCTGGATGACATTGCCAGTTCCAGAAAAATGGCAAAGCTGGATTTCAGTTCATCTCCTGAACTTGATGCCTTTTTGGATGATGATGATTTAAGTGATGGGCTTGGTGGTGACGATATTGGAATCGGGAGTCCACCTTCGCCCAGTGGCAGTGGGGAAAAATCTTATAAGAAAGAGAAGAAGATGAGAGTTGATTTCCAGCTGCCTTCCACATCCAGCAAGGGAAAGAGTTCAACACATAGAACAGGTCAGTACATGCAAACAGATGGTTGGTTATAATTTCTTAGTACATTGCTGATCACGTAATATCTGCTGAGTTTGCTGCCCTTAGCAAGTTATTTTGATGCGCAGTCAATTCCATGGGGTGTGTCACGTAAAATCTTCATATGTACTTGTTTCTGAATACTGAAAACTTTGTAAAATTGTGTGAAAATGATTCCTTGAGATATTGTGCAGTACCCTGATCTTGAGGTAATGTCTGTGTCAGTTTCTTCTTCCACTTCCACACATGAAGTAATTTTGTGTTGAGGTTGTTGATGTCAGTTGTCCATGGGAAAGTTGTTGATGGGAAAGTTGTTGATGGGAAAGTTGTTGGAAGGCCATTGTGGTAGTCTGTATACCAAGGGTCTCTCACTTGGTCTGGCTATGCGACTGATTGATTGCTGTTGTTAGTAAGGGTCTTAGTGGGTAGTGTCCTCAGTAATTTGGATCAAAACAGAAACTCCACTGACCTGACTTAGCAGTACTGCAGTCTTCCACAGTCCCCCCGTGGGGATGCCGGGGGCTGTTTCAGTAGAAATAGTATCCCCACCTTCTAGAAATTCTGTGCTAGAAAATTCCTCTTTTCTGTCACTGTCTTCATTTCTGCTTTGTTCCTTTGCTTTCTGTCATATGTTCCTGTCATTTTCTGTCTTGCTGGAACCATTAACTGACTGCTTCTGCATACAGATCTGATCTGTCAATAAACCAAGTACAGTACACTTTTCTGTTGTACATGTATTTATGCCAATCATGGATTCAGTGTTTTATATGTCCTTGGTAGAAGTTACTAGCTAAAAGTAGGTGTTTTCTTTTCAGACTTGCTGTTGTCTGCATGCAGGGAATTTTTAATGGATACAGTGTGTCAGTCAATTTGCTGTAACTGGAAATGTTAGCAGAATATGTTAGAGAAGTATTTTTCAGTTGATTTGGACATTTGAACAAAATTAACACAAGATGCTCCCCCCCACCCCCACCCCAACACTAATGTTTAGATTTGTACAGTCAGGAGGTCTTGACTTCTTGGCTTGAATGCTGTTTGGTTTCTGCTTAAAAATCACACAAAATTTACTTTAAGATATACAGAGGCTGTTTATATTGTTTAGCCTTGTTTATTCTTTCTTTCTTTCTTGTTTGCCCATTTTGAGTGTGTTCTGTGCTCTTGTTGCAGATGTGCTGTCTGACCTTGATCCTGATCACCTTGACCTTGATAGTTCCACAGATGTGTTTGATCAGGACTCTCTGGATGGAATAAGCGTTGACTTGGATGATGTCTGAGATCTGAAAAGAAAACTGAACTGAAGCTGCTGTCTAAAATGATGATAGAGTTTATTTTGATATACCTGTGGTAATGAACTGGTGTGGATATGAATATATGAACGGCATTACAAAATGTTGTAACATATAGAATTGTAATATTAATATATGATATTGTAATATTACATACTTTATGGTAATAATACTTTGTAGTATTACATATAAAGGCCAGATTGTTGTCAGCGGCAGCTGTATGCCATCAGGCTCACCCACATCAGTTTACACGCTTAGTTCGAGCCAGTATTTATATGTTGGTTGGCTTTGAGAGGCTTTCTTCAGAAAACAAATCAAGCATAATCTCTAAATGTGATATTACCATCGTTTTTATTGTGGTATGCAAGTGCCAGTGACTAGTGCATCTATGACATTTATGCCTGTGATAGGTCAGTATATAGTCACTGACGTCTCCCCTGCCATTTGTCCAAGTCAAGTCACATAGTTCAGTTAAATGAAAAGCAAGCATTTACGTCTCTACCCTTCTAAGTCAAAGTTGTGTGTGCCAGGAGTTTGCCTTTAAAACTTGTATTGTCTTGAAGTTCAATGTATTGATATTGCTTCCTGTAGAACTATATATTCAATTTTTTATTTTTTATTTTTTACGTATACGTACACATTGAAAACAGTTGTTGTAGAGCTTGTTCATGCTCATATACTTATCCAATGTAACTTTCCTCTTTTTTGTGTGTGTTTTTTTTGTTTTAGCTTGGATGCTGACATATAGATATACATATATATATCCAGTCTGTATAACTTTTTGTAAAGAAAATGGCAGTGAGGATAGACCTTGTCAACATCCTTTATTGACAAATTTTATGTGGTCTGTATTTTTTGTAACCTGAATATTTGTACAGTCTGTAGCTCATTTTTTGCCTTGCTGGTCCACTCACATACATATTTTCCATAACTTAACCCTTTGACTCCCTCAGTATGTCCACCAGCATTCTGCATTGTCAATCATGCCAGCAAAACGAAAACTTAACCCTTTGACTCCCTCACTCTGTCTGCCAGCTTCCTGCAGGAAGCCAGTGGATAGGGTGAGGGAATCAAAGGGTTAAGTTTTTGCATTTGGTGGATAGAGTGAGGGGTTAAAGGCTGAATCCCTCACCCAGGTTTCAGGTTCACAAAAGGGGCAGCATAGACAAAGCGTTTTACTGACAATCCTAGACAATGTCATGGTTGATTTTGGTTTGTGTAAACAGGTCACGATGCGAGCAGACCTTGAATATCAAAGAAATATTGCTGTAAGCAGTGTGAATGGTGTCTATCAAGTTCAGATGATTCTTGGAATTTGATGTTAGGAGGTTTGTTCAGGAGGGAGTCATTGCTCTTGGAAACTCCATATGTGCTCCACCCAAATCTGCCAGCAATTATCTGGCAGATTCTGAGCCTGTGCGAAACCCAACTTGCTGGCAAGGTCTTGAAATGGGGAGTGTGTCTTTGTGTGTGTGTATGTGGGTGGGTGCATGTGTGTGTATGTATGTGTGTGTGTATGTATGTGTGTGTGTGTGTGTGTGTGTATGTGTGTGTGTGTGTGTCTTGTGTGTGTGTGTATGTGTGTGTGTGTGTGTGTGTGTGTGTGTGTGTATGTGTGTGTGTGTGTGTGTGTGTGTGTGTGTGTGTGTATGTATGTGTGCGTGTGTGTGTGTGTGTGTGTGTGTGTATGTGTGTGTGTTTGTGTGTGTGTATGTGCGTGTGTGTGTGTGTGTGTGTGTGTATGAGTGTGTTTGTGTGTGTGTGTGTATGTGCATTCATGTGCAGGAAGGAATCAAAGAAACGCTAAGCTGACAACACCAGAATGAGCGAAGCATTAAGACAGACAGTGAACAGGCCAAAATTTATGTTGCAGCTGAACTCAAGACATCAAACAGTTCTGGGGTATAGCAATACAAAGTCAGTCAGTGCAGGTCTCAGGAGAAGAGTGGAGAGGAGGAAACATGGACCAGGGGATGATGTGGGTGGAGAGCAGAGAGAGTAAGGAGGGAGGGTGCGAGTTGGGATGAAATGGTCTGACCCAGACCAAACTTTCATATGCGAAGGATGCAGAGAGAAGGTAACATGATTTGAGGTCCCCTACTGCAGCAAATGGTAGTGTCGCAAAAGAGGGGGGTGGGGGGTTCACTTATTGGCTTTTGCATGTGTGTGTGTGTGTGTGTGTGCACACGCATGTGTGTGTGTGTGGGGGGGTGATGTTTTTTTGTTGTCCCATTTATTAGGTCACCTCAGTGGCCACAGAGTGCTGGACAATTTTTCACAGTGCTATAGGGACGCATGATGATGGCGATGATAATCTTGATGCTGTGCTGTCTGGGTTGAGGCTGCATGACAAGGATTTACTCTGTGCTTCTTTCCATAATAGATCCTCAGCCAGGCCTGAGAGATACAGACACAGGCAGTGTAAGTCATGAAATTTGAGCAACACTCTTGAATGTCACATCCTTGAAGTGGATGAGATTGAACTGTGTGATGCAGGTCTTCCCAGTGAGCCCCCATCGCACTGTGGTGTGAATAGGAGCTGGTTGAGCCTGAAAAATTCAAAAATGATTTAAACGGGATTGACAGGATTCAAACCCACAACCTCCCAGTGTGTTGCACTAATCAGTGTACCACGGTGACCGGTTCATGGTTTTCTTCTTTTGTTGATCAGTGATAAGCTGCTTAAAAATTGTTGTAGATGGTTGTTTTCCTTTTTGCCCTTTGTGAATCATTTGCACGTTTTACCACTTTGACTGGCAAGGCACATGATGGTGACGATGACCACTTTTGACTTATTCTGTGAGTCATACAGCTGACCCCATTCACAGTGTTTGAGCACTTTCGCTGTTCAGATTTTGTTTGACAGAGTTGTCTTTTCTTATGTTCTGAGTAGAAGCTTTACAGCGTTTTTGCCATTTAGATGTGTTTACAAAAAGTTTTGTACAAACATCCTGATTTTCTTGCTATTTTGTATCTAATAAAACAGAGAGAGAGAGAGAGAGAGAGAGAGAGAGAGAGAGAGAGAGAGAGAGAGAGAGAGAGAGTTTATGCTTCAAAACACTGTAATACTCAAAGATAGTAACATTAAAGATTAAAGAGAAAGAGAGAGAGAGTTCAAATTTGCATATGACTCCCGGATAGTAGCATTAGAGAGATAGAGAAAGAGAGAGTGTGTTTATAGAGTTCAAACTTGCAACACTTTATAGAGAGAAAGAGAGAGATCAGTGTTTGAAATATTTGTTAACATGCTGAAAGGAATTCAATAAATTTTTGCATTCTATAGAACAGTCTTATTTTGACGTTTGAAAGGACATGTCCATAGATGATGTTTTCAGTGCAGGTGTAAGTAAAACTATGAGCCAACGCTGTGTTGTTAATTCTTGTAAAACTTAATCAAACTCCTTGATGGATGGCAGATCATAAAATGTCATTCAACAAATTTGTTGTTTCAGCTAGAGTACAAGATTTGCTGTTTATGCTATGGGTTGTGTATGATTGTGATATGTACCATAACTGTTGATAGAGCAAAGTTTACTGCCAAGTGTATTGTGTGAGCCTAATAACAAATTAATTTTATGTAAACATTTGTATTGTTTTATTATGTGTAAATCTTATTCTTGCAAAACTCAGTTGTAATGTTACAGTACATTTTAAAAGAAGTGTATATCCATGCCGTATAATGTTAATACATGATGAGTGTTGTTTTGTAACTATTAGCATTATATTGGCATGTTTCTGAGTATACTAAGCCAAACATATGACTTAAAAAACAGAATATGAACAAGAAAATGCCAACAAACAAATAAACAAAACAAAACAGACAAAAAAAAATCTAGCCCAACCTCACCACTCAAAAACACCCACCCACGCACATGCACACACACATACACACACACACACACACACACACACACACACACACACACACACACACACACATACACACACACACACACACACACACACACACACACACACACACACACACACAGACACACACACACACACACACACACACACACATCATCATCATCATCATCATCATCATCATCATCATCATCATCATCACACCCGTCACCCCCTTCCCTCCCTTGCCTGAAGAAATCCATACTATGTGGTATGAAACTGTAGTTAGAAAAACGATGTGTTACAAAATGGAGATAAGATATCAGCATCTTTCCATCTGAGCAGACTTATGGACTCTTCTGATATGATGACCAACAGCTTAACATATCACAGTTGTCATTCTTCTTGTTTTCTTTCTGTGGTATAATCAGATTTCTTTTTCTTTCAGGATTATCGCACTTAGGGAGATTTCCTTTGTGCCAATGAGTTGGTGTTTTTTTGGTTTGTTTGTTTTTGTTGGTTCCATTTTCTATGGCACCTTAATGACAGCAGAAGCTGACACACTTTTTGTGCAATGCAGTGATGTGATGATGACAATGAGGATGATGATAAACATAACGCTGTGGAGTTCCATTTAGGATTGAGACTATGTGACAGGGATGTACTCTACGCTCACTATCATAATATATTCTGGTGTCAACCAAGCCTGAGAGATCCTGAAACATACAGTGTTGGTCAAACTACTTGAATAACACCCACAGTGATGCATCCATGAAGTGGATGAAAATCGATTGTATGGTACCAGTCTTCCCAGTGAGCCCATAGCACACTTAACTCTGGGTAGGAGTGCCGGTTGGAGCTGAAAAATCCCACAATGATTTTTGAAGGGACTGATGGTGATTTGAACCCACAACTTTCCAGTCTGTAGTCCGTAGTGCTAACCCTACACCACAGCGACTGGTTGGTAAGATCAAGAATAATTTTCACTCTACATTGTCATGGGATCGTAATTGTTATGGAATCGGAAACATTCTTTTATTCTTACTGGAAAGGAAAGTGTTCTTTGTATTGCAGTTTTTCCACTCATGGGCTGTGCATTGATCACTCCTATCACATACAAGATGTTTTACTTAATGTAGCTGTGAGTGTGTGTATCATATTTGTTGTGTTTCTTTTTTTTGGTCACAATGGTTTACCATGTGGAGCTCAGATTTTTTGTTTTTCATACTTAATTTTCTTGTCCAGTTTTTTTGTATGTTTGTTTGTTTTGTTTTTCCTGAGTCACCAATGTGTTAAGGTGTGTGTGTTTCGTTTGACATGGTTATAGTCATGATATGGCTCTGAGCGACTGGCAGGGCTTTAAACACTACTGTGACAGTGTCTCTGATATGTAAATGGGAGAATGAGAACTGATTTCAAGGGAGTTTGTATTTGACATTTCTGTTTGTTTCTGTTGGATTGTTGCCTTTTTTTCACACAGTTTTGTGTTTGACTTGTCTGGTGTATATATGTGTGTTGTGTATGTGTGTGTGTGTGTGTGTGTGTTTTGTGTGTGTGTGTGTGTGTGTGTGTGTGTGTGTGTGTGTGTGTGTGTGTGTGTGTTCATAGATCTTGCTTTACTTTAACAGGGTGACTAGTTTTTGTGTGTGTGTGTACATGTGTGCTGATGCAAGATGTTGTAGTATATATATCAAAACTGCAAAAATAACTGCCACTGTCAACATGTCTTACGATTTGGATAAAGTCTCTGTGATGTGCATACAAGCAGCAATATTTTTTTTAGTAATATTGTACTCCAAAGTATAATGACCTGTTATATATGTGAATGTGTGTCCTAATCAGTGTTAATAGCTCTCTGAATTATTTATAATTACCATTTTTCAGTCGTTGTTCTGTTAATATTGATTTGAGATGTATGTATATATGTGTGTGTGTGTTTGTGCGTTTTTTATCAAAAGGTATTAGAAAGATGTTCTCCAGTGTTTCTCAGTGGATTTGGGTCAAAGGTGTGGGATTTTGAGGAGTTGCGAAAGCATAAATTTAAAAGTCATGGCAACAAGGTCAAAGTCACATGGACCCAAAAAGAAAAGTGCCTGAAATCAGGACCTTTTAAGGGAAGTGTGTGAACAGTGCTTTGTTGTGAACTGAGAATATTTGTATTCTGTTATCTCTGCTGTGTTAGTCTGCCAATATTCTCACTGTGCATCAGGTTTTATTTCATCTGATGCTTTTTCAGGGTCACATTGACATTGAGACATACAGAATCTGGATTTTTGGTAAGAATTTTTGCATGAAAAGGGAGATTGTTAAGATGGCTTGGCCATCTCGTTTTGTTTTTTTTCTTCTTTTTTTTGTGGTAAAGTGTATTCAGTATTATCATTGTAAAGTATTTGTATTCAAAAGTACACTGAGGCATTCTCCGTCTTATCCCCATTATTGAAATGTTTTTTTTGTGGTCATGATAAAGCATATATATGCAGTAATATTATTTTGTTGTGCTTGTAATCCAATGTGTGCTTCCAAGATATGCATTTAATCATTGTACTCATGTGATTTCTTACTCAGTATTGATAATCTTGTCTCATTATCAGTAACCATGTTTCTGTCATTGTGATGAGAATGTTGTGTATCAGTCAGTATTTAATCACTCTTCTGTTACTGTCATTACAAGGTAGCCAAGATTGTTCCAGTGGCAGAATTATATGAATACTAGTATGAGATACAAAACCCATTGACTATGTAGGGCCTCTTCTTCTTCTTCTTCTTCTTGGCATACGCTGCTACACAATCAGCTGAGTCCGGGTGATGAATGCAGTTGCTTTTCCAGCTCCTGTCTGCAGCCATGGAGTTTGGTTGTCAGCGGAATGTCTGTTGGCCACACGTCCTGTCTTGCCACCTGGTGAAAGGGACATCTTTGGAGTATATGCTCCGTGGTTTGGTCTTCTTGACCGCAGGGACAGGTTGGGGAGGGCGCCAGCTTCAGTTTGCGGTACATGTGGCTGTTCAGCCTATTGTGACCAGTGCGCAGCCTCACAAGGACAACTTGCTGCTCTCTAGACAACAGGTGGTAGTCACCCCTGTGTCATCTCGGCATGGAAAGCGCCCTGATGATGCTCCTCTTCTCACTGTAACTGACACTGTTGTTAGGTTGTTCTTCTCTGGCTCCCTCCTTAGCAAGGATATGAGCTCGCTTATTCCCAGAGACTCTACAGTGGGCTGGAATCCACTGCAGAACTGCTCTTCTGGTTGTGGCAACCTGGTGCAGAACTCTAGACAGGAGGGGGAGCGTGTTGTTCTGGCATGCCTGCAGCACGGAGAGGGCGTCAGACAAGAAGACAACTTGTTGAGTCTGTAGCCTGAATCATGGAGGCCACCTGCATGAGTGCTTGTCTCAGCAATGTAGGGTTTCAGGACCTGGCCAGCTCATGGGTTGATGTGTAGGCTGTAGGCTTATGCCATGATCATTTTGGGTTTCCTCCATCACTTGACATGAGTGGCATCAGCGCTTATGGAATTCATTTCAAGTGCAGAGACATCATCATGAAAAACTGAAACTGTTACTCCTCCAATGGGAAACTGTGTTTTAAGTGTTTTTTTTACATTGTTGTCATCAGATGTATGTATGTTTGTATCACCATGCAATGTTTCAAAACTGCAGAGTTCTGCCATTGGTGAATCAATACACAAAGGCTGAAGATATATATTGCAATACATATTGTAGTGTATGTTTGAATATACCACATTCTCTATTTACTGAATATCTGTTGTGTTTGTGTGAGCGTATCATGTTCTGTTTACTGATAAACCAGTATTCTTCATTTTCTTCTTCTCTCTTAACTCCAAGAAGAGTCATTGGGTCGCCACACTAAAGAATCATTCACCAAATTCCTCTAGCTTTGTCACTTGTGTGCCAAAGCCTGGATCACTGTGAATGGTTTCTTTGTCCTTTCAGTGATGTCAGGTCATTGCTTTTTTCTGACATCCTTTCCATCTCCCTCCCTTAACAATTCCTTAGGGGATCTATTTAACAAGGCCGTTTTATAAATACAAGTATTAACCAGTACACAAATGTGGAAAATATGTATTGCAATATATTTGTTATTGCCACACATGTGTGAATATATCATATTCTCTGTTTACTGGTGAACTGGTGTGTAAATGAAAAGATGTGTATTGCAATATGTATAGTACGTGTGAGTGTATGATAAACTCTGTGTTTTGTAATTAGTGCATTTATCGTCACTTGTATTCATTTATTTTATTTGGTTGTTCTTTTTTACTATGGCTCTTTTTATAATAATTCCTAGTACATATGTTACTGTGTGCTTCCTAATACTTATTTTGTTTCATGTTTTGTCAGTGTCTTCTTTTACTTAATTTACAGTTTAATGTTTTATTCCTGTGAAGTGCATCGAGCATGCATTTGACATGGACTGTTTGCACTGTATAAGTGGAATTATTATTATTGTTATGCAGAATGTTATGGTCTGATATGAAAATGTATGTGCACTGTATTGATATCTGATGCAGGTTTAGTTTATAAAGGGGAGGGAATTGCTGCATGTACTCAGTGACATATTTAAATAAGTGGAGAGGTAGATTGATTTTCACTGACATGAAGACATTTATACGTTTGTGTGGGTTTTTGTGTGTGTGCGTATATGTGTGTGGAGAGAGAGAGAGAGAGAGAGAGAGAGAGAGAGAGAGAGAGAGAGAGAGAGAGAGAGAGAGAGAGAGAGAGAGAGAGAGAGGTTATTAGCTGACCACTTACCAAATTGATTTGTATTTTTTTTATGAGAACGCTTTGAAATGATTAATTGGTCCCAAAGAGACAACAGTGTATGTCTCCATATTTTTGTCACCATCTTCGTTGAATTGTTCATTATTTTAATGATATATTCGTTATTTTAATGATAATATTTACCTGTTTCATACGTCGAGCGCTAAACATGTACAATAACCTGCTACTATGGGGTAGTGTGTGAGCAGAAAAAAAGGTCCCCTCCTGTTTTGGAACCACAGAGGCTGGGTAGTTTAAGTAGTTAGAGGTTCCTTTTTCCTGTCATGCTCCTTACATTACAAGACTCTCTCTTATTTCTGCCTTCCAGATCATTCACCTGTATTTCTTCCAGATTCTCTCCTTAGCTCCCCATTGACGGAATATTACACATTTACGACAGGATAAAGAACGGTCATACACGCAAAAAAAAAAAAAAAGAAGTGCTCCCTCTGCTGGGTAGGAGGTTTGTATAGATGTATATGCTTAGCTAGGGCGTGCTTGCATGAGCTCTAACCAACGTAAGAAGAAGAATGTATGTCTGCCTTCTGTCCTTCATGGGACACCAGGGGCTTTCTGTATAAATAGTATCTCCACTTTCTGGACAGTCTGTGCTAATAAAAATGTCTTCTTTGCTGTCACTTTTTTTTTTATTTCCACCTTTCTCCTTTGCTTTCTATCATCTCTTCTTTTCTCATTTTCTGCCTTGCTGGTCTGTTCACCTGTACGTTTTCCATAAAACTTTACATTGTATCTATTTGGATTGATGATTGGGTACATATATCAACTGCATTTTAACTGTAAGGAAAAGTTAAATGCCTAGTGGCTGTTTCAGGTAATACAGGCCAGTTTTTATGTATTTGTGTACATAGTTATGGTCATTCATTTATATTCAGGTTTGATTTTTCTTATTCCTCTGGCTCCCTGTATCAAAGCGCATACAGTACAAACTAGACACCATGTGCTACAAAAGCCTCAATAACGCAGCCCCCGATTAGCTGTCAAGTCTACTTGAGATCTATGTTCCCTCACGCACCCTCCGCTCTGCCTCCGATCCTCTGACTTTTCGCTCAATACCTATGGTCCACGAGCCTTCTCTGTTTCTGGTCCACTCTCCTGGAACAAACTTCCTCTCTCAGTCCGTCAGCAACCTACTTTTGTCTCCTTCAAGTCCGCTCTCAAAACTCACCTTTTCTCCTCTGCATAAAATCCTAACCTTACTCAACCCCTCCCCCCCCCCCCCTCTGCAGCCTGTCTCCGCTGGGAGGGGAATCACATGGTTAAAATATATAATTGTATATGCTATGCTCTCTATGGTTTTCCATTGCTTTTATTCTTGCTTTTATTGCTTTTATTCTTTCTCCCCATTTGTAGCCATGCGTGTGTGTGTGTGTGTGTGTGTGTGTGTGTGTGTGTGTGTGTGTGTGTGTGTGCGCGTGCGTGTGTGCGCGTGCGTGCGTGCGTGCGTGTGTGTCTGTTTCAGCGCTTAGATTTGATTTTGTCAAGATTTTGCGCTGTATAAATATTGTAATTATTATATAATTATTATTATTATGATAATTGAAATCAGGTGGAATGATCAATGCCAGGAGCATGTCCTTAGATTACTTTCTTGAATGCAGTGATATTTGTACCTAATTTTCTTTTTCAGGATTTTCTTTTTTTCCGAAGTCATTTATATGTTTAGGTGTGTGTGTGTGTTTCGTTTGAGATGGTTTTGTTTGAGATGGTTATAGCCTTTATATGGCTCTGAGTAGTAGGCTGAGCTTTGTACACTAATGATAAAAATAATCTACTTCCCAATTTGGAATTTCAGACATTCTGTGGAATTCAGTGCTTCTGGCCAACTTTTAGTCTACCACTATTTCCAGTATACAGGGGGGGGGGGGGGGGGGGGGTGTGCAAAAGTAGGTATACAGTTATGGAAAAAGAAGACACGTACAATACTCATTGCATTTATTATACAAACAAATGAATATTGCAGATACATGTAATAACAAGCACAGCCTTAATCCCTCAGATACTCAAACTGCTTGCCGTCGGTATTCACACACTCCTCTAATCGAGAGCGGAATTAAGCATTATAATACTGATGTGATACTTACTGTATACCTACTTTTGCATCCCCCTGTATATCTTACCTATACTTATGTGAAGTAATGTAATCTTTGTTCTGTTCATGTTGCTCTTTCTATTCTTTCAGCTTCTTCTATCTATATATTAACCGTGCTTGGAGATTTTTTCAGGGGGTCCATGATTTTTGTATCTTTGTTTCATACTCGTTGTTACATATTTGCTGATTCACTATCTGTTATGTCATCGGCACTTAGTGCAGCAGTGAAGTCTCACTAGTGCTGTGTGTTCCTGGCCTGCCTCTGTTTTTCAGGTTTAAATCTTCAAATGATTGTGGCCAGGTGTTCTTGGGTCTTTCGTCTTGTATCCAGTGAAAGGTAGTCCTAGTGATGTTATCCTGCTATCTTTGGATAATATGTCCAATCCATCTCCCATCTCCATCGTCCTGTCCTGATGATAGTATCCAATACTGTTATGAATCATCATCATGTGCTTTGCCGAATGTCATTGGCAATCATGACCCTCCATACGAATCTATCCCTTGTCGCTCCAGGTACATCTCCCACCCTGTCCGTCCTTAGCCACCGTGCAAGTCCATCCAATATTTTCTCCCTGGGTCTACCTTGTGTTCTGTTTTCCTCCACCTTTCCCGTTGTAACTAGGTGCTCTGATTTCTCTTTCCTCATGAAATGTCCTATAAATATTGCTTTTCTTTTTGTGATCTTTTATATTAATGATCGTCTTGTGTCTCTCTCCTTCAAGACTGTCTCGTTTGTTTTCTTTGCTGTCCATGGAACTCTCAACATTCTTCTTAGAAACCACATTGCTGTTGCCTCAATTTTGTTCATCAGGCAAGTAGTTGTTGGATGGATATGGTGCCAGGCCTGATGATATAAGCTCTTTGGGGTGCTAGAGTACACAGGATCTTCCTTACCTCCAACATCCTAATATTTTTTTCTCTCTCTCTGATGGCAGCATTGTCTTATTAAGAGGTCTCTGTTTCGTTTGTTTTGTTTCAGACTAGACAATTAATTATGTGGAGTAAAATATCTCTTTTGTTGGTGTACCTCTGTTTTTTTTTTCTTATTTCTGTCTGTCTGTTCTTACTGATGCAGAGGAGACAATCATACTGTCCCTCTTTTTTTTTTTAACCAAAGGATTCTCTGTATTTCAGTTAACAAAGCGTGTGCTTTTGTTTGATTTGTGCATCCAGATCTATCCAGATTTCTTCTGAATATAATGGTGATGATGATGGTTGTTGTTATTGTTTTTATTATAGTTATTATTCATACCTGCATCCACTCTCTTTGGAGACCAAATATATTCGCAGCCACCAACCCCCCGCTCAACAGGGACCGGGGCCGTTACACCCTGCCCCCGGTGTACCATTCTCTGATTCGATCTCGTGAACTGGGTTCATCCCATGTTCGCGAGATCTGAGTAGAGATTCACGCAGACAGCATTAGAGCGCTGACGAAGATGGCGAGAACGCCATCGAAAGCTACGGAACTGTGAGTAGCGATTTTTACACTGTTGGGAGACCTTGTTCTTCAAAATTGGTAGCATTATATATACTCTTTGTAGATGGTTGTTTTGATTTATTGTTGTTTTAATTGAATTTAGTATGTACCCTGCCTCTAGTTTCCACTATATCATTATGTTACTTTTACATTGGTTTGCCATCATATTTTTTGTGTTCTTTCAAAACGAAATTTTAAAATTTTAAAACAGCGCTTTGAAATAAGTTGCGATAAAATAGGTTTGTTTGTTGTCTAGTTCCTGCATGCATGTTTTCTGCTACAGGTATAGTGACAGATTTTCAGTTATAACTGTTTTTTTGTATGATCCCTTATTGACATGTATCTGTGTGCTATCAGTCTGGTGTGTTTGTTCTGTGGATATCTCCTAAAGAGATACCAGGGGCTCTTTCAGTATAAATACTATCCCCACCTTCTGGAAATTCTGTGCTGGAAATCTCTTTTCTGTCATTGTCTTTAATTCTGCCTTGCTCCTTTGCTTCTTGCCATTTTCTCCTATCATTTTTTTTGTCTTGTAGGTCTTTTCACCTGTATGTGTTCTATAAAGCCTGACATACTTTCTGTTAGGATTGATAATTGGGTACATATATCAGCTGCATTTCTGGCTCTAAGGGAATGTGATGTGCAGAAGCGATTTTAGATCATTTAGGCCCATTTTTATATGTTTCAGTGTATACGCTTGTATTCATGCTCGATTTTTCAAAACCAGTTAGTGATAAATTGGGCAGAATGGTAAACGTCAGGGACATATCCTTAGATTATTTGCGTGAATGCATTGGTGTGTGTATGTAATTGTCTTTTTCAGGGTCAGCGAGATTTTGTGTGTATTTTGAGATGGCTATAGCCCTGATATGGCTCTATGCAGTCAACTGGGCTTTAAATATTAATAATGATGATGGTAAGAATAATGATGACAACAACAACAACCACGATAACAATAAGAATAGTAATGATAATAATAATAATAACAATAATAATATTGTTATTGTTATTATTATTATTATCATCATCAGCAGCAGCAGCAGCGGCACTGATGATGATGATGATGATGATGATGATAATAGTGGATCTTGAAGCCACAGACGTAACCATTGTGGTTTATGTGATGTTCAACTTTTCAGTGATTAATAAATCAGTACCTCTCCTAAAAATCTTACAGAAATTGATTTGTGTGTAAAAAATTGTATTATGAGCATGAATGTGCACTCATGCGTGCGCACACACATATGTACAGTACAATGATAATATACATAAGTACATGAAGACACGTGTGATACATGCATGTGTGCGCACACACACATGTACAGTACTGTGATGACGCACACATACTGACATGAAGACCCATGTGCGCGTGTGCACATACACACGCACATACTTGCGCAGACATATGTACGTAGATATGTGCACATGTGTGTGTGTGCACATTCACACCCACATCCATTTCTCTCCCTTTTCTTTCTCCTTTCCTCCACTCGCACATATATACGCATACACACGTCACGCACCCACGCATGCACGCACACACACACACATACACACACACATACACACCCGTCTAATATCACTTACAGTGAAAAGACGTTAAATCAAAGAACGAACACACACACACACACACACACACACACACACACACACACACACACACACACGCACACATACACACACACATATACACATACACATACACATACACATAGACACACAGACACAAGAATGCATGTATATACATTTTGATGGTGGTTTATTGCACTTTGTTTCTCGCACAAACTGGGATCAACACAAAACTGGAAATCAAAAACATCCACACATAATCATTTCTTGACATATTCGGAACAACCATGGATCAGTATGATCAATTTATGATGACATTATGGGCAAAATAATGACCGATTTATAATGAAATGAAGTAATTCAAGTATACATTCAATTTGATGTACTAATAAAAATTAGGGGCATAGTATACAGGATTCTTTTCTTATTTCTGCCCCCCAGATCATTGGCCTGTATTTCTTCCAAATTGTCTCCTTAGTTCCCCAAAGATGGAAACAGTTTGACTGCCTTTAAGGCGAAAAAAAAAAAAAAAAAAAGAACAGTCATGCACGCAAAAATTTCATCTCTCTGCTAGGTAGGCAGATAGGTAGGTAGGTAGGTAGGTTTGTACGAACTTATGTGCATGTGCTTAGATAAGGAGTGTTTTGCAGGAGCTCTAGCCTGCGTCCAAAGAAGTATATGACTTCTTTGAAATAAATGTATGGGCCTAATACTGATTTGCAATGAAATTGTAAGCGTAATGTATGGATTATTTACTGTGAAATTATGGACATAAGAAATGTTCGACTTTTAATGACATTATGGACATAATATAATGATTACCTTGTAATTACGGGCATGCTTTATCTGTAGTTAGATAATGGACATAAGATTATTTTGCAAAAAAGGATATGGGAATATTATGTGGTGATTTATAGTGAACGTATGGGAATAATATATGACTATTTTGAAGTGAAATCGTAGGCTTGATATTTGCCTGATTTGCAAAGAAATGACGATTACATGTAATATTTTGCAGTAAAACGTGCGTGAATAATAGAGTGATTTGCAGTTAAATTATGGGTAGAATACCTAACTTCTCGCAATGACATCATGGACATAGCATATGATTAATTTCTATTGAAATTACAGATATAATATATGCATGACCTGAAATGAAATTACGGACATGATAAAAAATTATTTCAAACTGCAATGAAATTAAGAGCAGGATACATGATTTAATAATCAATTAATTGCTATGGAAATATGAGCCAATTTGTAGTTATTTGAAATTCCACTGAATGAAACGTATGACTGAGCAGAAATGAAATTATGGGCATAATAAAAATGAACGATTTGCAGTGAACTTAAGAGCATAATGTATGACTGGTTTACAATGAAATCATGGAGATAATATGTAGCTGTTTTGTTGTGGACATATGAGCAAAAATGTAAGTTATTCGAAAGTCCATCGAATGAAACAGTGGGCATAACGTATGACTGATTCACAGTGAAAATATTGGCATGGTGCAGTATTGATCTACAGTGACATATATAGATATGATATATAACTTGCAGTAACATTTTAACATAATATCTGCCGTGAAAATATGAGCAATGTGCATTATTGATCTACAATGACATATAGATATAATATATGACTTGCAATGGAATTACAGTCATAATACATGATATTAGTTTTAAGTGAAATCAGGAAAAGATTATGGCCTTAGGAGAAAGGGGGTGGGGGTAACATTTTGGGTGGTGGTGGTCGATGGGTTCCCGGTTCATGCTCCCCCTGGAAAATTTGTGTCCAGAGTTTAAACTCAAGCCATATGGTACATTCCATTAATGAAATCATGTAATTTGCGTAAACTTAAAATGTTTATCATATTGTCTTTCTTGTCTTCTCTTTGCTCTTTCTGATAAAAGTGTTGTTGTTGTTTTTTTTGGGGGGGTGGGGGGGGGGGCATGGGGGAATGTTTGGGGGTTGGGGGCCTGAGTTTTCTTTGATTTAAAATGGGTCCACATATAGACATTTGCACGATTTTTAGGCTTTGTCCTGTGAACAGATTTCAGGTATTTCTTTTTCGACAGCTCGCGATGGGCATGATGCACTGCTGATTTGCAGTGAATGTATGGACAATCAACAATATGACAGATTTCCAGTGAAATTGTGGCGCGATATATGGCTAATTGAAATACATGAAATTGTCATGGGATATTAATCACATTTTTACGGGCTGATTGACATTCTGATAGAGCTGCGGACTCAAGATCTGATACTTTGAGTTCAATCCCAGCCTGCAACATTCAAAACTGGTCTGTTCACTGTCCATCTTAGTGTTCCTATCATTCTAGTGGTGTCAGCTTAGGGTTTCATGTGCCCTTTCTCTCCTGTTTCCATTTCAAAACCTTGACAGTGCGTAGCATTTTGCGCTGGCTCAGGGAGTCCTCCAAATGATCGCTGGAGCACATAAGGAATTGTCCGCGTACGATATATCTCTCTTGAACAACGACCAAACTCCAAATCACTTGCTTTCAAACTCTGATCATGAGATGTGATAAGATGTACAATGTTATCATGGTAATAATGGTTCACTGATATGCAATGAAATAACGAGCATAATATGACTGATTTCCATCGAAATCATGCACGTTTGATTTTCTTTTCCATCAATATCATGGGCATTTAATCAATTTCTAATGACAACAGTAGACAAAACCAATATATCGAAAACTTCACATATATGTACCAACCAAATCATTATTATCATTTTGGACACAGTATTATACAACACAGTGGCAAGTGGGATTGCTTTAATACAGACATTTTGTTTACTGTAATACAAGAATATGATTTTAGTCATTCTCTCACCCTTCTCTTAAGCACAGTACACACATGATAGATATGGTCAACGCTGTTAACAGGGTACATGTTTTGAAGACATAATAATTCTCTCTCTCTCAAACGCTTCACATGCTCTCAGTTCGCCAGTGCTAGCAGCATCAAAGCCCAGTGATTTACCACACTGACATAGGGAGGAAGACACATGCACATGATGGAGACGAAAAAAGGGTAGCTGTCTTCTCTCATATCAGAACACATGAGTTTCTCAAGTGACTGAAAAATCGTGTTATTCAGCTAGATTTAAATAATTAATTAAACTAACTAACTAACTAACTAACTAACTAACTAACTAACTAACAAACAGATGAATGAATAACAAGTATATGAATCGGGTCATAATCTGTTAGTCGATTAAAAAGACAAATCAAGGACGTACATTACCAAAATAAAAGAATACGAAGGAAGTAATTAATCAATCAATCAATCAATCAACCAACCAACCAACCAACCAACCAACCAACCAACCAACCAACCAACCAACCAATCAATCAATTAATCGGCCTTCCGTCAACCTAAAACAGCATTTCAGGAATATTTACATGGTTAACATTACACACGAGTCAGCACGTAAAAGACAGCAGAGTGACAGATTGTACCGTTACTTAATGCCTGGTAATATCATAAATACATCAGTAAAAAATAAATTTAAAACATAATCTGAAAAATCAACACTGACGAATTATGCAAAAACCTTGTTATTTAAGATAGCAAAGAGGAGAATTAAGGAGCAACTGAAGCTTATAATCCTCGCTTTTCAATGTTCCTTTGAATATCCCGAATGATGTCACTACTTGTCTGAAACATTTCTCTTCAAACGATTCATCAGAATTTGTGCGATTTTTCTTGCACGTGGCTTGTTAATGTTGTACCAATCAACTCCTCTTTCTCTCCCATTATGTAACACATCAGTCCCAATTTCTGATTCAGCTAAAAACCTTGGTGTCTGCATTGACTCTACCCTGTCCATGAACAACTTTGTTTCTCAAACTGCCAGATCTTGCTACTATCATCTCCATCGTATAAGCCTGATCAGGAAGTATCTCTCTGTCGAAACAACTGCAAAACTCGTTCTCTCCTTCATAATGTCTCGCATTGACTATTGCAATTCACTCCTGTCTGGTCTTCCTGCCTCCACCATTCACATCCTACAGCGCATTCAAAACAATGCTGTACGCCTTGTACTCAAAAAGAAAAAAGCTGACCACATATCTCCTCTCCTGGCACAAGTTCACTGGCTCCCTGTATCAAAGCGCATACAGTACAAACTAGACACCATGTGCTACAAAAGCCTCAATAACGCAGCCCCCGATTACCTGTCAAGCCTACTTGAGATCTATGTTCCCTCACGTACCCTCCGCTCTGCCTCCGATCCTCTGACTTTTCGCTTTCCACGCACTAAGCTCAATACCTATGGTCCACGAGCCTTCTCTGTTTCTGGTCCACTTTCCTGGAACAAACTTCCTCTGTCTGTCCGTCAGCAACCTACTTTTGCCTCCTTCAAGTCCGCTCTCAAAACTCACCTTTTCTCCTCTGCATAAAATCCTAACCTCACTCAACCCCCCTCTGCAGCCTGTCTCCGCTCGGAGGGGAATCACTTTGTTTTAATATATAATTGTATATGATGTGCTCTCTGTGGTTTTCCATTGGTTTTATTCTTGCTTTTATTCTTTTCTCCCCATTTGTGGCCATGCATGTGTGTGTGTGTGTGTGTGTGTGTGTGTGTGTGTGTGTGTGTGTGTGTGTGTGTGTGTGTGTGTGTGTGTGTGTGTGTGTGTGTGCGTGCGTGCGTGCGTGTGTGCGTGTGTGTCTTTTCGGAGCTTGGATTTGATTTTGTCGAGATTTGCGCTATATAAATATTGTAATTATTATGTATGCATGTGCGTACGTATGTATGTATGTATGTATACGCTTAGATTTATGTATGTATGTATGTGTGCATGTATACGCTCAGCTTAGGTTTATGTATGTAAGTATGTAAGCATGTATGTATGTATGTATGCGCTCATATGTATGTAGGTATGTATGCATGTATACGCTCAGCGCTTAGATTTGATTTTGTCAAGATTTTGCGCTATATAAAAAAATAAATAAAATATATTATTATTATTATTAAACAACCAAAGCCCATGAAAACCGCAAAGACAAGAACAAAACACACACACCACAAAACAAACAAACAAACAAACAAACAAACAAACATACATACATACATACGTACAATATGCATACATACATACATACATACAAACATACATAACACATACATACACACATACATACATACATACATACATACATATATACATACATACATACAAACAAACAAAAAAAACTGAAACAACTGAATCCACACCCTAAAAAATTCAACAATAACAACCAAATGAACCAACGACCCCTCCCCCCCCCTCCCGCCCAAATCAACCAACCAGCCAACCAACCAACCAACCGACCAAAACATAACAAAACATACAAACGTGAGCTTGCACACCCACCCACACCACACTCAGCCCACCCACTCACACAATGTTAAATGTACGCAGTGTCTCGTTTATATCATCTTTAATGAGATTTTTTTTAATAACAGAGAGAGAGAGAGAGGGGGGGGGGGGAGCAGAGAGCGAGCGAGCGAGAGACAGAGAGCGAGATAGGGGGGGGGGGCAGAGAGCGAGCGAGAGAGACAAAGAGAGAGTGAGAGAGGGAGAGAGAGACACATAGAGAGACAGACACGACAGAGAGAGAGAGAGAGAGAGAGAGAGAGAGAGAGAGAGAGAGAGAGAGAGAGAGAAGAGAGAGAGAGAGAGAGAGAGGAGAGAGAGAGAGAGAGAGAGAGAGAGAGAGAGAGAGAGGACGGAGACAGAGAGCTTCAAAGTGTTGCCATCACTACTGGTATGAATTTTTTTTAACACAAATAACGAGGTATACAGTTAGACAAATTATAAATGGACAAATAATGTCACATGTGCCAGTAGAATAAGTAGATATTAGGTATCCTGAGATATGATCACTAATAATACATGTAATCATTATGGTGATGATAAATAGGCTATCTTGAGAAATAATCATAAATAATAATGATGGTAATGATACTATTATTACTACTACTAAAAGAAGTGATACTACTACTACTCCTCCTATAGGAAATGATACTACTACTGCAGGAAATGATACTAATACTACTACTAAAGTAAATGATACTCCTCCTACTACTACTATTACTACTACTAAACGAAAATACAAACAAAACAATAAATACGCACGGATTACTGAATGAAATTCTGGATAGTGAAATGAAACAAAGAAACATAATGAATCAAAGTAACAAAACAGAACTCACACACACACACACACACAAACACACTCGCACACACACAGACATACACACAGAGTACACATACACACCACACACATGCACACAGACAAATGCATACATGTACACATGCATGTAGACACGACACACATACATGTCCCCCTCCCTCACACTCATACACACACACGTACATATATGCACGCACGGACACACACATACACACACAGAAGCACACACACGCGCGCATGCACACACACACACACACAGAAAGGTACACACGTACACATGCACACGCGCGCGCACACACACACCACGCACACATACACACAGAGGTACACACACACACACACACACACAAACACACACACACATACACTCAGAGGCACATACACACACGCACGCACATGCACACACACACATTCACCCCCATCGCCCTTCCCATGCATCCTCCATTACACGCAGAGCACACACGCCACAATTAGGTTTTCTCAGATTATTTTTCTCTTTTTCTTCTTCCTCTAATTCTTTCCTTTCTTCTTCCCCTACCCTGACAACCCCCCTCCCCCTTCCCCACCGTTCGACAGAAAATCAGCTCGGCCTCTTATTTTGTCATTTCTTTGTCTTGCCAAAACTACAAAGACCGGAATTAAATCGTTAGAAAAAAAACGGGAAATTAACTGTTAATTCGAAGTCACACACACACACACACACACACACACACACACACACACACACACGGCAATCATGTTTCTGTTACAAAGCCTAGAACACCGGAATAAGAATAACAAGTTGTATGATATGACAGAGCTGTAAAATCCTAGATTAAAGAGAACTCCATTATACTTATTATTGCCTTCATCACAATCGACAATGTCCTGTCCACTGATTGTATCTTTTTGGATCTTGTATCGTCATACAATTGTTATTTCATAGCAGCAGATTTCCGATAAAAATGCAAATGTACTATTGTCCTCAATTTTATTATGTCTGCAAAACAGGACCACATACCTGGCAAGAATATTTATGTATATGCAAATGCCTCGAGCACACGTCGAATTTGGATTCATTTCAAAGGTCGTTTCCTATGGAGAAAGTGAGTACTTGGTTTAGATAACAATTTACGAAGGGAATTATGATCCCATCCCCTCCTCTTAATCTTACCCTGAACACTGTTGATCTAATGAACAAAGAAAGAAACTACATTCATCAAAATAAAGAGAATGTTATCTTTTGCACAAATGTATGAGGCTTTATTATTTTCACACACTCACTCACACAGACACACACATACGCACTCGCACACACACATACGCACACATACACACACTCTCTCTCTTACTCTGTCTTGCACCTAAGCCAACACACATATAAATCCAGGGAGGAAAGCGATAATGAAACAGGAATATCTAGTTATGCCCCCTGTCGATTAATTGGTTTTTCAGAATGCCTAGCGCGGAGGTAGATTTGGCCTTCTAATCTGAATAAACTGACTCGAGTCAGATCTGTGTCTGCTCGAAAGTTTGTACAGCTTCAAGTCAACACGGCTGTGATGACCCGTTTCGTCGTTGTAGAAGGTAACTCAGAGAAGTAGACTAGTGAGACCCACTTAAAAAAAACAAACAGTAACAACAACAATAACAAAATTAGATTTCTAGATCTAGCCTGGCTCAGCTTACTCTTTCGACCATGGCATAGCCGCCATTGGGCAGGCACAGAAGTATCAGATCTGTTTATTAAGTTAGATACTTAAGAACTGCAAGCCTATAGCCTACATTATAAAAGGAGTGAGGACATTGTCTTTTTTGAACACATCTTGTGTAACTGTGACCTTAAATGGAGCCTCACGTATTTAAACATCGGAGCAAGTGTACATGAATTTAGTTGAGACTTAGACGTCTATGAGGCTATAGATTAGACTAGCGGAGAAAAATTAAAAACAGCTGGTGTTCTCACAACAGCAACAAAATTTCAGTCTTCTGGACTGTGAAGTTTTAAAAATGCGGCACATTAAGTAAAGCTTGTGAATTTCAGGCTACCTACTAAAATGGACATTCAGTTTTAAATTCAAGAAAGACTGGAAAACAAAGGCAATTTAAAAGAAAAATTTATTAGTTCTGATGTTCAAAAGATCGATTTATCAACTGCTCAACCCACCTATTAAACCCCCCATCAAAAACAAACAAATACACACACAACCTTCTTTCACATTTAATTTAAAAAGAGTCAGCCAGTCATACAAGAAATCAATCATTCAATCAGTCAAACCAAACCAAATCAAATCAGATTCACTTGCTCGCACGAGTCAGTCATCTCACTCACTCACAAAACCACTTCTACAACAAACCAGCCATCAACAGAAAAATATCAAATTTTTCATGCAAAAATAGGGAAAGAAGGGGGAAGAGGTTAGAACAAAACCCACTGCAGGGATCAAATATGAATGGAGACAGTCTGACCTGGGTGACCGGATCTTCATCAAGTCTGTATCGGTGATACGGTTCCGCTAATTAATTCGGAGTTTGTTCAGTAGAGGTTCATCGCACTTGGATAAGTCCATATGCGTTTCACTAGACTTTGCTAGCAATTACTTGGCACACTCATGCACTGGCAGTCTTAAAGTGGGGAACGGGGTAAAGGGAGTAAAGAGGTCTGTGAAATACTGACATCACCAAAACGATTGAAGCGTTAAGATTGGTAGCAAGCAGGCCAGCTTTTATTTATGTTTCAGGCTGGGACTAAACTTGAAACATCAGATATTGTAAGTCCACGGTCCTCCATCAGATGACAGACAGACACACACACACAGACACAACACACACACACACACACACACACACACACACACATGTAAAACCCTAGCTGATCAAAGCAGCAATAATAATATTATCAATGTAAAATCACCACTGTCGGGCACCCTGTAGTTAGTTTTAAGCTGAACAGTAACCATAACATCAGCAAAACAAGAAAGTTAGCAATATCATTATCAATAATGCTCTCCTTAATTCAACACGTATCACACTAGTAAATCAGTTACTGTCCTGTATACGTGAATATCGTGCTTCGATAGCAGACACACAGACTGTTAGATTATGTATTCATAGTCTTTCCACAACAGCAGTTTTGAATTGCAAGTATTAGTTACAGAGAAGTGCTTTCGTATGTTCAGTTCTCCGATTTTCAGCTGAACTCCCACTTAAAAAAAGACAGAACGAAAGAAAACAAAGAACAAGAATAACCACACATCTTTATTCGAGGGTAGTGGTATCAATACATTAATGCTTTTCTTGAATCAAGCCCTCCTCTTTTGGAGGGTCTACGCATATATCAATATGATGAGAATCTGTATCAATGAATTATAGATACAATAAAACAAAAAATAACATTGAAATAGTAAAGGTGTTGAGAAACAGAGGTAACTAAGTGGGGACTCGGGAGAGAGAAAATAGACAGACGGAGAAAGAGGTTTTGAGAATTACAGGGTCGTAAGTGTGGAAGGAAGGGAGAGAGAGAGAGAGAGAGAGAGAGAGAGAGAGAGAGAGAGAGAGAGAGAGAGAGAGAGAGGTATTGAAAAAGAGGTACATAAGTGGAAAGGAGAGAGAGAGAGCGAGAGAGAGAGAGAGAGAGAGAGAGTGAGAGAGAGAGAGAGAGAGAGGTTTGAAACTCGAAAATATTTTGTTACTGCACACTTATGAACATGCAAACATACGCGAAATGCATCAATTAAAACTACAGAAATAAAATAAACACAAACTATAAAAGACTTGCAAACAGAGAAACAAAAGAAAACAGAAAGAAAGCAAATAACATTAAAAAATAGGAGAGGACAGAGATAGAACTTTTTTCATTTTTTTTCCAAACGGTATAGACATTAATTCCAAACGGTAAATACATTAATTAGCACATTATCCAACGTACATATATGCCACTGTTAATCGTATGAAAACAACAGAAAACAATATACCGGTACTGTAAAATAATTAAAATGTGAAAGAGGGAGGTAACACATTGTTTACCAGTTATGTTATCCTCTAGAAGGTGTCACTGATTATACATTGTATTTCTATAATTTTCAGTTGTTTTGTCATTCCTGATCTGTTTCCTCTGTCTTGTTCTTTTATCTGAGCACCGGTAATGAAGAAAAATCCTCCTCTGGTCCATGATTCGAACCCGCATTTCTTGTCCTACTTTGGTGCTTTAATGAAACACTAGACACCCCGTCCATTGAATATCCCAGTAAAGAATCTCTTAAACAGGATATTGTAGTAAAGTATCCCTTTTTCACAAGATGGTCCGGTAAAACGCCTCTTATGCGCACTGTATTTCAACCATATGTGACTATCTCCTAAGTCTTACACATATGATACTACTTTTCGTGTCACGTATACACATAAGAATTATTTCATTCAGGATCAGAACGTTGGGTGGGCTCGAATTCCATCATTTCCGTCAAAGTGATTGTGGTATTTTTTGGTCTCAATCTGTTCCTACCCAGAGCTCAGCGTGCTATGGGCTCATTGGGGAGACCGAGACCACACCGTTGCGTCTCATTCACTTTACGGATGCGTCGTTCAGGGTGTTGCTCAAATTTCTTGACTAACAATGTACACTGTAAGTGTCTGTATCTCTCGGGCCTGGTCGACACCAGGATAAGTTATGAAACGAAGCGTGGAGTACAGCTGTGTCATGCAGTCTAAACCCAAAATCAAACTCCATCTTCTTCATCATCATCATCATCATCATCATCATCATCATCATCATCATCATCATCATCACCACCATCACCACCACCACCACCATCACCACGATCATCATCATTATCATCATAATCATCATCGTCATCGCAATGTACAATTTGTCCCACATTCTGTGAACAGCACACAGACACATGCACACTCAAATTCATTGGGGGTGTCTCTTATTCATATAATATTCCAGCAGAGTGGATGTTTTCCACCTAACTCTTGTAAAGTGCCGCATACACGAAATGTTCCAGCAAAATATCTTCTGTTTACACAGTATCCCATTTCTCTCTTTCTGATACGTATACTTTTCCAGGAAGGTGTTCATACACATAATTTTCGAGGTGATTGTCTTTTATTCCAGTCAAGTCTCTCTCATATACAAAATGTTCTAGTCCAGTATTTTGTATATATACAGAATATTCCAGAGTGTCTCTTATATGCGCATTCCATGGAATTCAAGCCATGGAAATGAGGTGTACTCGCAAAATACTACACATCAATAAACTGATCATATCACTCAAGAAGAAGTGCGCCAAACCATCAAACAGCACACTGGACAATGTGAAGGTTTGCTGACTTCAGTTCAGAAAAGAAAATTATTTGGTACGGGCATGTAACAAAATCCAATGGCCTTGCTTAAGAATTGTTGATGGAGGGAGACGGAGGGAAGACAAAAAGAAAAAAAAGAAGAAGAAACAAACAAACCAAAAAACCCCCATAGACTTACAACATTGCGGAATGGACAGAGATACCATTTGCAGGGACCCAGGCTTTGGCACACAACCAACAGAGCTGGAGGAATCTCGTGAACAGTTCTTTAGTGCAGCGCCCCAATGATTCTTTATGGACTTAAAAAAGAAGACAAGAAAGAAGCAGAATTCCAGGAAGGTGTGTCTTACGTGTTATATAATAATGAGCGGTTTGTTACACGCACAATACTTCAGTGAAACGATGCCAATAAAATATCAGTTAATCAGTTAAACAGACAATATTCCTGCACAGTGCCTCTCTATACATAATATTCCAGTCCACTGATTTTGTTCTCAGAATATCATAAAAAGTGCCTCTTTACACCTAATATTCCGGTATAGTGTCTTTTCACAAACAGTAGTAAAGTTAACTGAATTATTCATACAGTATTCCAGCAAAATAACTTTTTTCCTACATAATGTTCCAGTCCATTGAATTATTCATACAATGTTCCAGCAAAGTGTGGTTTTACATATACTAATCAATATTCCAGTCTATTGAATTACTCATATAAATTATCTCTTTATGCACAATCTTCCAGTCTACTGAATTATTCGCAAAATATTCCAGCAAAGTGTCTTTTTCCACATAATATTCCAGTCTACTGAATTGTTCACGCAGTGTCTCTTTGCACATAATATTCCATTTCATTGAATTATGCACATAATACTCCACCAACGTGTTCATGTTATCATCACGTAATATTCCAGTCCACTGAATTATTCACATAGTGTCTTTTCACACATAATATTCCAGTCCATTGAATTATTCACAATATTCCAGCAAGGAGTGTTTTTAGACATCATAATTTCCCGTCTTTTGAATCATTTACATATAATGTCTCTTTACGCATAACATTCCATTCCAGGAAATTATTCGCAAAATATTTTAGCAAAGTGTCTTTTTCTACGTAATATTCCAGTCCACTGAAATATTCCCATAATATTCCAGCAAAGCGTATCTTTCACATAATTTTCCATCTCAGAGTGTCTCTTTGCACAAAATATTCCAGTTTACTGAATCATTCACATACAGTGGATCTTCACACTAATTTTCCAATCCGATGAATCATTCACATAAATATCTTTTCATGCGTAATATTCCAGCCCACTGAACTATTACACATTATGTTTCAGTCCACTGAATCATTCACTTAATATTCCAGCAAAGTGTCGTGTCTTTTCACACACAATATTCCAGTTCACTGAATTATGCACGTAAAGTGCCTGTTACACTTTATGTTTTAGTCTATTGAATTAGTCACATAAATACTCCAGTGATGTGTGTCTTTACACATTATATTCCAGCCGATTGAATTATTCATGCACGTGTCTCTTTAAACATGGTATTCCAGTCTACTGAATTATTCATATGTCCTTTCAGTGAAGTGTTTCTTTACACACACTATTCTAGTTCAATGAATAATTCACGTAAAGTGTCGTGTTACATATAATATTGCAATTCACTGAATTAATCACAATATTTCAGGAAAGTGTTCATTACGTATACGTATGAAATTCTAATCCACTGAGTCATTCACGTTATACTCCAGCAAAGTATCTATTTACAAACAATATTCCAGTTCACTGAATTATTCACATGATATTGCAGCAAAGTCCAATGTTTTATACACGCAGAATATTTCAGTAAAATGTCTGACAATTTTTTATATGCATATTCCCCAATCCAGTACGTCTTAAGCGCATCACATTCCACAATGTCGCACTACTACTATACATATATGTCTTGATATTGCACTACATACTTTCAGTTTCATGTCTTGGGGGTCACACATATCTTTATGTCCGATTATGTCTCCATTAATCTTCATGGATATTAGTTCGAATCTGGTGTCACCAGATAATACAATATTTTACAGGGATTTCATCCTATTTTTCATGATAACCTAATTCACAATGCCTCTTGATTCAGGATGTGCAATCTGAGACATGCGTAACTAACACTTAAAACTCCAGTATGGAGTCACTGTTCAAGCCATGAGCCTTCACCGCTCGAGTTTTTTTTTTTTAACGTGAGACCTTTTATTCACATTTGAGCAATATCTAATTCAGATACCTCGCAGTTTTCAATCTTTTCTACAGGTGAAACTTGGATACGGCCCGTGACTCAGAGAAGGAAATTCAAGCTTTTGCAACCAAGGAGACTGATCCGTGTGTCATCCTTTGAACAACGAGTATGCAGGGAAAAAGGTCATCAT
Organism: Monoplex corrugatus; assembly: GCA_030674185.1. Taxonomy (NCBI): domain Eukaryota; kingdom Metazoa; phylum Mollusca; class Gastropoda; order Littorinimorpha; family Ranellidae; genus Monoplex; species Monoplex corrugatus. Next base: position 48,699,295 of record CM060313.1, read on the forward strand.
CGGATGCAGGAATCGCTTCTGACAACAGTGAAACGACAGAAGTTTACTAGGTATGGTTTCGTAAAACACGACACAGTGTCCTAGACCATTCTTGAGCGATATCCTGAAAGGAGGCCATCGCCGAAGTCGACAGAGGGATAGTTGGGTGGCGTACATCAAGCAGCTGGCCATCCTCATCAGGTCTGAATTGCTTGTTTCTGCACCCCAGAGACAGAGATGGAAGATCCTGTCTGCTGCTGGGTCCACTTAAACCGCCAAACAACGAGCAAGGTAGTCCAGTGGGTAAGATGTTGGACCTCTTTCCCAGTCGAAAGGTTTCAGTACTATCCTCTCAAGGCACTTCCACCTCGTGAATAATTGACTTAGATTTTTTCCATCTCCCAGGTGAACATGTTCGCAGGCTTATTTGTACCGAAACTTTCATGTCTAGCTCATATGCACGCATGACATCAAATATACACGTTAATGAATCTGTAAATTGTGTCAGTGTCCGATGGTTTACAGAAAAACGAAAACACCCACCATGCACATCCACCGCAGATGGAGTATGCAGACTGTGCAGCAGCATACCGCCTGCAGAATGGGCATACACACTACCGAGAGAAGCTGAAAGTCCCCAAATGATCAGACTGGTTACAGGGTAAGATGATAACTATGACAATTTCACCATGGTGTACCAAAAATCACACTGAACGTCCCCATAAGGTATGAATTTTGGGGTCTCTGATTTATATGAATGGTTAACATTTCAGTTAGAAGTTTTTGGTTCACAAAATCCTGGTCAGGTGTCTTACAATCAACATTTTATTGAAGACACTAAGTGTTTGCAGTTTACATTATATTCAGGACATCATTTCTGCGTTCTATTTTAATTCCGTATTGCCGTTACTAAACCACAAACCATTTTACATGTACACAGTTGTCTCAGAGTTATGTGTAATTTGAGAAGGGTGTTTCACATTACATTCAAGACTGCTGTTTACAATGTACAAAGTATTTTACAGAATGGAATCTCCGATAGACACGCTCTTACTGTTGTACAGTGAGTGTACAGTATACATAATCCAGCTAAATATCTTCTTCAATTGATCTGTTACTTCAGGTCAGAGTCTTCGGTTTATATATCATTGTAAACTGGTCTCTCCTCAGGAGTTGTGATCTTTCACCCTGGTTTTTTAACCTTTTTAAACTGGTCTCTCCTGCTGATGTTAATGCGGATTGATATCTGCAATTTACTTATTCTTCTGTCATGGTGTTCCGTTTTGTGTAGGATTATTCCACAGTTATGTCGTCAATATACACATCATTTATATGTCAGGAACTTTTTAAAAGATCACCCCCAGTTTCCTCTGTCGCAGTCCACCCTCACACACTGACATCATCGCAATCATCAGGAGTTGTGATCTTTCACCCTGGGTCCCATCGTTTGATCCTAGTCCTTAAGGCTGGCCAGGGTTATCTCCTACGTATGCCACCAGAGCTCACACCTTTGACATTCGACCTTGACCTTAGTCCTTGAGGCTGGCGAGGGTGACCTCCTCTGTGTGGCAGTTGCTGTAGTTACTGTGGCTGAAGGTCATGGTGAAGGTGTGCTGGTCACGACGGCGGAAAGGCCTGTGGCGAAACCGGCAGTAGAAACAGCAGAAGCAGGCCACCTTGAATTCCTTGCGGAACTTGGCTGAAAAGTTAAAAAAGAAACAAAAGTAAATGACTGCCTTTTCAAGAAGACTGAACAAAGGTATATGTTCTCACCCACAAGACAGGGAAAGCAAGGTTGTCTCCCTTGCAATGATAACAAACAAACAAACAAGGAAACAAACAAACAATTAAACAAACAAACAAACAAACAAACGGAAACGGTGCAAACAAACAAACCTTTTACCAAACAGAATACTCACAGTGGGGTACTGCGGATACAGAAATTTAGGTCCCTTGTGTTTTGGAAGCACAGGAGCTGTCTAGTTTGCTTCTAGGTAGGTGAGGGGTTTCTCTTTCTCTTTCCTGTCATACTGTCTTTTCCTCACATCTCTAAACAAAAAAGCCTTATTTCTGCCTTCCGGATCATTCGCTTGCATTTCTTCCAAATTCTGCCCATAAACCCCCTAAGACGGAGTATGACTGCCCCCTTAAGGCAGGATAAAGAACGGTCATACATGCAAAAATCCACACCCTCTGTTAGGTAGGTAGGTTTGGATGAATTCATAGGCTTAGACAGGGGCTAAGTTACTGCGAACCTTAAACTCAGATTTAAAAACATCAAAGTTGCAACATGGAATACAAGAACACTGTTGCAAAAGGGTAAATTAGAAAATATCAAGACAGAGATGGAAAGACTTAAATACTGGTATTTTAGGACTAGGGGAAGTGAGATGGAAGGGGGCAGGCATGATAACATCAGGAGAATATACAATGATATACTCTGGTGGTAACTCACATGAAAAAGGAGCAGGCATCATGATGGACAAAGATAAATCAAAAGCAGTTAAGGGATACTGGGCTGTGTCCGACAGTTTTGCTGGTCAAGTTGGGAGGCAAACCATTTGATATCAACATCATTCAGCCTTTCAGGTGTATGCACCAACATCCGGAAGTACTCAGGAAGACGTCGACAACTTCTACGAAGTATTAGAGATGGCCAAAGTCCAATGTAAATCATAAAAAGTTACTGTAATAATGGGAGATTTTAATGCTAAAGTGGGACAGGATAGGGTGGAGGATATAGTTGGACCTCATGGCCTTGGTACGCAAAATGAAAGGGGTGAGAAACTTGTAGAATGGGCACAGATGAATGAGTTTATAGTAGGAAACACCTGGTTTGAGCAACCTAATATAAGAAAATGGACTTGGATGAGTCCAGGAGATAATACCAAAAATCAGATTGACTACATCCTGATCAACAAAAGATTTAGAAATTCTTTACTGTCAGCAAAAACACTACCAGGCGCAGACTGCAACAGTGACCACAATCCTAGTGGGAAGATTTAGACTGAAATTGAGGAAAAGGGAACAGACCAAAAACAACATCAAATTAAACCTTGGACTCTTAAAGACAGATGAAGTGATACGTAAAAAATTTAATGTACATGTTCAAAACAAATTCAGTGCTCTGGAAGACGCTGGTGACAGTGGGGAACAATGGACAAAGTTGAGGAATTCGATAAATGAAGCTTGTGAGGAAATCCCTAAGGCAGATAGAAAAGCAAAAAAGAACTGGACGACTAATGAAATTTTGGGCTTGATGGAGGAAAGGAGGAAAACAAAGAGAAATTAGGAGATCTACAGGAAGATAAACAAGGAGATCAGGAATAGGTACAATGAAGCTAAGGAAGCTTGGCTGAAAACAAAGTGCAAAGAAATGGAAGACCGACACAAAACGGATCCTCAGGGTATGTACAGACGAATTGAAGAAATTGTCCACAGAAAAAATACATGCACATCAACTGGTTGCTTGAAATCGAAAGATGGCACGCTTATGATGGAAAAAGACAAAATATTAGACAGATGGGGAGAGTACATTAAAGACCTTTTTGAGGATGACAGAAACGAAGAACACATTATAAAAAAGAAATTTGAAGGACCACCCATAATGAAAGATGAAGTTAGAGCGGCACTGAAAAAGATGAAACTGGGAAAAGCCCCAGGACCGGACAACATTACTACAGAGATGATTGAAGCCCTGGAGGAATTTGGCATAGAAAAAATAACAGTCCTCCTAAATGAAATTTACGACACTGAAAAAATCCCCAAAGATATGTCAAAATCAATTTTCATTGCACTTCCAAAGAAGACAGGGGCTATAGAATGCGACCTCCATCGCACAATCAGTTTGATGAGCCATGTAACAAAAATCCTGTTAAGAATAATCATGATGAGGACAAGGAATAGAATCAAAAGAGAAATAGCAAAAGAACAGTGTGGATTTGTGGAAGGGAAAGGAACTATTAATGCCATATACATCCTAAGAACTATCATAGATGAAATGAGATGAATAAGGATTTGTATTTATGCTTTGTTGACTACACCAAGGCTTTTGATCGGTAAGACATAATGAATTGATCAACCAACTGGAGAGACTCAATGTTAATGGAAAAGATCTACGAATAATCAGAAATATGTACTGGGAACAAACAGCTGCAATGAGAATAGAAAACAATGTAAGCTCTTTCCAAAATATCAAAAGAGGAGTCAGACAGGGTTGTGTTTTGTCACCAGATCTGTTTTCACTATATAGCGAAAACATCATGAGAAACCTAGAAGAAGACCCTGGATTAAAGGTTGGAGGGAAAATGATAAACAACATTCAATACGCAGATGACACCGTGCTAATTGCAGAAAGTGAAAGAGACCTACAAAACCTTGTGAATATACTAGAAATAGAAAGCAAAGGAAAGGGGTTGGAACTAAACAGCAGGAAGACTGAAGTCATGGTGATCAGTAAAAAACATGAAATCCCCTCATGCAAAATAACAGCAAATGGCACAACCTTGACACAGGTTGAGAAATTCAAATACCTGGGAACGATCATTTCATCAGACGGCAGATGCACATCAGAAATAGCCGGCAGAATCGGCCAAGCCAAAACTGCATTCAAGAAGATGACAAGCATTCTTACCACCAAATGCCTGTCAATTAACATCAGGAAGAGAGTTCTTGAATGTTATTAGAACCAGTACTGTTGAACGGATGCGAGGCGTGGACAGTCAACAAACAAAGCCAGAACAAGATTGAGGCAGCCGAGATGTGGTTTCTAAGAAAAATGTTGAGAGTTCCATGGACAGCAAAGAAAACAAACGAGATAGTCTTGATGGAGGCAGACACAAGTAGATCACTCATAAGGAAGATTAGGAAAAGACAGGCAACATTTATAGGCCATTTTATGAGGAAGGGGGATTTGGAGCACCTGGTCACAACGGGAAAGCTGGAGGGAAAGAGAGCACCGGGAAGACCCAGGGAGAAAATGCTGGACGGACTTGCAGAGTGGCTGGGGACGAGGAGGGTGGGGGAGATGCTAGGGGCAACGAGTGACAGAGACAGATGGAAGTCCATGATCGCCAATGCCATGCGGCAGGGCACCTGATGATGATGATGATAGACAGGGAGTACTTGTAGGAACTCTAGCATGTGTGGGCAGGAGCAGAAGAAGAAGACTAGAGAGAATTAGGTGTGTGGTCTGAAGCACACACGAAACAGAAACCTTTTGACATATACCTGCATGTAGGCCTGTTTTCTTTGAAGATTTGAGATAAAATGAAATAAGACAAAAATAAAAGAAAAGAAGAGAAAAATAAAATAAAATACAATAAACAAAAAACAAAACAAAACAAAATAAAATAAATCGAAATAAAATATATCAAAATAAAGCAAAATTGAAATAAAATCAAAAGTGAAACGAAATGAAATAAAGAAATAAAAAAGGGAAACAAAATGAAAAGAAATAAGAGAAAAAGTTGAAATGAAAAAAACAAACAAAACAAAATAAAAGGAAATAAAATAAAACAAAAGGAAATAAAATAAAACAAAACGAAAAATAACAAAAGTTTTGTAACATAATCTGTCTTTCTGTATGTTTTTTGTCCCTCTGTCAGCAGTGGTCATGGCTTCGATCCGCGGACACGCCGTAGTTTTTAGTGGCCCTTTGGCTCAGCAGAGTTGTTAAAGCATCATGTTCACAAGAGTGCAAGTTCAATCCTTGGACAAGCCACGGGTTCTTTTACGCAGGCCGTTTGGTTCTTCTGATAGAGCCGTGGTTATAAGTTCTGATATCTCGAGTTCAATCCCAGCCCTCAAGTTAAAAAACTGACCTATTCGCTGCCGATTTTAACATTTCTGGTGGTGTCAGTTTAGTGTTCCATAGGTCCCTCTCCCCGTTTAAAGACCTCGCCAACGCTTAGGGTTTTTCGCAGGCTCATGGAGTATGCCAGATAACTGTTGGCAGATTTGGGTGGAGCGTATATGGAATTGTCTGAGTATGATGAAATCCATTTGAAAAAACTAGAAAATCCTAAGAACGAAAACTGACAGATAAACGGCCAAAGAGTTACCGCTCATGAAGTTGTAGATAACAGGGTTGAGGGCGCTGTTGAAGTAGGGCAACCAATGGGAGATGAGAGGCTGGACCGCCGCCCAATGGCCCGAAAATGTCAGCACTTGGAAGTATCTGCACAGAATCGTCAAAACATTCAAACGTTGTGATCTGAACACTGGTCTGCCGTGAAACTTGTATATATCAACTAAATAATCATACTGACCTGGAATTGACACAATGTTATGTAAAATTTCCACCAGAAGCCCATGAAAAAAAACAAACAAGCAAACAGAAAACAGACTGCCAAACCAGTCTATCTCCCCTTTTAATAGCACACACACACACACACACACACATACACACACACACACACACACACACACATACACACACACACACACACACATATAAAATTATATATATATATATATATATATATATATATATATAATATATATATATATATATATATATATATATATATGATCTATGCTTTACGTCACACGTTGCTGGGTTTTCAGAAAAAGACACCAAGAGTCTAGAAAATGAAGTCTGTCTTTCTGTCTGTCTGTCAGTATGTTTGTATGTATGTATGTATGTATGTATGTATGTATGTATGTATGTATGTATGTATGTATGTATGTATATGTATGTATGTATGTATGTATATGTATGTATGTATGTACGTATGTAGTATGTATGCATGAAGGCATGTATGTATGTATGTATTGTGTGTGTATGTATGTATATATCATTTTATTTGTTGACAACTTTTTTGCTGGCAGTGCAGTCTTGAAAATCCAAATGACCTTGAATGCTAATCAATATCAATCAAAAATAGCTTTTCATATTTGAGGCTGTTATTTGATTTAGAAAAATAAATACAGTTACAACCGGTTAAAAACTATGGGCACGATGATAGAAAACATGTATTTCAGTAATGTTTTGTTGTGATCTTGAAATTGAGGCAGGTCATTCAAACTTTAATTTTCACGAGTCCAACTCAGGACGCTTCGAAAATCATAAAACTAATTATGTCTAAGTCAATGTTTAATGTGATACTGCTGTTCATACACAGGTCAGAATGACCCACAGAGGAAGAGACATTCATTTATATGGCTTGACGATTTCCATTAGGACAGCTTTGATTATTTAAATGTAAAATTGCTACGTGATATGCCGAGTTTTTCAACCAAAAATAGCTGAGAAAAACTGAATTAAATTTTGTGTGTGCCACGAAAAGATATGTGAAAAAATTCAATTATATTCTTGTTTCCCACGAGAAGATCTGGATTCTGTACTTCTGATAGTCACTATGACAATGAAGAAGCTTCAGCTTAATTAAAAGTTAACGTGTATGAAGGACAATGATAGACTGTCACATCAGTGTAAATATTTTGATATATTGTCAGAAATTTCCGATAGATTGCTGTTCACACACCTTCCTCACAAAGTGTTAATTTTAGGCTTTTTTGTCCACGCCGCCTTGACCTTGGTGCCTTTTCTTCCAAATTTACAGTTTCGTGTGCCTTCAACAGTTCACAGCTCTGATCAAAATTTGGTAAAGATCCATCCATAAAGAGCTGAGAAAATCATGTCCACACATTTCTGTCTCAGACGGAGACACACAGACTCCAAGACTCACACACACGTATGGCTGTCTGTGGATTGTATGAAATAATCTCCCGTTTTTTGTTTCAAAGGATAACATGAAAATGTGAGTGCGCATACAATTGTTCAAGCATGCAAAAGTTTTTTTAAAATGTTGTTGTCATTGGATTTTCTTCAAGTTCATTTCTTTGGCTTCATCTCTTGTTTCTTTCCTTCATCGCTCCCTTTCTTATTTTGTTTTGCATTACTTTATTTTGTTTCGTTTTATGTTTTGTTATTTTTGTCCCCGTGGGGATGCCGGGGGCTCTTTCCCCAACTTGTGGAAATTCTATGCCAGAAATGTCCTCTTCTGACATTCTCTTTGTTTCTGCTTTGCTCCTTTGCTTTCTGTCGTCTCTTCCTACAGTTTTCTGCCTTGCTGGTCCATTTTCCTGCGTGTGTTCTATAACAGTATAAGATTTGCATACTCTCTCTTAGGTTTGATAATTTGGGACATGTATTAAGTCCATATTTGTCTCTCATGGAATGTGATGTGTAGAAGCAATTTTTGGTGATTTAGGCCAGATTTGATATATATCTTAGTGTTCTCAGTTATGTTTACGTACGTATTCAAGTTTGTTTTTTAACCCCCCCCTCCCCCCGGTGATAAATGGGACGAAGTAATCGACGCCAGGGGCATATTCTTTGATTATGTACGCAAATGCATTGATACGTGTGCATAAGTTTCTTTCCAGATTTTTTTTCAGGGTCAGTGAGATGCTGAGTGTGTTTTGAGACAGTTATTGCCCTGATGTGGCTTTGTGCGGTCGACTGGGTTTGAAACAATAATAGTAATGATAATAACGATAGTAATAATAATGATGATGATAAAATTAAAATAACAATAATAGTAATAAAAATAATGATGATGATGATCATCATCATCATCATGATTATGATGATGCTGATTATAATAATGACAATAGTAACAATGATGATGATGTTATTTTTGCTTATCCCGCGCAGTTTAAGACGCACTGTCCCTATGCATCTTGTTCCGTCTCCCCAGCATAGCACCAAATTCAGACATGTTCAACAACCAGTGCCAGAGAGGCCACAACACCTAACAACATGAAGTTGCCTTCGGGTCATCCGCCAGAGGAGACTGGCCAAATCGGTGGAAGTAAGTAGTACCTGTTTTTTTATGACTGAACGAAATTAGGACAACACTTCACCACAAAGCGCCGTATACATACACACGTACACACAAATGCACACTCACACACATACACACTCACACGCGCGCGCGCGCACACATGCACAAGCACATACACGCACAGGCACACATACGTGTGTTGCACGCATGCATCCATGAACACACACTGATGAAGCCTGATTGTTCTACGGCTTCAAATGCTTTTCTCTTCATTGTTCGCTTGATTTTTCAGCCTTATTTGAACATGATACATTCTCTGTTCAAACTTCAGCAAATGATGTATCCTATACAGCCTCCCCATCTTTTTGTGATCATTATTTTTTTAATTATCGAAAAGCACATGGGTGAATATACGTTTAAAGAAATAATGAAGCCTTGTAGTTGTACTTGCAACAGTTAACGCTCAGTCGCAGAGCCAGGTTGAACTAGAGCCTCCGCCATCTTCCTGGTAAATTACCCTACCCTTTCCAAGTAATAGGGGTTGGAATTCGTTCAAGAGGGATTCATCGTGTCGGACAGTTCCATATGCACTCCCCTCAAAGATGCCAGAAGTTATCAAGCAGACACCCTGAACCTGCACAAAACGTTTTATTGGCAAGGCCTTAAAACGGGGAGTAGGTTTCAGGGACGTATGAAACACTAATCGGACACCACCAGAATGATGGAAACATTAAGATGGGCAGCCAACAGGCCAGACTTTAATGTTGAATGCAGGGACTGAATTCCAGACATCTGATCCTGAGTCCACGGCTCTGTCGAAAGAACCAACCAGCCCACGTGGGGTAAGAAGATTAGCACTACGTCCCTAAAACGACATCCACAATGAACTATCGACACTAAGGACCTTGACGTCAAGTTACCCTAGGCATTGAAGCGACTTAATCAAGACAGTGAAATTGAAGTCACCAAGAGAGCAGCTCATGAAGAGCCTGGGGGCCGGAGATATTTTTCACCCTGCTCGGGTAAATCACGAAAATGTGGACGATAAATATGATAATACTTCGAAGTTTCCGATTTGCATGACAAGGCTTTACTGTATACATTTACTTTTACAACAACAGCAACAACAACGACAACAACAACAACAAAAAAGCACTAATACTGACAATGCTACTGCTGCTACCACTACTACTACTACTACTATTACTACTTCAACTACTAGTAGTAGTAGTACTTCTTATGATACCACCACTACTACGACGTATGGTAATGATGATAATAACAACAATGATAATATGATAGTGATAATAATATGAAATAACAACAATAACAACAACAATAATAGTAAGTAGCCACAATTAGAATACCAATACTACCATTACTACCACTATTACTACTTATAGTAAAATGATGATAATTATAGTAATTAATAATACTAATATTAGTAATAGTAATAATAATAATGATGATGATGATGATGATAACAAGAAGCAGCAGCAGAAGAAAAATGATATTCATGAAGCGCTGAATCTTGATTCTTAAATCAAATCAGAGGACACACTCTCGTCCTTCACTAAACAATATAATACTAATAAAGTATCACAGCTTTATTGAAAACATACAGGTGAATGGACCAGCAAGGCAGACAATCATAAAAAAATATATTAGAAAGCAAAAGAGCAAGACAGAAACAAAGCGAGTGACAGAAAAGAGGAAATTTCCAGCTCAGAATTTTCAAAAGGTGGGGATACTGTTTACATGTATACTGAAAGAGCTCTCGGCATTCCCACGAAGTTGATGGGCTTATACCCAGTATGACTTAGACACGATATCTTTTTTTCTTTACCTTAGCACATTCATGAGGTGGACGGGCAGGTAGCAGATGGCGAAGACGGTGACGATAGCGATGAGCATCTTGGCCGCCTTGCGCCGTGACGCCAGTTGGTCCTCGGGTAGCCGGCCACTACTAACACGGGTACCTCTTCCTTGGGTCCGGCCACCGCCGTTCAGCATCGCCCGTGGCCCTGAAAAAGATAGATGGTTTGTTTTGTTATTTTTGTGTTCTCGAAGCCTTCACACAATGCAGGGAGCAGGCCGATATTGATAAACCTGACAACATGACATGGCTGAGTGTTTGTGAATTGATACGGGTGGAGGGTGGGGTAGGGGGACCGAGGAGAGGGGATGGTGTTGGTGGTAGCAGCGAGTTCTGGCCCTTCTGTTGGTGTTCATTTCCGTTGTCCTTTTCAACGGGACGTTTTGTACCTGATTGATTATCTGTTTTCTGGTTTTGTTGTTTTTGCTTTTTGTTAAAGAGTGTGAACGTTTCTATAGGTTATAGATGTTGGGTTAGCTGTTTGTTCCATAAAAGAGTGGAAGTGAGAAAAGAGAGAAAGAGAGAACAGGGACGGGGAGGGGAGGAGAGAGAGACATGGGGCGGAGGAGAGAGAGAGAGAGAGATGGGAGAGAAGAGAGAAAGAGGGACGAGAGGAGAGAGAAAAGTGGGAGAGAGAAGAGAGAAGGGGAAAAGAAGAGTGGAGGGGACAAGAGAGAGAGGGAGAGAGAGAGAGAGAGGAGAGAGAGAGAGAGAGAGAGAGAGAGAGGAGAGAGAGAGAGAGAGAGAGAGAGAGAGAGAGAGCCTTCAAAGGCTGAGGTTTCAAAGGTAGGCTCATAATAGCAGTATGGTCGCCTACTGATGGCCGAAATGGTTTAGCAACGCTTTAAGAAAAAAAATCTGCAGACCTTTTAAAGATTCTACTCAGAAAGTTTATGTTCCAGACAGTGCCTTGTGCTGAAACTAAACGGGGGTTTCTTTTGTGAAATCTAGTAGAGCTGTTAAGATGTTAACTTGGGATTAAGAAAATGGTCACACCATAGTAACAAAGCTTACATTATATTAACAAAACCGCTTTCAATTTCATGCCAATTGTGATCGCAGAACAGCATACACCCTGTCAAGTAAGTTATACGAATACCTCTAAGCCAAGTTTGTTACATAATTAAAATCATCCGTTCCAGTAGTACATCATAAACAAAATAGCTGGTGAATATTGGTGTTCTCAAGTAGAGAGAGACGTAGGAGAGAGAGGGAGAGGTGGAGAAAAGAGAGAGAGAGAGAGGGAGATGTAGGACAGAGAGAGGTGGAAGAGAGAGAGAAAGAGAGAGGTGAGTGAGAGAGAGAGAGAGAGAGAGAGAGAGAGAGAGAGAGAGAGAGAGAGAGAGAGAGAGAGAGAGAGAGAGAGAGAGAGAGAGAGAGAGAGAGAGAGAGAGAGATGTTACTGTAAGACCACCAGTGTGTATACAAGGGATTTTACGCGCTACTTGCAAAAACGTTATCAGTATAGAATTTACCCGTACTGTAGGACCCTCGTCCTGTTTTTGTTGTTGTTGTTGGTCCATTTGGAGATTATAGTTGTACATAAAATGAGATTGACTTAAGTGGCTTTAACTACTGGAATGACACGCATTGACAAGAGAAAAAATATGAGATGAACCAAATGAGAGGACTGATCTTTCATTTCCCAATGGTATGGATACTAGTACATAGGCTAACTTACATATCTGCCGTTGTTAATCTACGTACAGGTGTATTAAAACGAAATAATGTATGTAAGATACTGCGAAAGAATTAATATATTTAACAGAAACAGACAAAATAACAAGAACAGATAAAAGGTAAGAGTCCCTCCTACCATAAATACATATAAGAGAGGTAGAAAGAAATTCTAGGGAGAGCTAGACAACAGAAGGTCTTCAGAGAAGTAACCCCCTTTAGACCCTGAATTCCTTACACTCTCGGGGGGCCGGGCCACATCCAGGTCATGACTCCTGGATGCCCTTCTGCTGTTGAGAGAGAGAGAGAGAGAGAGAGAGAGAGAGAAGAGAGAGAGAGAGAGAGAAGAGAGAGAGAGAGGAGAGAGAGAGAGAGAGAGAGTCCTTTTCGTCTCTTAATTTTAAACAGAAGTTTCTCGAATCCTATCGTTGTTTGATGAAATGCTAACTCTTTACTACAGTGCATATGTTTGGTTTGTACTTTCAAAATTGTATTTTGATTTCAAAGAAAAGTACCCTTGATACTATGCTAAGAGAAAAATGACATCTCCGTGAGTCAGCATGGCGAAGTGGTTAGCGTAACGGATTATTGATTGGCAAGTCACGGGTTCGAGACCCTATCAGTCCAAAACAATTACCTGTACTTTGGGAATTGCAGTCCCAGCTGTTTAGTACTCAAAATTGAAAAGTGCTGTGGGCTCGTTGGGAAGACTGGGACCACACAGACACAGTCGAGTCTCATCCACTTTATGTATGCGCCATTGAGGGTGTGTTCTCAAAATTCCTGGCCAATACCTAGGGCCTGGTTGACGCCAGGGTGTGTTATAAAAGTAAACGCAGAATACTTCTCTGTCACGGTCCAAAATAGAAGTCCGTAGGATAATCGATGTCATCCCCATTCTCAATATCAAAAGCATTAGGGGAGAGAGAGAGAGAGAAATAGAGAGAGATAGAGAGAGAGAGAGAGAGAGAGAGAGAGAGAGAGAGAGAGAGAGAGAGAGAGATATTCTCACAATTTAGAGAGAGAGAGAGAGAGAGAGAGAGAGAGAGAGAGAGAGAGAGGGAGAGATTCTCACAATTTGTAGCTCTTCATGCCCTGCTGTCATGTTGACCTCAGTTTTGGTGGGTTTGGAGGTGTGTTGGATAAAGCCGTAATGTGCAGATTGGGGGTGGTGACACAGGAGTGGTGCAATACATGGGACAGCGAAACGAATCATCCGTAACGTCGTATAGAATATGTATTATGATCACAGTTTTCATCATGTATACATATCATATATACATTATGTTTGTTTGTATGTACGTAGGTACATACGTACGTACGTACGTACGTATGTATGTATGTATGTATGTATGTATGTATGTATGTATGTATGTGTGTATGTATGCATGTATCATGTAAGGATTCAAGTATGCTTCAATGCTTGTAAGCATGTATGCATGTCTGCCTGTTTGTTTGTCTATTTGCATGCATCTAAATAACGATATGTAATTTCTTCTGTATTATAAACTAGTTGAATGTAAATAGAAAGACACCCCCCTCCCCCCCCCCCCCCCAAAAAAAAACAAAAACCAACCAACCAACCAAACAAACAAAAAACAAATAAAATCGTTAAAATGATGGTTTTCTTCCTTGACCATTCAGTACATTTTTCTCTTGTGCGATGGATTAAAAGCTTTGATCTTTTTAATTGGACATTGGATTGGATTCCGTTTTTAATCTGTTTTTTTTTTTCTAAAAGGAAACCTGGAGTTCGTTCAAGAGGGATTCATCGCTCTCAGACAATTTCATATGCGCTCGGCCCAGATCCGTCAGCAGTTATCTGGCAGACTCCCTTAGCCTGCACAAAACCTTATGCGCTACTAAAATCATGGGAGATGGGAAGGAACGGGGGAGGGATGGGATCTAAGAAACATACGCTGACACCATCTGATTGATAAAAACATTGAAGATGGGTAATAAGCAGGCCAGTTTTCGTTATTTTGGGCTTGGATTGAACTCGAGACATCAGACCTTGAGTTCACGGCTCTGTCAAAAGAACCAATCGGCCCGTGTTACAACGTGGCCCTTCCGAGAGTTGAATCCACAACCCCTATGTGATCACATGACGCTCTAACAACTGGATTCTGAAAGGGAGATAACAACTGAGCTCTAAGAGGGACACCGTTTCACATCATAGAGGTGTGTGTCTTTGTGGCTGGCTGTCTTTATATATATATATATGTGTGTGTGTGTGTGTGTGTGTGTGTGTGTGTGTGTGTGTGTGTGACAAAAATGTCTAAGTAAGTTTTTTTCATTTGTTTCAGAATGGGTCTTTACCTAATTTTGCTCAAAGTTGGGGACTGTTGAAGAGTTTCGGATGCAAAACTTTGGAGGTCGTAGAGTCACGCTGTGGTCACCAAATTAACTGCCTAAAGTCAGTTCATTTTAGGAAGGTATCAAATGCACTGTCTCAGGAACTTCTATTTCATTAGTATTGTTTATATTCTGTTTTAAACTGTTGTGGTCGTCTACGATTGCTTTGGCTTCATGTCAAGTTCATTTCACCCGATGCCTCTACAAGAACAAAAATCTGGATATTCGGAAATAATCTTTGTACCGGTATAAAAAAGAAGATTTTTAGAATGGCACAACCATCTTTATGCTTTTCTTTTTTCCTCTTCTCCTTCCTCTTCTTCTTTCTCTTTCTTTACCTTCTTTTCTTTTTCTTCTTCTGCTTCCTCTTCTTCTTTTTCTCCTTCCTCTTTTTCATTCTTCTTTTCCTTCCCCTCCACTTTTTCTTCTGTTTTCACAATAAAATTTCTCTGCATGAAATGCGATTGTTCTCCCTGGGCAAAGTGCATCGTCATGGCACAGCACCACCCATTTTTTTTCTCCAGAGGACGTGTACATTTGTTTCCCTATGAAAGTGGATTGTTCCTCCCAATTTTGCCAGGGACTGCACTATTCGTGCCCATGTTACTTGTACATGCCCCAAGTGCATGTTGCACGCAGGATGTTGGTGTATCATGCAAACGGCACAACCTTGAGACAACTTGATAATTATCTGGGAACGATCATCTCACCTGACGGCAGATGCACTTGAGAAATAGCCAGCAGAATCGGCCAAGCCAAAGCAGCATTCAAGAAAACGAAAAGCACTCTTACCAACAAATGCCTATCGATTAACATTAGGAAGAGAGTTTTTGAATGTTACATAGAACCGATAATGTTATACGGTTGTGAGGCGTGGACAGTCAACAAGCAAAGCCAGAACAAGATTGAAGCAGCCGAGATGTGGTTTCTAAGAAGAACGTTGAGAGTTCAATGGACAGCAAAGAAAACAAAAGAGATAGTCTTGACGGAGGCAGACACAAGAACATCATTCATACGGAAGATTAGGAAACGAGAGGCAACATTTATAGGCCATTTTATGAGGACAGGGGACTTAGAGCACCTGGTCACAACAGGAAAGCCGGAGGGAAAGAGAGCACCAGGAAGATCCAGAGAGAAACTACTGGACGGACTTGCAGGGTGGCTGAGGACAGGGAGGGTGGAAGACGTGCTTGCGGCAACAAGGGATAGATACATATGGAGGGCCATGATCGCCAACGCCATGCAGCAGGGCTCTTGATGATGATGATGATGACTAATAACCCGACTACCATTCAAGGTCTAGTGGAGTAGCAGAATATCCCAGTCTGACCGAAAATCGAACCCGAACCATCTCACTTCCCAGGTAGACAGACACTTTGGTCAACTGGGCCAAAACTCCATTTGTATGACGATACAAGCAATTTGTAAACCTGAAGACGAAAGAAATATCTAAGATGGAAGATGGAAGAAATCGGTAAGGAGGAAGGAAGCACTCTGTAAGATGGAAGATGGAAGAAATATATCAGATGGAAGAAAAATGTAAGATGGAAAGATGTAACAAGTCTGTAAGATGGCAGATGTTTTATGTCCATATTGCTTATAGCCCAGCCGACTAATAGAGCCATATCAGGGCTAACACCACGTCAAAAAACGACAACCGGCAGATGAAAGAAGTCTGTGAGGTGAAAGATAAAACAAATGCTTATATTGGTTCATCTTTCTGGAGACGTATTGTGCTTTGGAAACGAGATGGTTCTAGAAGGGCGAAAGGCATCCGCCAATTTGTATGGCTGTCTTCCTGTGTTAATAAATGGTTTGTCTGTTAGTTTAACAGAAAGTTTGTCCTTATGTCTAGTCAATCGTGAATTTGTGTGTGTGTTTGTCGTGATTTGTTGTTTGTTACAATGCGCTAGTAAAGAAGTACCGTAATGATGGCATAGCATTTGTTGCGTGACCATAGCTCAGCCATATACAACACTTGCCACACTTGAAATATAAGACCCACGTGTACCAATCAAACAACAGGTAAAACACGAAGACTGTACAGTAATGGTGGCACAGCTTTAGTTGTGCTGATCTGATATTTTGTAAAGGCTTGATATGGTAAATTCTGTTTGATGAAAGGATCTAGGCAAATTAAAAAAAAAAAAATTCACGACAGCTGAAAAATCATTGATAAGTTCTTTCCATTTGTTTGCCTCATTCGATTCTATTCTAGACAGACAGACAGACAGACGGACAGACAGGAAGGCAGGCAGGCAGGCGGGCAGGCAGGCAGACATGCAGGCAGACAGGCAGGCAGACAGGCAGACAGACAGACAGACAGACAGACAGACAGACAGACAGACAGACAGACAGACAGAGACATTCTTCCCAAAATTGAATGTCACAATTTGAAGCCAAAATTCGAGAAAACGATACAACAAAAACGTAAAACAAAAGAAAACGAAAATGTTTTCTCTTGTGAACATGAATGTAATTCTTAGAATAGTTTGTATAAGCTTGTATAAACCATTTTACAAATGCCGGTGTGAAGTTCTGTAACGCTGACAATGATGAAGACGTTGTTAGTTTCATGTAGAGAGAAAACATTGATCTTGGTATGTTAGAGGCTCGAGCGTTTTAGTGTCGTGGGGCACGCAGAGTCAGCTGTCGTTGAAGCTGTTGCAGACATTGATTCAGAAAGAGACATATGTACGCCTGCGTGTAAACATGCACATTCGACATTAACGAGCTTGTTTGGAGTTTGTTCAGGAGGGGTTCATCGCACTCGGACAGTTCCATATACGTTCCACCCAAGACTGCCAACAGTTATCTGGCAGACTCCCTGAACCTGCGCAAAACCTTATGCGCTGGCAAGGTCTTGAAAAGTGGATGGGAGAACCCATGAAACACTGGGCTGGCACCACCAGAACGATGGAAACATTAGGATGGGCAGCTAAGAGGCCAGGTTTTCTTGCTGCGGGCTGGAATTGAACTCGAGATATCAGATCTTGAGTCCATGACTTTATCAAAAAAACCATCCAGCTCGCGTTGACACTAACGGATACGCACGCAACACAAACATGTAGGCTTAAACATGCTAGTCTGTGTATGCAGGCGCCTACACATGTATGCTTAAAAGCACGCACCACAGACACATACACACATATATAAAAAATCACACACACACACACACACACACACACACACACACACACACACACACACACATACACACACACACGGACACATATACATATAACCACACACACTAACGCCGGCATGTAAGCACACACACCCATGTATCAGATACATACACAAGCACACTTGCACTGGCACATAAGCACACACGTGCATGAACTCATACACACACGCACTCGCATTTAGGCAGTAGCATGCACCTACAAACGCATACATATTAAATTACATGCTCATCTGTTCACACACATACGCATACACGCACATGTGCACATACACACACGCACACACACACACGACGCACACACACACGACGCACACACACACAC
>CM060313.1:48724982-48767482 GCA_030674185.1 Monoplex corrugatus
CTTACATATCTGACCTGATCAAACAATCCAGCATAACTATGGATGAAATAGCCGAGAAACCAACGTTAACGCCTATCCCTACATGGGAAATGCTAAAGGCCACATTTGATCTCGATTATGCAGACGTTAAAAAAGATGATAATGCCAACATTACGCTATCCACAGCTTGTGAACACATCGATGAAAAGTACCGTACCCACCTCCACATTTTTACTGATGGGTCAGTTTAGCAAATCAGAGCGCTGGAGCAGCGTTTTATGTTCCAAAATTTAACATTAAAAAGTCTTTTTTCATTGGGGCAAATGTATCTATATATACAGCAGAATTGGTCGCTGTTGTTCAAGCGTTGCATTATTTAATAAGCCTCCGGCCTGTGTCTTTCAAAGTAGTTCTCTTCGTTGATTCAAAATCTGTATTATATGCCTTACAGTCTTTTGATACAGACTCAAGACCTGATTTAATAATTGAGGCAAATCATCTAATACACTGTTTAAAGATAAATGGCTCGGAAATCAGTTTATGCTGGGTGGCTTCTCACGTTGGTCTTCACGGCAACAACGCAGTTGACAGAGCAGCTAAATCCGGTGCACTCCGTTCTGAAAATTCCATAGAATTACATGTTAACACCTCGGTAAAAGAAGCTTACAACTCGCTAGAATTAGCATCATGGATTCGACTTCATGAACATTTAAATGAAAAATTTGTGTCTCAAAAAAGAATCAAACTTTCAGTTCAAAATATCTGTAAAAAATGCAGTATTCTTCGTTATATCATTTGAGATTAATTGTTACCACATATTTTCGTATTCAACTGAACGCTTTGAAAACAAAATATTGTAAAAACGTTTTATGTATTTGCGGTGAACAATTCACATTGTATCACTGTTTGTTTTACTGCAGAAAACTTCGTTATTTTTTTGCCAAAGATGTTTACACAAGGAAACTATCTTGAAAAGCATTTTAAAGAAGTAATATCAGATCAAGTTCTGTTAGTTAAAATTTCAGAATCATTGGTTCACAGTCCTGTTAATGCGTTACTTTAAGGTTATTATTTTAATTATCATTATCTTATTTTGTTTTGTTTTGCTTTTTATGACGATTTTTCTTTTACATTTGATGTTGGCGTTGTTCTAGTTTCCTTTCTCTGTTCATCCATATCCTTTTTCTAAAGACCTTGCCGATTCCTCTTAATTTTTTTCCGTCTCTTACTCTGTTCCCCTCCCCCCCCCCCCCCCCCCCAAAAAAATCATCCTCCATGCCATTTTTACCCGTCTAATATCACTTATAGTGAAAAGACGTTAAATCAAAGAACGAACGAACAACACACACACACACACACACACACACACACACACACACACACACACACACACACACACACACACACACACACACACGTTAAAAATTAAAGACGTTAAATGAAAACGGGAACATATACATAAACTTCAGGGTTGTCCGTTAAAGCCAAGATCTCCAAATTCTATCTTTCAAACATGAGATCACCCGTGATTTCTTAATTCTCTAACACTTTGCGGAAAGAAATCTTTCTCTGGTTTTGGCCCACCAATATGGAACTCTCTCCCAGAGTCAAAAAGGCAAAGTAAATGTCTGCTTACTTTCGAAAACACTTCATAATATATCTCTTTCAAAAACAAACATGTCTTTTTCAAAAATATCTACAAAACAGCGTTGATTTATGTTAATGACTTTTTAAGTCGGATCAGGTTGGAAGTAATGTCTCTCGCCCCTCATCCCTACATTTCTCTGTCTGTCTGTCTGTCTCTCTACGTATATATATATATATATATACATATATATATATATCTATATATATATATATATATATATATATATATATATATATATATATATATATACACATACATATGTATATCCATATATAAGATCTATACTTCTATCTATCTACATACACCGCAGACACACATATATATCTCTATCTATTTATCATCTATCTATTTATCATCTATCTCTGTATATATCTATCTCTCTATCTATCTATCTATATTAACGTGCCTAGCTGATGTTCTACATGCGTATAAACACGAAGGGGGTTTACGCACTAACAGATTTGCACACACGTTTATCTGAGAGACAGGAAAGATGTCCACCCTTTACCCACCAGGCGGGATGTACACAGGCAGGGGTGCACCCCCGACCTTCTGATTTGATGTTCAACGTCTTACCTACTTGACTACAGCACCTGTCGTAGTTTATCAGGAACAAAGACATGTTCATATGCAGTGTCTACAAGTGCTAGACTCCATTTGTTATCACTTCCATAAACAAATACACATCTATCTGTTTCTCTGACGTATTTTCTCCCTCCCTCCCTCTCTTATTCCCTTCCCCGTCTCTCTCTCCCCCCCTCTCTCTCTTTCTGTCACCAGCCTCTCTCTCACTTCCTCTCCCCTCTATCTCTCATTCATTCCCCTTCTCTTCTCACTCCCTCTCTCTCTCCCTTCCTTTCTCTCTCTTACTCCCTGTCTTTCCTCCCCTATCTCTCCTTCTCTCTCATACTCCCTCTTCTCTCTCTCTCACTCTCCCTCCCGGTCTCTCATTCTGTCTTCTTCCGCCCTTTCCCTCTCTCACTCGCTCTCCTCTCTCTCACCTGATAGATACTTTGTTTCCAGGGCTCCCAGGCAGGTCTACATTCTGTCAGCAGCACGGAGGTGAAAGGGGATGGATAGTTGTAAGGGTGGGTGTCTGCCACCACTAGTTCCTGTGCAAAATGTCAACAATGCAGTTAAGAGAGCAACAGAGGTTTCTGAACCTGTCTTAAATGTGAACAATGTAGTAAAGACAGAAACAGAAGCTTGAGAACCTGTGCAAAATATGAACAATGCAGTTAAGACAGAACCAGACGCTTGTTCTGTGCAAAATGTGAATAATGCAGTAAAGACAGCCACAGAAGCTTGTGAACCTGTGCAAAATGTGAATAATGCAGTAAAGACAGAAACAGAAGCTTGTGAACTTGTGCAAAATGTGAATAATGCAGTAAAGACAGCCACAGAAGCTTGTGAACCTGTGCAAAATGTGAATAATGCAGTTAAGACAGCCACAGAAGCTTGTGAACCTGTGCAAAATGTGAATAATGCAGTAAAGACAGAAACAGAAGCTTGTGAACCTGTGCAAAATGTGAATAATGCAGTAAAGACAGCCACAGAAGCTTGTGAACCTGTGCAAAATGTGAATAATGCAGTAAAGACAGCCACAGAAGCTTGTGAACCTGTGCAAAATGTGAATAATGCAGTAAAGACAGAAACAGAAGCTTGTGAACCTGTGCAAAATGTGAATAATGCAGTAAAGACAGCCACAGAAGCTTGTGAACCTGTGCAAAATGTGAATAATGCAGTAAAGACAGAAACAGAAGCTTGTGAACCTGTGCAAAATGTGAATAATGCAGTAAAGACAGCCACAGAAGCTTGTGAACCTGTGCAAAATGTGAACAATGCAGTAAAGACAGCCACAGAAGCTTGTGAACCTGTGCAAAATGTGAACAATGCAGTAAAGACAGCCACAGAAGCTTGTGAACCTGTGCAAAATGTGAACAATGCAGTAAAGACAGCCACAGAAGCTTGTGAACCTGTGCAAAATGTGAACAATGCAGTAAAGACAGCCACAGAAGCTTGTGAACCTGTGCAAAATGTGAACAATGCAGTAAAGACAGCCACAGAAGCTTGTGAACCTGTGCAAAATGTGAATAATGCAGTAAAGACAGCCACAGAAGCTTGTGAACCTGTGCAAAATGTGAATAATGCAGTAAAGACAGCCACAGAAGCTTGTGAACCTGTGCAAAATGTGAATAATGCAGTAAAGACAGCCACAGAAGCTTGTGAACCTGTGCAAAATGTGAACAATGCAGTAAAGACAGCCACAGAAGCTTGTGAACCTGTGCAAAATGTGAACAATGCAGTAAAGACAGCCACAGAAGCTTGTGAACCTGTGCAAAATGTGAACAATGCAGTAAAGACAGAAACAGAAGCTTGTGAACCTGTGCAAAATGGGAACAATGCAGTTAAGACAAAAACAGACACTTGTGAACTTCAATCAAGGAGCTGACGATGTGCAGCAAGCTGGAAGGCTCTAAGATGAGAAACGCTGCGTGATGTTAGGGTCTCCTTAACACCGTCCATCCATGTCTTCCTTGGTCTGCCTCTTCCTCTAACTGCCGAAAATGTTTTCACAATAGTTTTCTTGAGCCATATTGGTAGGGTCACATTCTGGTCAGACAACAAATTCACTTAATTCTCCCCAGATGAATACGATGGCGGACTATGTTGTTCTTACCATTTCTCTGTCTCGGTGTTTCTGACCTGTCACATCTGGTCTTGTTGACAGCCCCGCATACAAGTAATCAGGTAGAAATTGTGTTCTCCAGGTTTGATCAGGGTCTGAGCCTGACACCGGTACCTCGTGGAGGGTATGGAACTGATAAACTTGGGTTTTGTTTCAGTAGAAAAGCTGCAGAGTTTTTGAAGAGTTGCTAACCGACATTCTTTTTTATATAGTTAATTTTGTGCGTACTTGTTGTTGAACAACAAACATACAAAACTTAACCAGCAGACAGATTCATAAACAGCATCAAAAAGATGCATATGTTCATCACACATTCATGTACATTACAAGTTGTACGGCAGAGCAGTGTAAACAATACTGACAGAGCAAGCATTGATATCGTTTGTTTTCTGGATTCTGGTGTCGATCTCTATGTTGAACCTTTCGTCTGCTATGAAAATGCTGTCGAAGTGTTTGAAGTCACTCTCTTGTTTGATGTCATTGAAACTGACACAAAAGAAAGTATCAAAGCGCCTCGGGGGTGGGGGTGGATGAGTGAAGAATTTCAAGGGCAGTTGTGGACGTACGTTAGTTAAAAAATGACCAGTAGGTGCTTTATGTCGTTGTAGCTTTATTTATGGAGGTCTGTGAACTTTTCAAAAATAGCTGTGTTGACAAGAGTGCGTCAAGACTGGTACTCCTCAGTGCTGCGTCGTAAAGTGTTTGTCCAGAACCAGTGAGGAGTGGCGAAGAGGAGATGACTGTGTTTGTTTGGTCTGGTTAGTAAAAACAATAAAAACATCTGCATACAAACAACGCGGCATCACACTACACATGTACACACACACACACACACACATACACACGCACACACACACACACACACACACACACACACACACACATATATACACACACACCCACCACCACCACCACCACCACCACCACCACCAATTCGGATTTGTTCAAGAGGGATTCATCGCACTCGGACAATTCCATACGCGCTCCACCCAAACCTGCCAGTAATTTTCTGGCAGACCACCTGAGCCTGTGCTAATTCTGTGCATCGGTGAGGTCTTTGATTGGAAAGGGGGTTGGAGGAAGGACCTATGAAACACAAAGCTGAAACGAACAGATCAGTTTTTAATATTGTGGACTGAGACTGAACTTGAAATATCAGATCTGGAATCCCCGGCTCTATCATAAGGTTAAAACATCACCATCAACAAAACAAACAAACAAACAAACAAAAAAGCCATAAAGCAACAATCAGTGTCTTACCGGTAGAGCAATGAACATAGCAGTGATCCAGATAATTATGATCATGTTGCGAGCTCTGCCCAACGTGGATTTGAACCTGAGGGGATAGCAGATGGCGTACCATCGCTCCACCGCTATGGCGCTGAGGGTTAGCACAGATACTGACACTGACGTGTTCTGAAACATATTTATATGTTTGTTTATTTATTTATTCATTCATTTAGTTATTTGTTTATTTCATTTTATTTTAATTACTTGTTTACTTATTTGTTTGTTTGTTTATCTATCCATTTACATATTCATTCATTCACATATTTTTGGTTTAGTTTAATTTATTTTTGTGGATTGTTTAGTTTTGTGTCTGTGTGTGTGTTCGTGTGTGTGTGTGAATGTGTGTATGTGTGATCGTGAGGGCGTGTGTGTTTGTGTGTGTTTGTGAGTGTGTGTGTGTTTTGTTTGTTTGTTTTTGAAATGTCAATTAATGTTTTTGAGATTGCAAATTCAAACACTACGTTTTTGATTATCATGTTTTACAAAAAACGAACAAATAAAACCACCATCGCGAAAAAAAGAGGAAAAAAAAAAAAAAAAAAAAAAAAAAAAAAATCAACCAAAACTCAAACCAAACAAAACTAAACTAAAAAACAACAACAACAGCAACGACAACAACCACCACCACTACCACCACAACAACAATCTGATTGACCAACCAACCAACCAACCAACCCAAATTAAAATATCAATAGCAAAGAACACCCACCTTCCCAACCTCCCGAAAACCCAAAACCCCACAGTCCTCCTCTCTAAAAAACAAAACAAAACAAAACAAAAAAAAAAAAACCAAAACAAACTCACCTGCAAAAAGAGAAGTGTCTTGCACATAGCGGCGCCCAGGAACCAGGTGAGGGAGACGTTCTGCACCAGGGTGGGGGGCAGGCAGAACAGGAGGACCAGAAAGTCTCCAACCGCCAGGTTGACGATGAACACGTTGGTCACTGTACGCATGTTGTGATTACGCCACACGGCGAAGCACACCAAAAAGTTGCCCACCTGTTTGGTTGTTTATAGTATTAATAGTTGAGTAGCAATGGTAGTAGTAGTAGTAATCATAGCAGTTGTGGTAGTAGTAGTAATAGCAGTAGCAGTGGCAGTAGTATAACAGTAGTAGTAACAATAATAGTAGTGGCTGTAGTAGTAGTAGTAATAGTGATGATAGTAGTAGTGGTAGTGGTGGCAGTAGTAGTAGTGGTGATAGTATTGGTGGTGATAGTGGTAGTGGTGTTGGCAATGGTATAAGTGGAAGTAATTATGTAGTGGTGGTGGCAGAAGCAGTAGTAGCCATAGTAGAAATAACAGTAGTAGCAGCAAAGGATTCGTGGTGATAATAGTAGCAATGATGGTGGTGGTGATAGTAGAAGTAGCAGTGGCTGCTCTAATAGTAGTAGCAGTGGCAATAGTAATAGTTGTGGTGGTGGATGTAGTAGTGGTGGTGGTGGTGATGGCAGTAATAGTGGTAATAGTAGTTGTGGTGGTAACTGACGTAATAATAGTGGCGGTAGTAGTAGCAGTGGTAATACTAGTAGCAGCAGTAGTTGTAGTGGTGATAGTAGTGGTGGCGGTAATAGTAGAAGTAGTGGTAACAGCAGTAGTAGCAGCAGCAGATGAGTAATAGCGGTAGCAGTGGAAGTGGCAGTAGTAGTCGTGGTTGTTACTGTTATTGATGGTGTGATTTTTGTTGTTATCATTTTTGTCAACATCATCATTGTCATCATTCAGTCATCATCACCATCATCACTGTCGTCGATATTATCATCATTAGTAGCAGCAGCACCTTCATCTTCATCATCAGCAACGTCCCATTGCTATCGTCATCGAGATTATTATCATCGTCACCATTTAAGTCGTGGTCTTCACTGCAGCTGCCATCCTCAGTATCATCATCATCACAAACATCGACCTTGTCAACGCCACCACCATCTCCATCGTTGATGTCGCTATCGACACAAGATTTAAAGATGTTAAAAAAAAGGAATAAAGTTTGTAAAAGAAAGACGAAGAAAGACAAACGAGAAGGGGGAGGAAGACGATAAAAACAGTAATAAGAAAAAGAATCAGAAAGAGAAGCAGAAGAAAACGACGTAAAGGAAGAAGAAGAAAAGAAAATGACGAGAAGGAAGAAGAAGAAAAAGAAAAGGACGTTAAGGAAGAATAAGAAGAAAACGAAAAGAAAGAAGATGAAGAAGCATAAGAAGAAGACAAAGGTGACATGGCAACTGACCAGACCCACGAAGAAAGTCAGGGCGTACAAGATGATGAAGAACCACTCAAAGTCTTGCGGGAAAATGTGATCCTCCAAGGCAGCCCTGTATTCCGCCTCGTCCCAGCAGTACTCGTTCCAGCAGTCTGCGCTGCCAGTGTCGTTGGTGCTGCTGATGGTGATGTTGTTGTTGTTGTTGGTGGTAGTGGTGGTGTTGGAGGTCATAGTGGTGGTGAGGTTGGGGAGGAGAGTAGTGCGTGAGGGGGCGAGAGGGGGGTTGAGGAGTTTTACGTTTATGGGCATGGTGTGTGTGTGTGTGTGTGTGTGTGTGTGTGTGTGTGTGTGTGTGTGTGTGTGTGTGTGTGTGTGTGTGTGTGTGTGTGTGTGTGTGTGTGTGTGTGTGTGTGTGACTTCAGACGTTTATGAGTGGGGATGATTCAGAATCTGAAAGAAGAGAAACAGTCCACTTTAAAACGTTGCATTCACCCAAGATGATTTATATCATGTATACATACTATATATATCTTGTGTATATGTGTACGTGCGTTTGTGTGCCCGTGTATATGTTTGTGTATGTGTATGCGTGTGTGTGTGTGTACTTGCAAAAGAGAAATAACATCGTAGCGTGTGTGTGTGTGTGTGTGTGTGTGTGTGTGTGTGTGTGTGTGTGTGTGTGTGTGTGTGTGTGTGTGTGTGGAGAGAGAGAGAGAGAGAGAGAGAGAGAGAGAGAGAGAGAGAGAGAGAGAGAGAGAGAGAGAGAGAGACAGACAGACAGACAGAGAGAGAGAGCGTATGTTTGTGTTGGATTTTCGTTTATTTCGTTTATTATCTTCCATATCCCATTTCGGATTAAATATTCTTTTTAGCATCGAACATTGAACTGAGTTTGTGTGTGTGTGGAATGTTTGAAACAGAACTAACCGTGATATTGTTTATTTCTCTCTCTCTCTCTCTCTCTCTCTCTCTCTCTCTCTCTCTCTCTTTCACACACACATATACACGCACGCACGCAGGCTCGCGCGCGCGCGCGCACACACACACACACACAAACACGTACATCCAGAAACCTGCAAACCCGCACACGTCTGCTTACAAGCAAGTCAAGACACATGACAAGAAAAGACAGGAAATGGACAGATTTTCTAAATACACATTACACGGATCAAGACCCACGTCAATTGTTAAATAAACGATTTAAAGTTGCAAGAAACACTGGGGAAGAACTGGACAGCAGAAGGTTCTCAAAGGGAAAGCGCCCCTCAAGCAAGTGTGTCGACCCTAAACTGCTTACACTGTAAGGGGGCCGGGCCGTATCCAGGTCATGACTTCTGCACATGGCCCGGCCCCCTTAGAGTATAAAGTGTTATTGTAAGATACTTAATATCAGATACACTGATCGTATCATCCTTGAACAAGTGCGCCAAACTATCAAGCTACATACTGATCCATAAGAAAATCTGCTGACTTCAGTTAAGAAATCGACATTGATACGTCCATGTAATAATACACCAGATCCGCGTAAATTGTTGAATAAACAATTTAAACCATTTCCCATTTGGACATAAAGGGAAAGAATTGAGGGGCTGGGAGCAAACTGGACAGGTTTAAATTCTTTTTGTTGATCTCGCTTTTTGGGTGAAGTGCGGTCTGGAAGTTATCTCTTCTTGTCAATTTTCGTCCCAGTCAGTCCAAGAATGGTGTTTTTGTTGTTGTTGTTGTTGTTGTTGTTGTTGGTGGTGGTGGTGATGGTTTTCATTTTGAATCCCTGGTGTCCGTGGAGCTCAGATTAAGGAGAAACAGTGATGTTGAGAGTGGGTTGGGGGAGGCGGCGTGGGGGTAGGAACGAAGGAAGAAATTAATTTTGACAGTCGTAGTTTTGTAAAGTTTCAATGAGGGGATTATTACTGTGGTGGTGGTGGTTTATTGGTGGTGATCGTTTGTGTGTGTTGTTGTTGGTGGTGTGTATGTTTGTCTGTGTGTGATTGTGTAAGAATATGAATGTGTATGTGTGTGTGTGTGTGTGTGTGTGTGTGTGTGTGTGTGTGTGTGTGTGTGTGTATGTGTGTGTGTGTGTGTGTGTGTGTGGAATATGAGTGTGTTTGTGTGTGTACGTGCTTGTATATGGTACAGAGATACACATGTCAGTACAGTGTTGCCAAGATTGATTTAGCGACAGACTGATACAAGTATAAGATACAAAACCCGTACACTAGATAGGACCTCAGGACCTTGCCAACACATGGGGCTTATGTGCAGGCTTAAGGCTTATGCCATGATCATTTTGGATCTTCTCCATTACATGGCACCAGTGGCTTGCCAACACATGGGGCTTATGTGCAGGCTTAAGGCTTATGCCATGATCATTTTGGATCTTCTCCATTACACGGCACCAGTGGCTTGCCAATACATGGGGCTTATGTGCAGGCTTAAGGCTTATGCCATGATCATTTTGGATCTTCTCCATTACATGGCACCAGTGGCTTGCCAACACCTAGGGCTTATGTGCAGGCTTAAGGCTTATGCCATGATCATTTTGGATCTTCTCCATTACATGGCACCAGTGGCATTATAGTGCATATGGAATTCATTCCGAACGCACAGACGTTATCTCGAGAAACTGAAAGTGAAACTGTATGAAGTAGCCTATGCGTGCGTGCGTTGCGTGGGGGAATCAATGCGTGTGTGCTAAAAAAAACGAGGAGTGTAAGAGAGAGAACTAGTAAAAAAGACATCTTTTCTGTTGACTGATACCATGAGGTCTGAACCAGACCGTTGCATCCTTGAAGTGATACAGGACTATGTGAACATATCATTCTGCCCCTATTTTAGCTATAACATAGGCTTGTTCATTGTAGCAGAAATTACATTGAGATGGAATCCAGCAGACGGCAATGCCTGAACCTCAAATTGAAAAGACTGCAAATTAAATGGTTGGTGTCAAAGGTAAGTTCAAATCTGAGGAAAGGTCAACCCTTGATTACAGAAGTTCTAGCAATGGGGTTGATTGGCACATCGCCCTATGATGTCATGAAACTGCTCTCTATCTCTGCGAAAGAGAGGACAAGAACCTTAAAGGAAATGGCAGGAGCAGCTGAACAGAGTTCCATTTGGATCTGGTTGAGGAATAACGGAAGTGAACTTCATAAGGCTAAAAATTCCCTATATGTTGCCAGTGTCTAATAGCTAAGTAAGGGTGATTTGACCTTGAGACGCCTAATCACCTTGGATAAGTGAGTTGGAACCTAGGTGGAAGACTAAGATTTGTTTTAAAATAACTGATGACAGCAGCCATGACCTGGATGCAGCCCGGTCACTTTAGAGTGTAAGGAGGTTAGGGTCGAAATATTGCCTGACGAGAGCTTCTCCTTTGAGAACTTTCTGCGGTCCAGCTCTCCCCAGAGTTTCTTGCTACTTGATTTCAAAGAAAAGTTTTGATTTCAAAGACAAGTTCAGAACTGGTCTTACATTTTAACGATCGTAGGGCGTAAAGGACAACTTCAGAATCAACACAACATACGATTGGTTATATGATTTTAATAAAATCAGCCAGAAAAGGTAACACCATTAAGACAGCCAAAACTTCAACTATAAAGATTGTACCATTGCTGTGTCATCTTCTTCCTCCACTTCTTCTTCTTCTCCCAGCTTAACGCCTAACGAGCAACTGGGGCGCCGTACTAAAGAACTGTTCACTAAATTCCTTCAGCTCTATCGGTTGTGTACCAAAGCCTGGGTCTTAGTAAATTGTTTCTGTGTCCATTCCTGAATATTGTCAGTTTATCGCTTTTTTGTTGTTGTTTGTCTTCTCCTCCGTCTCACTCCCTCAACAACTCCACAGAGGACTGATTTACCAAGGCCATTGGATCTTGTTACATGGCTATACCAATGTGGTTTTCTTAACTAAAGTCAGCAGATCTTCATAATTATCGTCCAATGTGCAGCTAGACAGTTTGGCACACTTGTTCATTTGTGACATGATCAGTGAATCTGACGTTTAATCCAAGCTGTGGAAATGAGATGTTATCGCAAGATACTAAAATCAGATGCACTGTGATGTATGTATATGAGAGTGTGTGTGTATGTGTGTGCACATACATGTGTGTGTTAGTGTATGTGCACGTGTGCGGGATGGAAGCATCAGTGTGTATGTGTTGGAGTGATGATGCAGGAGAACTAACACTGACATATTTTTCATCCTCTCTCTTTCTCAGACAGACACACACACACACAGACTAGACACACACACACATAGACACGCACTTACTTACATATAAGCATATCCACACACAGATTCACGCACACCTACTTACAAGCAAGTCTAGACAAATTGAAGCACACAGAGAGAGAGAGAGAGAGAGAGAGAGAGAGAGAGAGAGAGAGAGAGAGAGAGAGGAGAGAGAGGAGAGAGAGAGAGAGAGAGAGAGAGAGAGAGAGAGAGAGAGAGAGAGAGAGAGAGAGAGAGAGAGAGAGAAGAGAGAGAGAGAGAAAACAAACAAAATAACTGACGTATCGTCGAAATGCACAAAACTCGACCCAAGATTCACGTCAACTACAGAATAAATGACGTGAAACCATTTTCCATTTTAACGTAAAAGGGGGTTAGGGCTTTGGGAACAAACTGGACAGGTCTGAATTGGTTTTCCTTGATTTTCTCTTTCTTTCAGCGAGGAGGAGGGAGTGAAGGGTGGTCTGGGATTTGTCTGTCCTCGACCATTTCTGTCCCAGTCACTGCAAGATTGGATTTTATTTTGGATTCCCTGGTGTCTTACGGGGTTCAGATTAACGGAGTTTGGTGGAGAAAAGGTGGGGGTTGGGAAATGAAGTTGATTGTCGTTGTTTTAGATAGCTATGCTGATGTGTGTGTGTGTGTGTGTGTGTGTGTGTGTGTGTGTGTGTGTGTGTGTGTGTATTTGTTAGTATGCGTGCGTGTGTATGAGAGAGAGAGAGAGGAGGAGGAGGATAAAAAGAGAGAGACAGAGAGTGTGTGTGGGTGTGCATGCGTACGTGCGATGTGTGTGTGTGTGTGTGTGTGTGTGCGCGCGTGTTTGTGTGTGTGTGTGTGTG
Source organism: Monoplex corrugatus (assembly GCA_030674185.1). Lineage (NCBI taxonomy): Eukaryota > Metazoa > Mollusca > Gastropoda > Littorinimorpha > Ranellidae > Monoplex > Monoplex corrugatus. The sequence continues at coordinate 48,737,859 of CM060313.1, forward strand.
TGTGTGTGTGTGTGTGTGTGTGTGTGTGTGTGTGTGTGTGTGTGTGTGTGTGTGTGTGTGTATTGTGTTGTGTTGCGTATTAATGTTTGTATGTGTAGATGGGAAGCAGAAAAGAGATGGTGAGAAAACGAGAAATCTTTGAGATAACTTCTGCAGCTCCAATGAGACAGACAGATTTATACACACATACAGGATTTGGGGAGGGGGGGGGAGAGTAGGGGAAGTGAACAACGACAGATAATAGGTTGATCCTTCAAATGCACATAACACGACCGACTGAAACCACTTTTTAGAACGTAAGAGATGGAGAAGCTGGGAGCAAATTTGACACGTTTAATTTTTTTTCTTGAATTTTTTTTTGAATGAACAAAGATCTGGAAAATTTTCCTTCAATCGATTTGTGTCCCAGCCACTGCCGAAGGGGTTTTAATTTTGACTTTCCTGGTATCTGTGGGGCTCACAATAAACGGTTTAAACAGGGTAAGTGTGGGTGTTGAAGGTTTGAACTCGGGGAGTAAATCTGATAACAGTGGTTTAGAAAAGTTTTGGTGAGGGGATCGCTGGCTTGGTACATGTAGTGGTAGTGATGATGGTGGTGTGGTACTGTGTGGGCTGTGTGTGTGTCTATATGTGTGTGTGAGTGAGTGAGTGAGAGAGAGAGTGAAAGAGTGGGGGGAGGGAGAGACAGAGACAGAGAGAGAGAGAGAGAGAGAGAGAGAGAGAGAGAGAGAGAGAGAGAGAGAGAGAGAGAGAGAGAGAGAGGGAAAGAATTATACATTCACAGTAAGATGTTTATCGATCAAAGGTCATAGACCCGTAGGAAGATGGGACGAACAAAACATGTCCCAAATGTCATCATCATCACACAGTAGATGTTTCTAAAATGTGATGGCAAATATATCAAAGTACAGCTACTGAAAGAGAGAAACAGGAAGAGAGACAGAGAGATAAAGAGAGAGAGAGTCCGACAGAAGGAGAAAGAGAGAAAGCGAGAGATAGAGAAAGAGAGAGAGAGAATGGGTGTGTGAGAGAGAGACAGAAAGAGACAGACAGAGAAGGGGAAGAGGGAGTAAGAGAAAGAGACAAACAGAAAGAGAAAGAAAGAGAGAAAGTGCGAGAGTAAGCGAGCGAAAGATAAGGACAGTGAATGAATGACAGAGAAAGAGAATGAGAGACAGAGAGAAAGAGAGACAGAAAGAGCGAGAGTTAGTGAGAATAAAGGAGTGAAAAAAAAAAAAAAAAAAAAAAAGAGAGAGAGAGAGAGAGAGAGAGAGAGAGAGAGAGAGAGACCCACGGAGACGGGGAAGGGGGAGAAAGCTCAATTCGTACTTGAAACGCTTCTTATAATTCATAAGAAAAGTTTATGGAACTTTGGGGAGCTTATTTAACGGTCAGATGCATTCAGAGCCATAAAACACACAAACACGCACATACAGACATACACACACACATACAGAAACAGATACAAAGACACAGATACACACATACACACAAACACACACGCATACACATATACATTCGCGGACAGGTACAAATGTATACAAATACTTGCATACATTTTCAGTGGCACACAGACCACAGAGCACAGTTCCTTCTTGCGGTGCCTTAATGACTCTGCATAAAATTAAGGAAGAAGAAGAAAGAAGAAGAAAGAACGAAAGAAAGGAAAAAAGAAGATAATCATTTCATCAAGCGAGTGTCAGAAAAGTGCATTAAAATGTCATGAAACTGACTCTTTTATACATAATTATGCAGAAAAGACTTCAAAACACTTCTCGGTAGTAGTGGTGAGTTTTAGAATCCTCACTTCCTATCACACTTAAAAAGTTATTTCAAAGTCACTTTTCATTTTTCGTTTTCTCAAGATGACGTCTCCGCGCTTGGAATGAATTCCATATGCACTAACGTCACAAGTGCCATGTGATGGAGAAGATCCAGAATGACCACAGCACAAGTCTTAAGCCTGCACGTAAACCCACGAGCTGGCCAGGTCCTGAGGTCCTACCTAGATAGTTCCATAACCCTGGGGTCGTAGGGGAGTGAGATGGCAGAGGCCTCAATTTTTCCAGGGGCCAGCACCACGAGGGCGGCGTACTTCAACGCCACATGTGAATAAAGAGGTAAATGAAATAACTGAAAACACAGCAACATATGAAAACTGAATGAGAATGAAAAAGAACAAATGGTTTTTGTCAAGCGTACACAAAAGACAAGAAAAAAAATCCCACTAGATTTAGGACAAGAGCAACATATAAGAACAGACATATTACTAACAACAATCGTCATCATCATCATCATCATCATCATCATCGTTATCACTATTGTTATTATTATTATCAGTAGTAGTAGTAGTAGCAACAGCAGGAGTAGTAGTAATAGTAGTAGTAGAAGTGGTAGTAGTAGTAGCAATGCACTTGAAAGCTCAGCCGAACGCTCAGAGCCATATCAGGGCCATATATATCTCAAACAAAACACACACACACACACACACACACACACACACACACACACACACACACACACACACACACACACACACACACACATCGATTATCTTGGGAGAAAAAAAAAGGAAAAACACGAAAGAAGAAAAGTAAGTACACCTAACATTATATTCATGCAAATTAACGCTCGTATGGCAGCAAAAGACTTGTCACAGGCAAAACTGATGAAGTTGTCGCTGAAATAATCAAGGTCAAAGGGCATCGAGACAGACATTCAGCTTCCAAGTCTGGCTGCACTGGTTTTGCATGGGTTCAGATCTCACTCGAGGAAAAAACAACTGTGCCCACTGGCTCAATTGTTAGAGCGCCATGCTCATAATGAGGGATTGTGGTTTCAAACCTCGGCCCGACCAGTTTTTTTTTCTTCCTGTAGTGGCCCATTAGCTCCGCTGTTAGAACGCCACATTCATAATGTAGGGGTCGTGAGTTTTCAACCCTCGGGCGGGCCACGTTTGCGCGCGCGCGCGTGTTCGTGTGTGTGTACGTGCGTGCGTGCGCACGTGTTCGTATGTGTATATATGTTTATACATATGTACGTGAGAGACAGAGATATAATGTTGAATGATATTCATATTCAGTAAATTTTCTTCTTGCCACAATGGATTTACCACTACTCGGGCTACTCTTCCCCGTGACAGCGACTCACCACAGTGCAGCGCCACCCAATTTTTTTTTACCAAGACTTCAAAAAGGCGAGAAGTTTAATTGGCCTTCAAGGGGTGGACCTGAGAAATGAACCTCCATTGTATTATGCCAGGACAGCCGTGCGAACACCCTGCTCTTCACGATTTTCAACTACTGTGGGATCTTTAGCGTGCGCAGTCCAGAAGACACACGGGTCCGTCTCATTTTTCATCACCTTCCGAAGGACTACACATTCAGTTCGATTTTCTGGTCAAATTGAGGAGAAAAGTCGAGACCTCAACGGGAAACGAACCCTGGAACTTGGAGTTTAGTTATTGGAGGCCACTTTTCCTAATGATACTTTATTTTCCAACGGTAGAAGTCATTACTATACGCCTTTTTCTCAACTTGTCATAGCTTTAACACAATGGATGTTTTTATGTTTCCATAAGTTACTGGACACTGCCATGACTTTCAGGATCTTTAACGTCATCATCATCATCATCATCATCATCATCATCATCATCATCATTATCACATCATCATCATCATGTGCCCTGCCGCATGGCGTTGGCGATCATGGCCCTCCATAAGAATCTATCTTTTGTCACTGTAAGTACATCTTCCACTCCGCAAGTCCGTACAATATCTTATCCCTGGGTCTGTCTGGTGTTCTTTTTCCCTCCAGCTTTCCTGTTGTGACCAGGTGCTCTAATTTCTCTTGTCTCATAAAATGTCCTACAAATGTTGCATGCCTTTTCGTTATCTTCTTTAGTAATGATCTTCTTGTGTCTGCCCCCTTCAAGACTGTCTCGTTTGTTTTCTTTGCTGTCCATGGAATCTCAACATTCTTTTTAGAAACCACATTTCAGTTGCCTCAAATTTTCCACAATCTTTAACGTACGTATTTGATATTCGGCATGCGTAAATCATACAAAGGGGGTTCAGGCACTGGCTGGTATCTGCAAACATGTTGACTTGGGAGATCGGACAAATCTCCATCCTTTACTCACCAGGCGGAGGTGTCTTGGCGGATCGAACCCAGAACCTTGTGACTGTTAATCCAACGTTGACCCACATGACTACAGTGTCCATCAAGTCAAAATGAATGTCCACCAGGTAACACGGCATCCCCCCCCCCTTTATTTTTTTCTCTCGTTAGCTAGGCTGCTCAAAGCGCCATGCAAATAGCACAGGGGCGGCAGGTTCCCCACTGGCTTGGGCCACGGACACAGTCGTATATGCCAGACTGGCCTTTGTCTGTCTCTTTCCTTTTGTGTCTAATAATGATAAGATTATAGTAATGATAATTTTAACTATAGTAATATTAATGATAATAACAATAATAATATATAATAATAATAATAATAATGATAATGATACTACTACTACTACAAATACTGCTGCTACTATTAAACTATGTACCACCACCACCACCACCACCACCACTACGACTACTGCTACTACTGATGATGATGATGATGATGTGAATGATGATGATAATAAAAATTACGATGATGATGATGATGATGATATTGATGATGATGATGATAATAATAAGAGCAACAACAACAACAACACTACTGCTACTACTACTACACTACTACTACAACTACTCCCACAACTATTATTTCTACTAGTTGTGCTACTACTACTGCTGCTACTACTGCTACTTCGGTTACTTTCAACGACTATTACTACCACTTCTTTTGCTCCTACTTATCCTCCTCCTACTGCTGCTTACTACTACTACTTTCGTTTATATGGCGTAAACAGTCCTTGTCCGAGAAATCCCGCAGCACTTTCAAAAACAAACAAACAAGCAAACAAACAAACAACAAAAGAAAAAGAAAGTTAGCGAGAACATAACGAAATGAACAGAAAACACACAGAAACTTAATTCTTTTCACGCTTCCTTCCGTCAGCCTACAATATAATTATGTTCACATTGTCAGGAATCATGATAGTCATGTCTGCATAGAATCCATACATCTAACTTTATGTGTCTGGGTTCTTGGTCTTTTATCTTTCGTCAAAAAATAATTAACTCTACGAGTTTTCCCGTATTAGTGATGTATAGCAAAAATCCAATCACCTAGAACCACGAGAAAAGGACAGCCAGTGATATTTCCTGATAGGACAGTTATGATCAAGTATCCGATCTGACCAGCAGGCCGTAAATACCCACAAACAGTCACGGTGGTAAAGTGGTCAGCATAATAAGGTGACGACTGGTTGGCAGGCGGTTTGAAACCTTCCCTCCAACTGTGTACATCATTATTATGTTGTTTTTTTTCCGGCTCCAACCAGTTTCTACCCGGAGCTGAGTATGCTATGGGCTCAGTGGGAAGCCTGGGATCACATATCCGTGTTTCATCCACTTCACAAATTCCTCAACGAAGGTGTTGTTTGGATTTTCTGACCAACGCTGCAGGTATCTGTATCTACCGGGCCTGCTTGAAGCCAGCATGTGTTGTAAAAAGAGATGTACAATACAGCCTGCCCCATGCTGTCCCAATCTCACATGGAGCTTAGCAGCACCATCACCATCATATCCACCGCCATATATTATCTTAGCACTGTAAAGAAAATGTCCAGGGTCGGTGGCCCTTCACATCCTGCTCTCCTGATGATTTTTATATTTGGTGAGTTTGAAGGCGTGTTGAAGAGTCAAGTTCAGCTGCCTCCGTGCAGTGACACAGACATCTTGCGAGCGATAGGGCAGAAAAAATACTCCGAGTTGATGATTTGTTCCACAAAGAAAGCTGTTCATTATCATCATCATCATCATCATCATCATCATATCATTATTGTGATTATCATTACTATTATTGTTATTATTATTATTATCATCATCATTAGTAGTAGTAGTAGCAGCAGCAGAAGCAGCAATAATAGTAGAAGTAGTAGTAGTAGTAGTAGCAGCAGTATTAGTAGTGGTAGTAGTAGTGGTGGTAGTAGTAGTAGTAGTAGTCGCGGCAGTAATAGTAATATCGGTAGTAGTATAATTGCCTGGCCTGCCCGAGGGTTGAACCCACAAGCCCTGAATTACAAGCACGGATGGCGCTCTAACAACTATGCTTTTATCATTAGTGTTTAGAGCTCAGACTATAACAGAGAGCTAGATCAGAGCTATGACCATTTCAAACAAGACACACATCTAAACACATCGATGACCCTGGAAAAAAAAGGAATTTTGAAAAGAAAACCAAGTATGTATATACAAATGTCACTGCATTCACGCAAACATTCTAAAGGTATGGCTTTGACGTTGGCCATTCCACCCCCTTTATCACCAGGAGGATTAAAAACAAACAAACAAACGTGAATGCAAATGCATCACTACGGCTAAGTACACACAAACATACATAAAGGCTGGCTTGTAGTGCCTGAAATTACGACCATGCAGTTCACACTTCCTTAGCGCTCAAAATGCTGTTGATATATTATGTACCCAGTTATCGATCCTGGTAAATATGTGAGGCTTTATGGAAAACATAAAGGTGAATGGGCTAGCAAGGTATGGACACTTTTTATACAGAAAAACCACCCAGCATCCCCACAGGGGAAAGGAAGCTATTGATCAGTTGTCTGATAAACATGACTGATTTGTCCTATAAATAAAGCTGATGATTATCTGTCTGAATAAACATGACCTTGTCTTGTCCAATAAAGAAAAAAATGATGATTAGTTGTCTGAAGAAAGATGATTTTGTTTTGTCCTATAAAGAAACTAATGATAAGTTGTCTGAATAAAGATGACGGATTTGTCCCATACATAAAACCAATGGTTATTTGTCTGATTAAACATGACTTTGTTCTTGTCCCACAAAGAAAATTGATTATTAGTCGTCTCAAGAAACATGACTGACTCATCCCATGTATAAAACTGATGATTAGTTCTCTAAATAGATATGATTGTGACTTGTCTCGCAAGGAAAGCAGATAATCATCGTCTGAATAAACATGACTGTTTTGTCCCATACCATAAAGAAAGATGATGATCAGTTGTCTGAATAAACATCCGTTATGGCTGATACTAGGGGCACAAGACAGTAAGAAATATCGCAACAAGTGAATTTCTCAGACTGCAACAAAACTGAAGACAGCCATCGTAAACTTGGAGAGGGGGAGGGGGGGGGGGTCATCTGTTGTAAAGTCAGTTCTGATTGGATGGTCATCCAGTAAAAGCGCTGGCAAACATGATAGCGTGTGTGTATGTTTGGAATGGCTGTTCTGATTAGTTGTTGTTTTTGTCAGAGTCCTGGGCAGATGATGGCGCGTGTGTGTGCGTGTGTCCAGACCTTTCTGTTTTGTCTCCATGACCCAGACAGTCCACAAGTCTTTTATTGCTTATTTCACGGTGTGTTTATTGTTTGCATTTACCTCTGTTTACAATGCTTTCGTTTGATATCTGTCCAGACCCCTACTTCTGTGTCTGCATGTGCCTCTAGTTACGATGCTTTCGTTTGATGCCTGTCCTGACCTTTTTCTTTTCTATGTCTGTATTTACTTTTCTTTGTAATGCTTTGACATAATGGTCTGTCTTGTATTTTTCATCTAAGTGTTTCTAATTTCAACCCTACCATCGGGATTGTTTCAGAAAACAGACTGACTCAGACAGCCCTCTTGCTTTTGTCTCCAATTATATGTCTGTATGTACAATATGTACAACTATTGATAAGTCTTTCTGAAATGTTCAGGGAATCTTTGTGAAGAAAGTTCAGTCACATTGAAACGAAGAAATTTATGAATACATAAGTGTGAACGGGCGCAGCCTTTTGTTTGAGTCTGTTTATTTATTGTTGTTCCATGTGTCAATTTATAATCCTGCTCTCACAGTCTTTCGTCCGCCGTGACTTGGCCTTCATGGCCAGCTGTATTATGAAGAACATGAACTGGTTTTCATACTGTCTTAACTGTCTTAAACGAAGCTGATGACTGAGTTCGAATGGGTCATGCAACGTATGGACAGCCCGCCCCCTTTCTTCGCTTGATGAAATGGCTATAGAGTGGCCTCGGGAGCTTGGGAGGTGATTGTGTGGCGAGTGGTGAGGCATTGGTGCTGTGGGTCCCATCCAGCACTCTCGAGTGTTTCCTGTTAACTTTGTCTTAAGGGGAGCATGATTCATTTCGTCCTATAGCCTATGTTTTTGTGTGCATATCTGTATGTTCAACGCATGTTAATAAGTCTTCCTTGAACAAGTCTTTCTCATTATGGCACACTCAGCGGAACATGATCCACGCAGAAAGCAGGTGATCACTTGTCCAATATGTATAAATCTGACTTTAAGTTAACAAGAAACAGCACGAGACTTTGACAATGAAGAACGCTGATTTTCAGTCATTTCCATACACATAACTGTAACTTATCCCATAAAGATGATCCGCTGTATCAATAAGCATGATCTGACATCTTTAAAAAATATCAGCTGTGTCCATAAACATGGCGCTGACTGTCTCATAAAGATGATCAATTCTCATCAAACACTGTGAGTTGTCCGATAAAGATTGATCAGTAGTCTCAATCAACACAACTAACATGTCCCATAAAGATGACCAGTTGTTTCGATAAATATAACTCAGATTTGTCCAATAAAGATGATCAGTGTTTTAATAAATATGACTTAGATTTGTCCCATAAAGATGGTCAATTGTCTCAATAAACATACTCTAACCTGTCCTATTCAGAAAGCTTGCCTTAATACACAAACATCATGACCGACCCCAGAAACAAAGGATGGTGAAAAATATCGCAAGAAGTGGATATGTCCACAATAAAAATGACGGCAGACTTCGTAACCTTCCGCCAATTCTGTCTGATGCTCCTTTGGTAAAAACTTTGCCTGAACAACTCTCTCTCTCTATCCTAACTCTCTCTCTCTCTCTCTCTGCACCTCACTCTGTCTGTTTGTCTGTCTCTCTCTCTCGTAAAAACGTTGGCTGAACAATTCTCTCCCCACCTGTCCCTCTTTGTGTCTCTATTTCTCTGTTTCTCTGTCTCAGTCTCTCTCTGTGTGTCTCTCTCTCTGTCTCTGTCTGTCCACCTCTTCGTGTCTGTCTGTCTCCCCGTTCGTCGGTACAATATTTACGTTAATTTGACAACGAAAGGTTTATGTTGATGACTGGAATGTGGGGCACGCGCGCGCGCGCGCGCGCGCGTGTGTGTGCGCGCGCAGTGTGTACCTCTATGTGTCTCTGTTTCTCTCTCTCTCTGTGCGAGCGCGCGCGGAGTGTCACTTTTCATTGGATGTTCTTTTCGTCAATGCGCTGGCCGAAGAATGACCTGATTGTGTGAGTGTGCACCGCTCTGTTCATTGCCCTGGACCCAGACATACCAGCAGTGTTTACTGCTTATGTCATCATGTGTTTATCATTTAGTGAGTCTAGACCTTCCCATTTAGTGTCCTTGACCCACACATTCTATGAACCTTTTCAGCTTGTTTCATGATTTAATATTATTTCTGATTACCACTTTCGTTTCGTATACACATTTAATTTCATTCGCTAGTTCTCTTAACGTCAATTCACACATGTGCTTTCAGACGATGTTTATATGTTGTTCTTGTTAACGTGTCTGCTTTTACTAGTTTTAGTGTTGCCCCCATGATATTTCTTCCTCACTGATATGGTCATCATGACTGGCTGGATTACATATAACAATGAGCTGATATGAAATCCTTATGCTTTCTTAAAAGAAGTGGCGTCAGTTTCTGTGTGCGAAAACTTGTGTGCGTGTTACAACCTTTCTCCAGCTGCTTTGAATGAATTTTGATACTTTGCATCATGTAACTGAAGACGAAACCGAACATAAACAAACAAACGAACAAACATAGCTAGCTAACTAGCTAGCTAGCTAATTAGATAGAGATAGATGGACAGACAGACAGACAGACAGAGACAGACAGATACACACACACACACACACACACACACACACACACACACACACACACAGAGATAGATATAGATAGATAGATAAATAGAAAGACAAATAGATAAATAGATACATACATACATATGTACATACATACATACATACGTACGTACATACATACATACATTTATACATACATACACTCATGTACAGATACATACATACATATCTACATACATGCATGCATACATACATACATATATTCATGCATAAATACATACACACACACATATACATACATACATACATACACAGATACATAATGCATACATAGATACACACATACATTCAACACACATACATATATACATATATATGTACATCAAAATCAAACCAAAGAGATGGAAAGGGTAAAAACAGACACCAAATAATAGCATTATAAACAAAAGTAAATGTCAAGAAGGCATGATCCAAGAAAAGACAGTAAAAGTCTCCTGGAAAAATCCGGACCAGGAAGACAACAGCAAGGTCTACACACACACATACACACACACTCTCTCTCTCATTCTCTCTCTCTCTCACACACACACGCACGCATACACACATGCGCGCGCGCGCGCGCGCACACACACACACACACACACGCGATCAGAGCTGTGATAAAAAAAAAATCATCCAATCAGACCTGATTTCTCAGACACACGCAGCCACGCTATCAGTCCACCATGTTTTTATCAAAAGAACATCCAATCAGAACTGACGTTACAACTGAGGAGCCTAGGGCTTATGATGGCTGCCGTCAATTTTTTTAAAAATTCTTGTGATAGTTCCCCCGCTGTCATTTCCTCCTACAGTCGGCTACGGTGGCTGCTATCGAGGCCAATGCCATCTTTACAGGACGAATCAGGGTCATGTTGATTGGACAAGCCAGTCGATTTTATTGCAACAACTAGCCACCAATTTCCTATGGAGCAAATCAAAGTCGTGTTTACTGAGACTGCTGATTATCTTACAGATTAAGTCAAAGTCATTCTCACTGAGACAACTGATCATCCTTATTAAAGAAGTCAAAGTCATGTTTATTGAGACAACTGATTATTTTCATGTTCATTGAGACAATTGATCATCCTTGTTAAACAAGTCAAAGTCATGTTTGTTGAGACAGCTGATAATTTTCATATATTGAGGCAGCTGATCATCTTTATGATACAAGTCAGAGTCATGTTTATTGAGACAACTGATCATTTTCATGTCCATTGAGACAACTGATCATCCTTATTAAACAAGTCGAAGTCATGTTTGTTGAGACAGTTGATAATTTTCAAGTTTACTGAGACAACTGATAACCAATATAAAACAAGTTAAAGACATGTTTATCGAGATAACTGATCATTTTATGGAACAAGTCAGTCATATTTATGGAGACAACTGATTACTTTATGAAAGAAGCCGCAGTCATTTTTATCAAGACAACAAAGGCCATTAAAACCTCCAAACGTTGTGTAGTAAGTATTACTATTCAAAAGGTGGTGTCAGAATGGTTGACATGAAAGTAATGCAGAAGTCCTTTGTATATGAAGGATAAAAAAAATGTATAACACGTGCAAATGAGCATGGATCCCTGCAAACTGTTTTATTTAACTTGGAAAGGATTACGCGTATTTTAAATGAAGTCTTGTTCTTGGAAAGTTTAGAGGCTTTGGCATGGTAAAATTAGATGTTTTTTCTTGGAAAGAGACAGTAGGTATGTATCCGAACATCTGTTTTGAACATACTGAAACAGAGAGAGAGAGAGAGAGAGAGAGAGAGAGAGAGAGCGAGAGAGTTGAAAATTGAAAACTCTCTATCACTCTAGGATAGTAACATTAGGTCCTATTGGAGCTGTCCACAGATAGTTTTTACTACTGTACTCATATTACAAAAGCATTAAGAGAGAGAGAGGGACAGAGAGAGAGAGAGAGAGGGAGAGAGTTGAAGGAGAGAGCGAGAGAGAGAGAGAGAGAGAGAGAGAGAGAGAGAGAGAGAGAGAGAGAGACAGACAGAGGAAAAGGTCGAGAAATGGTGATAAACAACAGAGTAAAACGTCAAAAACAGAAATTTAAAAAGCTGGTCACCGACCTTTGTGAAGGCGTAGAAGGAAGAAGATTGGTGTCAGTCCTGAATTACTGGTTCCAGGCACCGTTCTAATCCATCTTAATCGCTTCATTTACTGTCACCCAGCACTCCCACTCGATTAACTTGGGCCGGTAGAACCACAAACATGAATAGTTACATAGATCAGGTGCTCATCAAAACCTTGGGTTTTTTTTTCCTGTTTGCTGCCAGTCTTTATATTTTCATCATATTGGTGGTGTCCGCCTGGTGTTTCGTATGTCCTTTCCCCATTTCAAGACCTTGCTAGTGCATCCAAACATCAACTTTGAACACACACACACACACACACACACAGAGAGAGAGAGATAGAGAGAGGAGAGAGAGAGAGAGAGAGAGAGAGGAGAGAGAGAGAGAGAGAGAGAAAGAGAGTGTGTGTGTGTGCGCGTGTATGAGAGAGAGAGAGAGAGAGAGAGAGAGAGAGAGAGAGAGAGAGAGTGAGCGCCAGTGCCAGTGATTGCGTTTTGCGCAAAGCTCAGGGAGTCTGCCAGGTAATTGCTGGCGGATCTGGGTGGAGCGCGTATGAAATATTCTCAGTAGATGACTCTCTCTTGAACAAACTTCAAACTGAAAACCCATGATAGTATCAACATCGATGCTTACTTGCTTTGTGGGAGAGATACAGATAGCCTATGGTCAGGAATGTGAAAACCTTGTGTCTACTTGACGCCGTCTACTAAGGCAACGCTGTAATAGGCCGTCTGTCTATGATCTTTTCCTCTCTGCACTAGACAGTGAGTGGTACAAATCACCGTGGTGTAGTGGTTATTACCATGGACTACTGACTGGAAGGCTGTGGGTTCGAATCCTCATTACTCTTGTCAAAACCCTGAACTGAGAATGTTCTGCGCTCATCGGAAATACTGGGATCACAAAGTCGAACATCATCCACTTTACAGATGCGTCATTGAGAATGTTGCTAAAATCTTCTGACCAACGCCGCAGGTGTCTGTATCTCTGAAGCCTGGCTCACGCTAGGATGTAGTATTCAGTAAGCGCAGAGAACAGTCTTGTCACGCAATCTCAATCTTAGATGAAACTCCATAGCATCCTTCATAACATCCACATCGTAATGATTGTCAGAGCGTTGAGAAAATTGTCTCAGCTTCAGTGCTCATTAAAGTAACGCAGAAAATAGGGGGGGGGGGGGGACTGAGTACACAGGAAACTGCACAAGTACAATAATCCCTTCAAACAACAAATAAAATAGAAATAAGGTAAGATCTTGAGTAGTGGTCTGGGTGCTAGTCTTTCGGATAAAACGATAAAAGATGTCCCATGTGCGGCATGCACTTAGCGCATGTTACAGATCCCACGGTAACAAAGGAATGATCACGGGCAAAATTCTGCAGAAAAATCTACTTGCGCGGGTAAACAAAAGGACAACAGAAAATGATTGTACATAACTATGGCCAAGTGCTTTTTGCGGGAAGATCAACCGACATTTCACTTGAGAAAATTCCGTCGTAACACCAAAACAAACAAACAAACAAACAAACAAAAACAACAGTAACTAAAAACAAACCAACCCAAAACAAACAAACAACTCACGAACAAAAAGAAATCTTACTAAACATTTTTTTAAACGAAAAATATAAGAAAAATACCCCCCCCCCCCAAAAAAAAAAAAAAAAAAGCACAAAAAAACCAAACGCCCCCCACACACCCAAAATCACCCCGTCCCAGCAAACAAACAAATTTCCATCCAGTCAGTCCTTCCAGATGTAAAGTGATGCTTGTCCCTCTTTAGGAACAGCAAAAACGATCCGCGATGGAGAGGAGAAAGGCTTCGGGCCACCAGTCCACCCAGTCGTGAGTGGACATGATACCCTGTCTAGGATTAGGGAAGGTAAAGCAGAGAGGAAGAGGAGATGGGCACAGCCTTCACAATGCTGGCCTAAAAAGATTGCTCGGTATATAGAACATTTTCCATTTTGTTTCCTTATGCACACTGTAGCCTGGAACAGGACATCACAATAATTTAAATGGTTCCCTTACACAGCCAAAACCCCTACCAATTCAAGTAGATGAAACAGACCTACCCACAACTGAAGTGATAACCTAACTAGGCAGCACTGTCAGAAACGAACTCGGAGCAGCTACTGACGTCATAAGCCGTAACGGCAAAGCCAGAACACCTTTATAATGCTGTAAAATGTGTGGAAATCCGCCAAGTCCAGGGTCAACACCAAGCTGAGACAGTACAGGATCTGTTTGTCTTTTCCGTCTGGAACCTTACGGCTCGCAATGCTGATATCGACAGACAGCGATCTTACCAAGCTATCAACCTTCCACACAAAGAATTGTCAAAGAATCGTACGAATCTCCTGCTGGCCCAACACCATCTCCAACTGATACTAACTCGCCCAAAGCTAAAAAAAACTGAGAGTATGGGCACTAGCGTCATAAAAAGACGATGGAGGTGGGTTGGGTACATCATTTAAAGAAAACAGGATAAAATTACGTGGACTGCCCTTCCCTGGACACCAGAAGGAAACCGAACCAAGAATATCAGGAAATGAGTGAATGAAGGAGACCTCAAGGCCCTTGTACCGCACCTTGGGCTCCATATGAACCAGATCAGACAGAAGCGGAGAATCTACGTTGCCGCTCTCCATGCCGGAAAAATAAGGTTAGCAAGAGCAGACAGGTGTGCAGAAACAAAAAATGCACTCTCATGAAAGATGTCATTCAGGTAAAAGTCAATGGCAAAAGAGGAAGGGGAAGACCACGAACAAATTAACTGGGAAACATCAAGCAGTGGACAGGTCGTAAAAGTCCAGAGATGTTCAACCTGGTTGAGGAAAGACAGGCGCGGAGGGCAGAGACCCGGAGAGCAGTGCGGGAATCCAACGTGCAAGGAGTGATACTGTAGACTGATTAACTGAAGTGCAGATAAGATATAGAGCATGCATATGGCTTATTCATTGAAGTGCAGATAAAGTATAGATCATGCATATGGCTTATTATTCATTTTGAAATGCAGATAAAATATAGAGCATGTATATGGCTTGTTCATCTCGTCAAATTATTTTCCTTATGTTTCAATTTTTCATCACGATCGATGGTGAGAAGAGAAGATGGGAAGAGGTCATCGCCAGTTTAAATACACGCAGAATTAGTCATCACAAGATGGAGATACAGCCTCAAAGCCATTTTATTTCCCCAGGCTTTTTACCTCCTGAGTGGCTTCAGGTGCAGATCAGTTTTTCCGATTAATCAATAATTCTGACAGATTGGAGTTTTCAGTGATGCACTGGCATATCGACCGAAAAGCCCCAGTGAGTAAGCTTATGATGTCTAAACTCACCGGAAATCCCATGAACTTTATGTCAAGCCAGTTGGAAAGAAAAGGGAGTTAAAGATGCCGGAGCTGCCCTGTGTGTGTGTGTGTCTGTGTGTGTGTGTGTGTGTGTGTGTGTGTGTGTGTGTGTGTGTGTGTGTGTGTGTGTGTGTGTGTGTGTGTGTGTGTGTGTGAGAGAGAGTGAGTGAATGTATGTGTGTGTGTGTGTGAGTGAGTATATGTGTGTGTGTGTGTGTGTGTTGTGTGTGTGTATGTTGTATGTTGTTGTGTGTGTGTGTGTGTGTGTGTGTGTGTGTGTGTGTGTGTGTGTGTGTGTGTGTGTGTGTGTGTGTGTGTGTGTGTGTGTGTGTGTATGTGTGTGAGAGAGAGAGAGTGAGTATGTGTGTGTGTCTGTGTGAGTTCGTTCGTTATTTCTTTTAACGTCTATTCACATACGTGCTTTCAGACGAAAAGTCTGTGTGAGTGTGTCTATGTGTGTAAGTGTGTGGTGTGTGTGAGTGAGTGAGTGAGTGAGTGAGTGTGTGTGTGTGTGTGTGTGTGTGTGTGTGTGTGTGTGTGTGTGTGTGTGTGTGTGTGTGTGTGTGTGTCTGTGTGTCTGTGTGTGTGTGTCTGTGTGTGTGTCTGTGTTCGTTTCTCCTGGCCGTGACAAAAATGTGTGTACACGAGTTTCTCAGTTCGTTATGGGTGGATCTTCACCAAATCTGTGGGTCAAAGGTGTGGACCGTTGATGAACGCGAAAGGGTAAGTTTGAAAGGAAAGGCACCAAGGTCAAGAAGGTCACATCAACTAAAAAGGGAAAAAGTGCTCACATCGGTACTTTTCGCTGAAGATGTGTGAACAGCAGCGTCTTAGGAACTTTGAGCAATACTTCAAATCGTTGTCGCAGTTGTGACAGTCTATCACTGTCTTCACAGGACGTCAAAACTATCTTTCATATGAAGCTTTTTCAAAGCCATAGTGACTGATATTCTTGCCATCTGTATCTTCATGTTACATTGTCTGAAATAAAAACTGTCTTTTAATTCTAAGGAATCGACTTTCTGCATAAGCTAAGAACAAAACGCTTTTTTTTTTTTTAGTAAGATATAGTTTTTTTTTCTTTGGTAAGTTGCAATAATAATGGGAGATTTTAATGTTAAATTAAAGTGGAACAGAAGAGGGTGGAGGATATAGTCGGACCTCATGGCCTTGTTACACAAAATGAAAGGGGAGAGAAACTTCATAGTAGGAAACACCTGATTTGAACAGCCTAACAGAAGAAAATGGACATGGACGAGTCCAGGAGATAATACTAAAAATCTATCGATTACATTCTGATAAATGAAATGTTTAGAAATTTCAATGTTTCTGTACATAAACTTCGGGTCTGTTTTGTGTCGGTCTTCTGTTTCTTTGCACTTTGTTTCCAGCCAAGCTTCCTTAGCTTCATTGCACCTTTTCCTGATTTCCATGTTTATCTTTTTGTATTCTTCCTCTTTTCCCTTTGCCATTCTCCGTTCTCCCATCAAGCCTATACTTTCTTTTGTGATCCCGTTCCTTTGTGCTTTTCTTTCAACTCTAAGGATATCTTTATAATGTTATTCTTACAATTGACAACCTGGTTACCCATACATTTGACATAAACTGGCAACCCATAAATTTGACATAAACTGGTTACCCTACATTTAAATAAAACAAGTTACCTATACATCTGAAATAAAATGGTTACCTATACATTTGACATAAAGTGGTTACCCATACATTTGACATAAACTGATTATCCATATACTTGACATAAAGTGGTTATCCGTACATTTGACAAAATGTGGTTTCTTATACATTTGACATAAACTGGTTACCCCTAGATTTGACAAAAACCGGTTAACGTTACATTTGACATAGGCTGGTTACCCATACATTTGACAGAAAATGGTTACCCCAACATTTGATATAAACTGATTATCCATATATTTGATAGAAATTGGTTACCGATACATTTGACACAAACTAGTTACCCATACATTTGACATAAACTGGTTACCCATACATTTGACCTGAACTGATTACTCGTACATTTGACATAAACTGGTTACCCATACATTTGACATAAAGTGGTTACCCATACATTTGCCATAAACTGGTTACCCATATATTTGACACAAACTCTTTACCTAAACGTTCGCCATAAACTGGTTACCCATACACTTGGCATATACTGGTTACCCACAGATTTGACAAACTGATTACCTATACATTAGACACAAACTGGTTACCAAAACATTTGATATAAAGTGGTTACTCAGATTTCAATATAAGTTGGTTACTCCTACATTTGACATAGTCTGGTTAGCCATACATTCGACATAAACTGACTACCCACGCATTTGACAGCCACGCTGGATCGTGATTGATTCACCCTCCATCGTACTTAACGTCAGCTTTTCGGAGCCAGTGCTCTCACCAGTACGCTCTTAATGCCTTCACTTCCATGCAA
Organism: Monoplex corrugatus; assembly: GCA_030674185.1. NCBI lineage: Eukaryota > Metazoa > Mollusca > Gastropoda > Littorinimorpha > Ranellidae > Monoplex > Monoplex corrugatus. Next base: position 48,755,792 of record CM060313.1, read on the forward strand.
CATATATGTTTTTTTTATACCGAAACGGATGTGGAATCTCTCTGCCAGAGAAACGAATCATTTAGTGTCAAGGTTTTCGTTTTAATGCCCGTTGTCGATTGCTTTTGCAAGTAATACGGTTCGCGATACAGAGATGAATGAGTTTCAGAAAAATAAGGTGACATTAAGAAGTGGTCAAACCATGCCAGCCTCATTTTTCTGATGGAACCCAGGAGCACGGAGAGCAAAGTAAGCTGCTATATAGCTTCCCAGACAAGCAACTACTGGTACAAGAGTTATATCAAGTACCGGTTTGTTTGACAGAACTAACGAACAGACAGGCAGCATTCAAAACCCTTTTTATAAAGCAACAACAACAACAATAACAATAACATAATGATAATAATGGTAACATTTATAATAATACTGATCATGAGGATGATGATGATGATGATAATACACGAATAATTATTAATACCATCATAATCATCGTCATCATCATTATCATTATTGTTACTGTTGTTTAAAGCCCAGTCCACTGAACACAGCCGTATCAGGGCTATAACCATCTCAAAACACATACAGCGCCCGGCAAAAAACCCATCTGGAAAAGAAAAAAAAAGGTATAAATATCAATGCATTCGGGCACAAGCTCTAAAGATATGCCACTGGAATTGACCATTCCGTGCAATTTATCGCCAACGGGTTAAAAAACACCTGAGTTGAAAATTATAAACATAACTAAGTACACCAAAACATATATAAAACCTGGCCTGAATAAAAAAAAAATTGCACGTCACATTTCCTTAGAGCCAGAAATGCAGTCACACATGTATCTAATAAACAACCTTAACAGAAAGTATGTAAGGCTTTATAGTGTTGTACTGGCAGTCCTATTTCCCGACAGCTCTTCGCCAAAATTGTATCCCTGAAACTGTCTTTTCACAGGATCCCATTGTAATAAAACGACGATTTACCAGTCATGCAGCGACACCCCTGCTAAGAATGTACTACTAATATTTTGAAACTACCGTCTGATCATGCTATACAAGCCTGATGAATCTGAAAAAAGGGCATTATACCCTTTGTTCACGAACGAGGGATTACCATTAACGAGGGGTGTTTAAACTGTTGACGTCACTGTCTTCAGACACAAGATGTCTGGGGACGGGCGAGTCGCGTAACGATTGATTTTTCTGCTGAGTTCATTTCTGTTGATGAAACAAAAACGCCACACGTTTCTTTTTAACTGTAAAAAAACATGAATGTTCTCTGTAATTAAACTATTTCTGGAACTCGTTATGTTGAATAATTACACTAACACAACCCACGTATTCCAGTTTGACGACACTGAGGTGATTAACTCGAATGAATAGGAGTACGAATACAAATGCGGTTTATTCGTTATGGACCTACGCCCCTTTCTTATTTGTGCATAGAAAAACGATCATGACCATTTAACAAGGTATAAGTCTATGATGTAACCGTACCCAATATCTTCAATGTTTCGGAGACATACCGAGATTAAATAAAAGTTTCACTTACCTGTTGATATTAAATTTACAGGTGTAGATTAAATAAAACAGTCTCATTACACGTTGATATCATTAAATTTACAGGTATCATGGAACAGGGAACACGAGAGAAGAAGAGTGAATGGTTCTCAGTTTTCTATGCATACGCAGCTTTAGTCAGCTGTGAGCCAATGTATAATCAAACAAGACATACAAACCGTCTGAAGTACATTCAGTACATTCAGCTAGAGATCAGAGTACTTTTTTTTATATAAACTTTAGAAAGAAGAATAAGATACTTTTGCAGTCTGACGTGTGGAACGTTCCCCAGTTTTGATTTAATGTGCTGTAGTGGAAATTATGCAAAATGACATTTTTTGTTACCTTCAACAAGGCGCCATCCCAAGCTTCTTGTCTAGGCCTACTTGTACACTGTCAGCTTCATCTCATTATGACCCCCCCCCCCACTACCAGCACGAATGGATGGAGAACAGTATATCATGTAACCCTAGGTTTGGTTGTATTGCTGAGTTCACTTCCAGTAATGAAAAAAGCAAACAAACAAAGAAACAAACAAACACAAAAGTCACACACTTGTTAACAGCAATGTTCTATAGGATAGAACTATTTCAGGGGCATGTAATGTTTAACGGTTTCATGAAACAGTCCACATACCCCAGTATAATGACAGTCGGTTGGTTTAAGTAGGACAAAAATATATTACAGATAGTTATCACGCTTCTATGCATACACAAGGTAGTCAACTAGGAGGCAAGACAAACCCAAGTATCATACTGCTTATGGCACCCATGAACAATACTTTGAGCCACAGCTGAATAGAAACTTAAACTCTGAGTGACAGTTATTACGTCTGGTGTCAGAAGAATTATTTTGAGGTCTTGAATTAATGTGCTATGGTGTAAATTCTGCCAAATGAGATTGCTTTATCTTCAGCTCCTCAACTCCCCAGAGATATGTTGTTTTTACATTCCATTGTCACTTAATGCTCTGGCACTGGCATGGTTTAGGTGTGCCAGTTGAAAGTTGACAGACAGAAACATCGCTAAACAAACATCATTGTTCTTTTCCATCAGTTCGTCCCCTACACGTCAGCTCTGTGTGGTGAAAGGAATGGAAACAGTGTCAAGGCAGGTCACTCGACATGGCACTGCAGTTCATGTATTCAGACAGGATAGGAATTGTTCAAAAGAGCTTCATTCTTGTTGATCATATAACCCGCCTCACATCTTCCATGTCTGACACGACATTCATACGTCTTCCTTACAAACTCATTTTTCCTTGACTAGTATCACAAACACCATTTCATGCATTATCTGTTGTTATTTTTGATGAAATATGTTTAACTGCACTGATGTACTCGTCAGTGTATTTGACTATGTTTATACTGCTTTAACATATTGACATATGTGACCCGTTTTAACAAAATGAGTCCTAAGGTGAAAATAACAGATTTTAGGATATTATGACTTTCAAAATGTCCAGATTATTAACTTTCTTTTCATACGAAATTTATTATTCTACTCCTAAAAATAAGGAAGTTATGGATGTTTGAAGTGTGTAATATAGCAAACAGCCATTTTGAGAAAATCAAGTTTTAAAATTTTCACCACTTCAGTGAAGTTTTACCATAGCAACAGGTATTTGTACTTCACCTATCTTTACCAAGTTTTGTACAATGGTAAAACACATCATGCCACAATAGCACACAAAATTGGTGTGAAAATCTACTGTAATTCTCTTTAATTTAAGTTTACGTATCCCTTTTTCTGACACAAAAAGCATGCCGTTATCTGGTTAAAACGCATTTTAAATACATTTTCCGATTGAATTATAAAGTGCTGAGTGCATGTACATGTAATTTAAAAATTAAATATTTCATTTTTGACGAAAAGTAAAATTGACAAAATCGACCCATCACACCTTTTCCGGGACTCTACGCTTTTCGCTGCCTGCGAGTTAGGACTCATTTCGTGAAAACGGGTCACATATGTAAAGCGCTACGAGCATTCTCTGACATGGACTTTGTGCTATACAAATGGAATCATCATTATCATCATCATCATCTCATCATCATCATCATCATTTCCATCTTCATCGCTGTTGTTGTTATCGCTGTCATTATTATCGTTATATCATCAATATTATTTCATTTATTATTTGAATGAGTATTATCAACACTATCTTTTTACAATGTTATGCACTATGCTTTCACGAAAATACATTTGCAAACGCAACAAGTAGGTAACAGTTATGGTGGTCAAAATAAAAGCCCTATTATACATATAACTTTTAAAAATAATCTTTGTCCTTCAAGGTCTGGTGTGAATGAAATCCATGGAAACATAAGAAAACCGAACCATACGCTAACCTGAAGAATTCAGGGTGACGTTGCGATTTTAACCCAGTTAACTTAGCCGGTACAGCATGGGGCTTTGGATCCAAAGGTTGTGGGTTCCAGCCCAATTTTGAGCAATATTTCTGAGTGGCTCGTTGGTCTATGGGTATGATTCTTGCTTTGGGTGTGACAGGTCCCGGTTTGAAGCCTGGACAAGCTCTCGATTTCTTGCCAACGGCCGTACCACGTTTAAAATATCAGTTCTCATCCCATCACCGAAGTTAATCAACAGGGGCTTTTCTTACAGTGATAACATCGTCGTCGTCGTCATCCTCCTCCTCCACAAAACCACCACCAACAACAACAACAACAAAAACAACAACAACTGTTCCGTGTAATACAAGTATTTCAGGGGACCACATAGTTTTAACATTTACACGAAACAGTCCTCGTTCTCCATTTTGGCGACAATGAGATGATTAAGATTAAATTAAAAGATGTGGACGATTTTCAGTGCTACACACTGTCGTAGGTTAAGTCAGTTCAAGTCAACTGGAAGCTGCTATACAACGTAATAAAACAACGAAAGCATGAATATTGTTCCCCACTGTGCCATAACAGTCTTACGTACCGATAAGCAGCATTTTACAATTCTGACCTGATATGTTCTGACGTTAACAAGAAACACCACGAGGGTGCGGATGGTACCCGGAGCATCAATTCCTCGCCACTATCGGGACACTCACCTCCCAAGCTCCCGACGCCAATCGACAGTCATTTCTTCAAGCAAAGGGGGGCTGTCCATGCGTCGCATGATCCATTCTGACCCAGCGACAATTTTATCTTTGCCTCCAGGTATTAAGCTGACTCAGCAAAGCCAGAGACACCTTTGGAACACCTGATAATGACCAGAAGTCTTCTAAATACAGCACCAACACCTAGGTGAGACTGTCACAGCTGTGTCCTTTCCACCTTATGCTATGGCACATAATGACAAAAAAAAAAAGACAAAAAAAAAGACAGAGTGTGACCTTAGCAGTCTATCAGTCCTTCTACACAAAGATCCTAAGAACAAAGATCCTGTGAATAAACACGCGCTTCTTCTAGCCCAGCACGATCGCCAACCAACAACTACTCGCCCAATACAATCAAGAGAGTATAGACACCACCATCATGAAAAGGCCAAGAGACAGACTGTGGACATCGTCCAAAACGAGAAAGATACCATTATCCGCACTACACTCACTGGACACTAGACGGAAGACAAAAAGGAGGAAGACCCCAAGAACACCTGGTGACAAACAGAAGAAGAACTGAAGACTATGAAGCACATCTAGGGCACAAAGCAGTACATTACATTACAGTACAGTACAGTGCAGTACAAGACAGTAAGTACAGTACAGTGCAGTACAGATAAGTACAGAAGTACATGATTTTCTGGCTGTCCTACACGTCGGTGACTTAATGATGTTAAGTATTTAAGTCAAAGTCATGGAATGGGGTGTTATCACATCACACACACTGATCATACCACAAATGCACAAGTGCGCCAAACCATCAACCAGCACACTGGACTATATAAAGATCTGCTGACTTCAGTTCAGAAAAGAAAACTATGTTGGTATGGCCATGTAACAAGATCCATTCCACTGTCCTTACTAAACTAATCGTCTACAAAACTTTTGAGGGAGGGAAACGGAGAGGATGACAGAGCGCGCACACACACAACACACACACCACACACACACACCAGTGGACTGAAAACATTACGGATTGGACAGAGAAACCGTTTGTAGAGCCCATGCTTGGCACAAACCGACAGAGCTGAATGAACCTGGTGAATAGTTCATTACATTTGTACACACCCCAACAGCTCTTCACAAATTTAAGGGAGGGAAGAAGAAGAAGAAGAAGAAGAAGAAGAAGAGAAGAAGGAGAAGAAAAGAAGAGAAGAAGAAGAAAAGAAGAAGAAGAAGGAGGAGGAGGAGGAGGAGGAGAAGTAGAAAAAGAAGAAGAAGAAGAAGAAGAAGAAGAAGAAAAGAAGAAGAAGAAAAGAAGAAGAAGAAGAAGAAGAAGAAGAAGAAGAAGAAGAAGAAGAAAAGAAGAAGAAAAGAAGAAGAAGAAGAAGAAGAAGAAGAAGAAGAAGAAGAAGAAGAAGAAGAAAGAAGAAATAAGTCCTGGCATTTGAAGGAACTCTTTAAGCCATGTCGACATTTCTACACTCTATTATAAGTCAGTTCTGTGACTCTGGCAAGTTTAGGTGTGTCTGATGGAAGTGGAAAGAAATATTTCCAAACAAAACACTGCGGTCGCTTTAATTGTTTTCTTTAGCGTGGCATTGTGCGCTGAAAAGAGTGAACGTGGCTCCAAGGAAAATACGAGTAGTTTTACATTGCACCGTCAGTTAAAGTTTTCAGCTTGACTGGATATGATGGGGGTGGAAACAACATTGTATTGTTTCACCATGAACGGGAAAGTTGATTCTCACGCAAATGTATTACTTGGCTCACGTAACTAGTTTATGCTACTCTACTATTAGTCCTCTTATATATTCCAGTCGTTTATGCTGTATCCTTTCATTGCAGGTTTCTTTTAATATAATCATTTATCTTAAAGACAAAGTTCATTTTAATACAGAATAGCAATAGTGAATTGAGGAAGTGTTTCCCAAAAAATGGCTGCTGAGACAAAATTGCAAAAGACAGAATGAGAATATCTTTACCTACAAATCTCGCAGAGAATAATGTTACAGAAAGCACAGAGATAAATGTGTTCTGCAGTCCTAGCCTTTCTGACTGAAAGCCGAGCATGGGGACAAAGGCAAATCATCTGATACTTCAGAAACATCTGAGACCGAAATCTTCCTCAGAAACCAAACAAACACAATGTTAGCCTACAGTTACACCAGTGAGAAACAAACAAACAAGAAGAAAACTGATTTATTGGGGTCCAACACGAGCTCTGCAACATGACGTGATAAGCCGTGTTTCCCACCATTTCTGGTTTACCCAGTCAAAGGCCACAAGTGTGTTCGTAGCCCTGGTAGTTGGTCTCCACGGACTGTTGTCTGCCTTGGTCTGACTAATGAGTTCTGCTAATAAGCATAGTGACATGTTGGATGACAGACACACACGGTTGTTTGTGCTACTGTCCAACAAGGATTGGTAAAGCTATATGCTCTTCTGCTGTAAAGTGTGTGTGTGTGTGTGTGTGTGTGTGTGTGTGTGTGTGTGTGTGTGCGCGCGTGCGTGCGTGCGTGCGTGCGTGTGTGTGTGTGTGTGTGTGTGTGTGTCTTTCCGTACTGTGTGTGTGTGTGTGTGCGTGTGTGTGTGTGTGTGTGTGTGTGTGTGTGTGTGTGTGTGTGTGTGTGTCTGTGTGTGTGTGTGTGTGTGTGTGTGTGTTATTGTCTTTCTTTTAAAGAGTAGTTTAGAAGCTTAATTTAACATGTTTTGAAATGGTGTCCTCACTAAATTAACTGAAGCAATGTCCCTAAATGTGGCTTCTAAGAGGAAGTGACACAAAAGGGAATGAATATCTTTACACATAAATCATGTGGGAAAAAGTTACAATCTCTTCTACGGAATAATCTCAGACATAAGAAAAGTGAACGTCTTTGTCCTCTTGAGTCTGTCACAGGGAAAGTCAAGCAAAAAGGAAAGACACCTCGCACACAAGCCAGGCAAGCATCATCTCAACTTATATTTACTTCGGACTAACAAAACCATAATCAAGAAGAAATTTTTGACTTATTACAGTACCCAAGAGTTCTGCAAGATAATCAATATCACAGGAACATATTCAATAGCACAGGAACATATCCAATGCCACAGGAACAGATTCAACGTCAAAGGAACATATTCAACGTCACAGGAATATAGTCAATGTCACAGGAACATAGTCAATGTTACAGGAACATAATCAATGTCACAGGAACATATTCGATGTCACAGGAACACATTCGATGTCATAGGAACAGATTCAACGTCAAAGGAACTGATTCAACGCCACAGAAACATAGTCAATGTCAAAGGAACAGACTGAATGTCACAGGAGCAGATTCAATGCCACAGGAACATAGTCAACGTCAAAGGAAAAGATTCAATGTCACAGGAACATAATCAATGCCACAGGAACATAGTCAATGCCACAGGAACATAGTCAATGTCGCAGGAACATAGTCAATGTCACAGGAACATAGTCAATGTCACAGGAACATAGTCAATGTCACAGGAACATAGTCAATGTCACAGGAACATAGTCAATGTCACAGGAACATAGTCAACGTCACAGGAACATAGTCAATGTCACAGGAACATAGTCAATGCCACAGGAACATAGTCAATGCCACAGGAACATAGTCAATGTCACAGGAACATAATCAACGTCACAGGAACATAGTCAATGTCACAGGAGCATAGTCAATGTCACAGGAACATAGTCAATGTCACAGGAACATAGTCAATGTCTAACGCCATTTCTGACTTACTGCATCAAGTGTCCTTGTAGTGGGTCTCCGTGGACCATTCTTGCCCTGTTTGGTTTATTTGTTTGGATTTGTTCCAGAAGGATTCATTGCACTAGGACAATTCCGTACGCGCTGCACTCAATTCTACCAAAAAATTATCTTGTAGATTCTGTGAGCCAGGTCAAAGTCATATGTGCTGGCAAAGTTTTGAAAAGGGGAGGGGGGAGAGAAGGACCTATGAAACGTTAAGCTGACACCACCATAATGATAGGGAAAAAAAACCACGCACACAAACACACAAAAACATATGGATGGGCAGCGAACACGCCGGTTTTGTAATATTTTAGACTAGGTTTGAACTCGACATATCAGATCTTGAATCTACGGCTCTATCAACAAACAAACAAACAAACAAACAAGCAAACAAGAAACAAACAAATAAACAAACAAACCCCAATCAACCAACCAAATAAACAAAACGACCAGCCCGTGTTTCTCTGAGATGCAGTTTACCTGCTAACTTTTCAAACAGTGGTGCATTCAATGATTGTTGCGTACCATTCCTTTAAAGAGATTGTTTTGAGAAAGTTACAAAATAGGAAGTGCAGCATCTTTTTTTTAATATTTTGTTTTTACAAATTTTGTATGGATATTTCTTTATACAGCCTCCTTTCAGCTACCAACTTCTACGGTTGTCAATATTGTTATCTATATATAAAATCATTCTACACTCCTGGCTCTGTTATGACACAAAAAGCCAAGCAAAAAGATGAAGAGCAGCTAGCACAATAATTCAAAGGAAATCTGGGAAAAAAAATCCTACAGAATTCAGGCAGACACTATCTTATATTACAGTTACACCAGACAGGAAAAACAACCAAAAAGACAAACTAACTTGCTGCAGTACACCAAAAGCGCTATAACATGATGCGATATTACATGTAACTCTCTGACTCTATCAGCTTATTCATCAGCTTTCTTGTAGGAAATTGGCTGACAGGCGAAAGGAGTCGGAGGAAGCCAAGCGTTTAAATATCTCACACCATTTTTTAGATCACACACACACACACACCATTTTTTAGATCACACACACACACACACACACACACACACACACACACACACACACACACACACACACGCACGCACGCACACACACACACACACATACAAACACACACACACACACACACACACACACACACACACACACACACACACACACACACACACATAAATATTATCGTCTAAAATCACTCATAGCGAAAACACGTTAAATCAAAGAAACGAACTCTCTCTCTCTCTCTCACACACACACACAAATAGACAAACACACACACACACATTAATAATTACAATTTTCCCACCTACGTCTGTCGTTCTGTCCGTCCAGAGAGCAAATGCTATTTCTCATTAATTGCCTCGTCTGCTATATCTAATATTACTGATGCAGTACTTTAATTTTAAGCGTATTGGTATTTTAGCGATGGTAATTTAGAAAAAAAGACTTTCAACAGATAGTTAACTTCTACCGTTGGAAAATGATGTATCATTGTCGTTGTCTTTGTCTCTTCCCGTATGATCATTCCCCCCCCCCCCCCCCACTCTGTGAATCCTTTACTTTTTGTGTTTGTAATTTAGGTTTTTTTTACAAATCGATTTTGTTCTCTATTTGTTCAGTTTTAAGTGATTCACTCCACTTTTATGTCTCTGTGCTTATTTTGAATGCGTAGAGTACCAAGCGCTAGTGTGGGACAGGTCCGATGGGACATTATGCTATTATCCTTGAGTAATGAAGTGTTTTAAAGCTTGAATTTGGAAGTGTGGTTTACTATGCTCATGGCCTCCAATGTCTTCTTGTCCTTTGCATCGGGTCTCTATGGACGCTTCTTGCCTTGTTTGACTAATGACTTTTGCTGATAAGTACAGGGACTTGTTGGCGTGAGAGATACACACAGGTTGTGTTACTGGCGGGTCGAAGAGATTTAACCCTTTGACTCCTGCACCCTGTCCACCAGTATCCTGCATTGTTAACCATGCTATCAATGCAAAAACGTAACCCTTTGACTCCGTCACCCTATCCACCAGCTTCATGCAGGAAGCTAGCTGGTGGGTAGGGTGAAGGAGTCGAAGGATTAAGTTTTTACAGTCGGTGAATAGGAAGCGGAAGTCAAAGAGTTAAGAACGGTAAAGTGCAAAAAGAAATCCAAAACAAGTGTGACTGCCCGCGTTCAAGCAAACGTGAACCAGAAAAAAAATACGTAAAAAGAATCAGACCACGTATTTGACTGTCTTGTCTGGTTGTATTAAATACGCGTTCTGCTTCTTTTTTTTCGTGTTTTATTTATTTTTTTTCTGGCTCCGGTAAAACGTAAGTTGTGAAAGTTTTGTTAAGTGTCGGAAAAGAGAGTGGAAAATCCCAAACCAAACAGAACTCGTGTTCTATTTTCGAGGTGGTTGTAGCAAATTCATATGCAGTCAGTGTCCGTGAAAGCAACGAAAAACAGAAAAGACATTCCCCGAAGACGAGTGGTGAAAAGCTGACCGATTTCTTCTGTTTTTCAAACAGACACAATGATTTTTGTCGCTGCTTCTTGGAATGGTTTGCGCACGCGCATGTCTGTGTGTCTGTGTGCGTGTATGTATGTGTGTGTGTGTGTGCACGAGTGCGCGCGCGCGTGTATGGGGCAGGGGACTTGTTGATAATGAATTAGTTTTCATTTGGCTTTATGTAAGGGAATCCGAAAAAAAATCAATACAAAAGAGAGAGAGAGAGAGAGAGAGAGAGAGAGAGAGAGAGAGAGAGAGAGAGAGAGAGAGAGAGAGAGAGAGAGAGAGAGAGAGAGAGAGAAATTTATTACAGATTCGTTGACATTTATGTAACATTTTTGAAAGCACAAACGGAATGTCTCACCCCCCTTCACCCACCCCACTTGCATTGGGGTATTAGGTATTGATACGAATACTTTTTTCAAAATGCACTTACTACCACAAGACATTTGATTCCCTTTTTCCTGTTTACAGTTTCTGACAGTGACCGCATTTGATAGGTATACTTGTCTGGCGCCCACGCGGTAGGAATTAAAGGCATTAAAACGTGAATTTATACGGTTGTATAATTAAAAAAAATTCCCCCTTTATGAAAAGGATATCATTTGCTATTACCCAGGATTAAAGGTTGGAGGGAAAATGGTAAACAACATTCGATACGCAGATGACACCGTGTTAATTGCAGAAAATGAAAGGGACTTACAAAACCTTGTGAATATACTAGAAATAGAAAACAAAGGTAAGGGGTTGGAACTAAACAGCAGGAAGACTGACGTCATGGTGATTAGTAAAAAACATGAAATCCCCTCATGCAAAATAACAGCAAA